>OY796875.1:12025000-12446497 GCA_963680765.1 Agrochola lychnidis
TGGTGGCACTATATCGATAATAACAAGGTAAATAAGGAAATTAAATATATGATAACCTTAGTTTTTTTCGCGCGCTTCTTACGTTACATATCGTTTCGCGGGGAAAATCCAACATTATTTCATAATTATCTTTTAAAATTCGAACTTATTCTGTTCTAGTGTTTTATTGTTTAAACCATCGACAATTTTTTTACCATCGAAGTTTTAGTTCATAAAATATGTTACTGATTGAATTTCGCGCCACAATTTCGCTTTTTTCTCAAGGTCGTTGGCGAATCTTGTTTTGAACTCTTTGAACCTGTTTTGTCGCTGACCCCCTTTCGATTGAGGCGCGATGATCTTATAATCATGCCGAAAATCAGTTTTGATTATAAAAAAAACATGTGATTTAATACAATACCCATTTTATATCTCGTAAAGATAAAGTTCCTTGATTTTATCAATGATTTTTTTGATAGGCAAGATTATTGTTTGTTTAAAAAAATATTATGCTTCAGATAATTTACTTCACCAAGAAAACTAGACAACTACCCTCAAAAATATTAATTGCTTAGCTTGAAATGCATGTCAGCCCGCGAAATTGAAATTTTCATGCGTTTTATGCAATTTTCAGTTCAGAATCAGGTTGTATGTTGATCAAAATATCATTCGCGACCATAATAAATATCTATTTACATATTTATAATCATTAAATTAATCAATACAACTCTTTAAGTTAGAATTAATCTCAAATGTCGTGATTTCATGAAATAGTTCAATTCGCCCTATTTAATATAGGGCAAATTGAACTTGGAAGAGTTTGTATTGATAATTCTAATGATTATAATTCAATAAATGTACATATTTGATACAGTCGCGAATCATACTTAGATCAACATACAAAATCTGAATCGTTTTGAAAGAGATTGCTAAGCCATTGCTACAAAAGGTCGAAAAAAAAAAATATCTACAACGCAAATAACACAATGAATGTTGTTGAACTGTCAAAATGAAACAGTACCCTAATTGCGTAACTTATTTTTGTAAACAATTGTGCCTAATTTGTTTCATTTTGACAGTTCAATAACATTCATTGCTTTATTTACGGTGATGAGCAGAGTTTTTTTTCCAACTTATAAATCAGTGGATTAGCAATCTGTTTCAAATTGAAACAGATTTTGTTGTATTACGCAATTAGGTAGCTGCAAATTGCATAAAACTTTAATGTCACAGGCTACCTTGGTGAAAATGTAAATACTTATAAATATTTCGTTTTAGTCTTTTCGTTCGTTTTTTTTTCGCAATTAGACGCACAAATAATATTTTAAAATGGCGACATGATTATTTCATCGCTATCTAAATAGGAAATATTGCCGGAAAATTATTTGTTGACGCATAAAAGATCTATATCTAATTTGTAGTAAGTTAAAAGATAATTTTATTTACGGTCTCGTTGGGCTAGTGTTCGCAAGTTACGCTGGTCGTGACGTCCTGCACCCTAATTTCGTAAGACACGAGCAATCAATCTGAATCGTTTTGAAGGATATTCCTAATCGATTGCTTCAAAATGTTCGAAAAATTTGGCTGCAATTAATGTTGTTGAACTGTCAAAATGAAACAGTACACAATTATTATGACTGCAGATTTTTTTTCCAACTTATGAAGCAATGGATTAGCAATCTGTTTCAAATTGAAACAAATTGGGATTGATCGTGCATTACGCAATTAGGGTACAGGTCGGGAAAAGTGTTACTGGGTTCTTCGATCAAGCATTTTTCTCAGTAGCAGCCCGGAGTCTGAATTTGTGCCCGGTTGATGGCAATAGGCTCGCCCCCTATTACATGGGACTTAAACTTGTCGAAATGTGGGTGTGCTAATCGGTACACCTCTGCCCAACCCTTCGGCGATTACGGGCGTGATTTTATGTTATGTTATAATTTTATTAAAGCTAAATTACTGCCAATTCGACAAAAAAATATGTTTTGCTTTTACTGCCAAATTGTTTAATTGAAAAATTGGATAAACTGTCAAATTTTCCCAATCAACTTTGAATCTTAAACTTCAACGATAAAGTTGAAAATGTATTAAATAAATTTGACAGATTGTAGTAGCTTGAAGTGCTGGCGTCTGTACATAACCATTATACTGAAATCATCACAATAATAAATATTACGTTTTAAAATCAAATTACCTAAAGTCTATTTTATTATCTCGTAGATTAATTTGACAGATGCAAATGTCAAATTCCAAATTAAAAACAAACAACAATCACTTGAAATATCAAATTAGTCTACTAGATTAAAAAAACAGACTTTTTAGTGTACCTACTTAGTAAGTTTTGTGGCAGCATCTTCAAAATCTTAGGGAACAAGTTAGATATAATTTTTTTTAAAATTAAACCCTTGCTGGTATTGCCTAAAATAATGTGAGAAGTATAAGCCAATACAGTGTGAGTCTTCATAATGTGCACATATCGAAATGAGGGAATCTATGCTTAATTTTATTGACGGAAAAAATGGTCAACAGTTTTTTTTTAATTCTTTTCTTTCAATTTTTTTTTTTATTCTTTTGGGCATCTTATTTATAAATTTTACAATTATTGTAAAAATTGATGAAAAAAAATACAGATTTTTATTAAAAAAACATGTTTATTTTCAATTGAGGGTAGTTTTTTTCTCAATTTTAATTTTATGTGGACGCCTACTTACTTCCAATCATTACGGAGTTTATTTCATCGCGATAGCTGATTCAGTTTAAAAGTTACACAGTTTTGTTACTATTTTTCTTTAATTCCATAATAAGTATAAAAAAGTATTTAGATTTTTTTAAATATTTTTTCTGTGGTTAAAATTAAGCATAGATTACCTACCCCCATGGGAAGACGGCGTGAGTTTATGTATGTTGTATGTATGCTCAAGAGAATTAAAAAAAAAAAAATTTTTTTTGACCATTTTTTCCGTCGTTAAAATTAAGCATAGATTCCCTCATTTCAATATGTGCACATTATGAAGACTCACACTGTATATCGATTCCCATTACGTCTGAAAAGTTTCGCTAAATAATGTAATCTAACCCTGTATAATATTAGTGTAGTCTGAGCCTAGGAGATGGCCTAGCATTAAAATAACAATGGTGCCGATTCCCTTGTTCACAAACTAAACTAAATTTAAGTTCAGTGCATATTTTTCTTTCTATTTCATTAAGAAAAGGACAGAAGATAAATTTTAGTTTAGTCCTGTCAAATTAATCAGCGCTTGACGTAAATTGACGTAATTTTAATTGGCAAGTTTTTAATCACGTCTAAACTTGTATGGAGACTGACAGGCGCTGATTAATTTGACAGGACTAAACTAAAATTTATCTTCTGTCCTTTTTTTAATGAAATAGAAAGAAAAAGATGCACTGAACTTAAATTTAGTATAGTTTGTGAACAAGGGAATCGGCACCAATATCTATTTACATTTAAAAATTTACAAAAGTATGTTATTATTTTCATAGTACTATTATTTTGTTTTCAATTATTGTACCTACACATTGTTTTAAAATTATAATTGTACCTTTCTTTTGTTAAATTACATGGATGAATGTAATTTTCTGTGAACATGCAGGGTGGCAGGGACATCGACGCGAAAACTGTTACCATGGATCCAGTACATGATTCTGAACCCCCAGCGTTGATATTTGCCTTAAAACTGCCTCGTTGGTCTAGTGGTCACAAGTGCTACTGCTGAGCCTGAGGTCCTGGGTTCGATTCCCGAGGCGGGCAAAGTGTTTATTGGGTTTTTCTATCTGGAGTTTCTCAGTAGCAGTCCGGAGTCTGGTTTTTTGCCCGGTTGATGGCAATAGACTCGCCCCCAATTACATGGGACTTAAACATAACTGGCGAAATGTGGGTGTTCCTGCTACAGGGACACCTCTGCCCAACCCTTCGGGGAAACAAGGCGTAATGTTATGTATGTATGTTATTTAAAAAAAAATTAAACTGTTCCATACATTTTGACCGCGTAGGTATTGCACTTTTCTATGAAACAGCAGATTTTTTTTTTAATAACCGACGAAAAATTTCGACGCAGGGGCGATTCAGAATCATGTATCTACTGAATCCATGGTTTCAGTTTTTGCGTCGATGTCCTTGCCCCCTGTATAGGTAATTGTGTTTATTTTGTAAAAATCTCATATTTAACATTCCTATTTTTATGATAATATAAAGGGAAGATTCAGAGCGTACCTATAGTTAAGATAGTTGTTGAAATTGTTCCGACTAGTACATAACTATGGATTGCTAATTTCATTAAAAAAATATATATATTTGAGAATATTAATATTAAGGTGAAAACCCATGAAATTCTAAATTTTTTAAAGAAATCTTTTGCGAAACACATAAAAAATAAAGATTTCCGCGGACTACATAAAGTAATTTGAGAAGTTCTCGACTTCAAATTCTCAATTCAGAGTTCGGTACCCTAACTGCGTAATACAACACAATAACAATCTGTTTCGATTTGAAACAGATTGCTAATCCATTGCTGCTTATGTTGGATAAAAAAATCTGTTCAACAACGTAAATAACGCAATGAATGTTGTTGAACTGTCAAAATGAAACAAATTAGGCAAACATTTTTACGAAAATAAGTTACGCTGTAAGGCCTAGCCCGCACTGCGAATTTTATTCGCGAGATTTTTATTCGCGCGATTTATATTCAGTGTACGGCATTGCAACGAGTGCAAATTTTAAATCGCTAGTGCGTGTAGCTATTTAAGAAAACATTTCGCACGATTATTTTCGCAGTGCGGACTAGACCTAATACGGACTGGCGATTTAAAATTCGCGCTCGTTGCAATGCCGTACACTAAATATAAACCTCGCGAATAAAATTCGCAGTACCTAAGAAGTCATGTTAAACTATTGTGATTGATCAATCAACTAATTGCCTCACTTGACATGAGTGACAATTTACTAACTAACTTTTGAGCAACCCCTCAGTAAGCCGACGTTCGCACAGACGTAATAAAATCGCGGCGGGATTTTATCGCGCACTGGATTTTCAACTCTCGGCGCTACACGGAGCGTTGAAAATCGAGTGCACGAAAAGAAAATCTCCGCGATTTTATTACGTTCGTGCGAACGTCGGCTTACGGTGTTATTCAGGAAAGGTTTGGAGGCTTGCAGTTTTTTCAAACAAGTCATTTTATTTTCCAGTTTTTTTCGACTGAAATTGACAAATTTATGATTATGAGTAGTCGGAACCATTTTAATCTTGTATTATATTGTGTACTTAAAATCTTAGTCATAATAAAATAAATGAGATTTTATATATTATTATATCGTTCCTTTTAATGATAAAATTATTAAAGTACCTTTTTTTAAACAATTTGTTCATTTTATTTCATCGAATTCCTTTGACCGCAAAACAATGACCAGTCCAATCTATACTTCTTTCTATACTAATACTAGCTGACCCGGCAAACGTTGTTTTGCTATATAAATGTTTGGGGTGGACCATCTTTATCACTGACTACCCTACCTACCCTACCTATCCTATCTTTCAAGTTGGATCAAACTGCATATGGTGTGCAAATTTGATTAAAATCGGTTTAGTAGTTTAGGAGTCCATCGCGAACAAACAACGTGACACGTAATTTATATATATTAAGATAATAAAGAGAAAAGATTTGTATTTTTGTATGTAACGAATAAACTTAAAAACTACTGGACCGATTTGAAAAATTCTTTCAGCAATGGATAGCTACATTATCAGCGAGTAACATAGGCTATATTTTATCCCCGTACTCCCACGGGAACGGGAACTACGCGGGTGAAACCGCATGACGTCCGCTAGTAAATATTAAATAAACATTCTTCTGCCCATATCCCAAATATGCCTGTGTCCAAAAAATATTTTTTTTGTCCTGCTTGTAGATTATTAAAAAATATTGAAGACGTATTTTTTCTTTTTTGACGTTATCAAAAGATTACGGCGATACATTAAGTTAAAATGTAGCATGACGTCACGCCTTGCTAGATTTAAATTTAATACTGCGTTGTGACGTAGCGAGCCCCCGCTCCCCAACTTTAACGCGTGTTTTCTAAGTTATTTTTGATTGAGTAATATGATAAAGCAAAAAATACGTGTCCAATATTTTTTTATTATCTGAAAGACGGACTAAATAGAATTCCTTTTTTTACCAAGGCAACTACCTACCGTATTGTTTGGGGTCGGCGCACGCGCAGAATGCTGCCGATTCCCTTGTTCACAAACTAAACTAAATTTAAGTTCAGTGCATCTTTTTCTTTCTATTTCATTAAGAAAAGGACAGAGGATAAATTTTAGTTTAGTCCTATCAAATTAATCAGCGCCTGTTACTCTCCATACAAGTTTAGACGTGATTAAAAACTTGCCTACTAAAATTACGTCAATTTACGTCAAGCGCTGATAAATTTGACAGGACTAAACTAAAATTTATCTTCTGTCCTTTTCTTAATGAAATAGAAAGAAAAAGATGCACTGAACTTAAATTTAGTTTAGTTTGTGAACAAGGGAATCGGCACCAATGTCTTCCATACTTCTCTATGAGTCATCATCTTGGTAAGTAGTCGCACCCCCTTTCTGACCATTATCTTTCACACAGTCCATCCATCGTTTCCATTCACGTTCATGTTAAAGACTTTCATCACGTCATTTTCCTCATTCCTCCGTACCACATGTCATGATAATATGTTTAATTAGCAGCGCCCCGCGATTTCATCCGCATAATTCTCGATCCCATGGGAATATCGGGATTAAAAGTATCCTATGTCCTTCCCCTGGTCATGGTCTACTCAAGTGCCAAATATCTAAATCCATTCAGCCGTTTTAGCGTGAAAATATTACAAACAAACTCACTTTAGCATTTTTAATATTAGTTAGGATTACTTATATTGATAAAATTAAATCTCAAAGAAAAAAAATGCGTAAGTACCTACCTACCCTTGCATTATTTAAACACCTTTTTAAAAAAAAAACCTGACCACAAAACAATATTCGAGATTCAAAATTAGTACCTATTACAAAGTTATTGTAATTTTAAAATGTCGCAAGACATTTTCGTAATTCTCGGCTGTGGTTTGAGCCGAGTTGAGAAACCTGTTTAGCGAGTTTTGTAATAAATACATTACCTACGATTACGACCCAAATGTCAATATGCAAGAGTTTAAAAGCTAACCTTTTGAACTTCAATAGACAATTTACGTCTAACTGGAGTTGAAAAGGTTAGATTCTAAAGTTCAAACAATCAATGGAGCTAAATAACTAGATTGGCGGGAAATAAATTATTTATTAATCGCCACGAAATAATTTTTCTCTTAAATTTAAGATTAACTTGTAAGTTGTAACACAATTATTTGTCAATATACAAATTACTAACTATAAAAAACAAAAGGTCAATAAAGACTTCAAAGTAGGTGGGTACTCGTCTGCATCATCGCTGTCATCCGGAAACGTGCGTAGAAAGAAGACTGCATGGCAGCATTGCCACTTGCTACGTTGAATGTTCTATGCAATTTTCAGCACGCGTGGCAAACCATAGAAACTGTTTTTTTCTACAGATTTTTTCGACGGAAGAATAGACAAAATGACAGATTGTGATTGTTTATCTGTCATTTGGTCTATTCTTCCGTCGACAAAACCCGTTTCTATTGTTTCATGCCACGCGTGCTGCGCCCTAATTGCGTAACACACGATCAATGACAATCTGAATCATTTTGAAGGATATTGCTAACCCATCCAATTCATATTAGGTACGTTCGAATTTATTCATGTGTTATGTGCAATGCAAAAACTTATCTTTTGTTTGTACTCGCTTATCGGCCTCTATACCTACTCATGTTAATACCATTAAACTAAATTGGTTTAGGTAATAAAATTATGATTAAGTACCACTACTAGTTAAGTATCAAGCTATTCTCACGAATTAGTTATGTAAGATACTATATACAACATATTTAAAAAAAAACGATCCGAAAGGGGCACTTAGGTACAGCCGCCAGCACATCAGGCTACTACAATCTGTCAAAATTATTTAATAGATTTTCAACTTTATTGCTGAAACATAAGGTTGAAAAATGATTGGGAAAATTTGACAGTTTCGGGTAGCTTGATGTGCTGGCGTCTGTACTGCAATAACATTACCAAAAAGTAATACAAAATCTTATTATTATTAAAAATAAAAAGTTATTGCTATTTAAAAATCACATTTTCAGTACCACAATAACCCCAAATCCATTAAAAATAAGCAAATTTTCAACTTGTAGACACCCGCTAAATGACGGCCGCCCGCGCCCCATGTAATCACAAGGTAAAATTCCCCATTGAAAAAAAATGTGACGATTTTTTTCTTTTTTTTTTGAAAATTTCCTCATAAATAGACTCTCAGTACCATATCTACCTAACAACATCCTCACGGAGTGGACAGGGTTTTTTAGGGTTCCGTAGTAAACAAGGAACCGCTTCAGCTTCAGCTTCGTCATGTCCGTCTGCCTGTCTGTCTGTCTGTCTGTCTGTCCGCGGTCTAGCTCCGAGACCCTTAGTACTAGAAAGCTGTAATTTGGCATAGGTATACATATTAATTACGCCGACAAAGTGGTAAAACAAAATTATGAAAAAAAAATTTTTTTAGGGTACCTCTCATACACGTAAAGTGGTGATGTCTTTTTTTTATTTTTTTACCCCATAGTGAGGGGTATCATTGGAAAGGTCCTTCAAAAACATTGTGAGTTTGTGAAAACCATTTTTGGATTCAGGGATCCGTTTGCGAAATATTAAGCTTTAAAGTGCTAATTTTTGTTAGAGTCAAGTGTCCCCCCCCTGCCGGCTAAATGGTTGGTTTTGGGTGTGTGAAAAAAATCACAACAGTAGCTTATATAACGAAATTAAAAGGAAAACTATCACAGCTAAGTTGGCTTTACAAGTTAACGATTAATAATCGACCAACTTAACTTTGCAGTTGCAAAAATATGTTTTCCCATACATTCCGTATGGGAGAACATATTTTTCAACTACAAAGTTAAGTTTGTTTTTGGGATAAATTCATCCCAACTACGGAACCCTTCATTGTGTGTGGTCCGACACGCACTTGGCCGGTTTTTTTATCATGTCCGTCTACCTAGTCTTTTCCCAATTATGTTGGAGTCCCAGCCTCGGATCTAGATCTTTTTTGAGGTGGGGCAAAAACTGCCGTCTGCCGCCCCCCGCCAATCTTTATGGGGATGCGCTAAGTTACATAACATCACGCCTTGTTTCCTCGAAGGGTTGGGCAGAGGTGTTCCTGTAGCAGGTACATCCACATTTCGGCAGTTATGTTTAAGTCCCATGTAATAGGGGGCGAACCTATTGCCATCAACCGGGCACAAATCCAGAGTCCGAGCTGCTACTGAGAAATTTCAGATAGAAAAACCCAATAACACTTTGCCCGACCCGGGAATCGAACCCAGGCTAAGTTACTTATTACAAAGTTGCTGTGTGCTGGGTGGTTCACTTGTCTGCTACGCTTGAATTTGTCGCCCGAACTTCAGTTGGTGCCCGGGGCACGGGCCCCGGCTTGCCCCCCCCTAGATCCGGGGGCCAGTCCCAGTATGTTACGTGGAGCGAATGCCTATCTGACCTTCACAACCCAGTTACTGGGTAATACTATACCCCTTGGTAAGACTGGTTGTCAGACTTTCGGGCTTCTGACGACCCGTAACGACGGTCAAAGATCCACGAATGACAGCCGGGACCAACGGCTTAACGTGCTTTCCGAGGCACGGAGGGGTCTTGGTATGTAAAGATCGTCACCCATCCACGGACCAACCGCGTCAAGCATAGCTTATAACTTGATATACTTAAAAATTAAAATAAATACAGGTACTAAACCTGTGTTTTTGATGTGTAACATAATTATTACCTCTCACTTTCCTGCAATCTGTGCACAGAACAAAATTATGTACCCTAAAAATCTGTGGCAGTGATTTCGTGAAAAGGGACGGAAGTGTGTAACAGGAAGCCGGGGAAGCGCGTTATTTGATTTGACCAATGAGCGCGCGCGATCCTAGAGTTGGCCGTCAGAAACGACCTTGACGAGGCCCCGCCCCTTTACTGTTGCTTATTACCAAGGTGAAATTTCAGATGTCACACATCTGCTACTACTGTAACTTCTCTAGTGCCTGTCAAATTTTTTATGGAAAATTGACAGAAAATAGAGATTCCAACATGTTTCGTTGTAAATGTTTCGCCAGTGCGAACGCACAGGCCGTATTCCGACTTACGCCAAAAGTGATAATATCGCGAATCCGACCAAAGTCCGAAGTCACAATTAACACTCAATAACCCTTTTATTTTGTGACTATTAAATTTGATTGGATTTGCGATACTGGTGCCGATTCCCTTGTTCACAAACTAAACTAAATTTAAGTTCAGTGCATCTTTTTCTTTCTATTTCATTAAGAAAAGGACAGATGATATATTTTAGTTTAGTCCTGTCAAATTAATCAGCGCCTGTCACTCTCCATACAAGTTTAGACGTAATTAAAAACTTGCCGACTAAAATTACGTCAATTTACGTCAAGCGCTGATTAATTTGACAGGACTAAACTAAAATTTATATTCTGTCCTTTTCATAATGCAATAGAAAGAAAAAGATGCACTGAACTTAAATTAAGTTTACTTTGTGAACAAGGGAATCGGCACCATTATCACTTTTAGCGTAACTCGGAATGCGGCCACAGTAAGGCCCGCTCGTTTATTTTTATTTTTAGTGTTGGCCGCACTGGGCCCACGTGGTGGATTACGGCCCACTCCCACTCACAGAGAGAAGGCCTGTGTCCCAGCAGTGGGAACGTTAAAGGCTGATTATATTTATGCTTATTGTTTACCAAACAAGCAGATAGGAGTCCTTATGATGGTCTATTTGTGGCTTTGCCCGCGTGATATACTTATTTATAAATTATAGCTAAAGTGAAATGACGATGTTTTTTTTTTTGAAACATCTGATTTTAAAAACAAAGCCTATAATTCTGCTTCAAATTATTTTTTTAACACACTCGTAAAGTGTATCTTATTGAACCGCTATTAGGTTCATAATGCGGTGTATTTAACACGCATGGTTTTTACTTTGCTACTAATGTCATGGCAGCATGGAATTAGTATGTACTGTACACGGAATTAGTATGAACTATCGTATACTAAAATGAGCATTCTCTATTTTCCCCCGAGCAGAGCTCGATCAACCAGTACTCTAATTGCGTAACTTATTTTCGTAAGCAATTTTGCCTAATTTGTTTCATTTTGACAGTTCAACAACATTCATTGCGTTATATTTACGTTGTTGAGCAGATTTTTTTTTCCAACTTATGAAGCAATGGATTAGCAATCTGTTTCAAATTGAAACAGATTGTGATTGTGTTGTATTACGCAAGTCGGGTACTGGTAGTTAAAAATAACATTCTTTCGTGTTCTACATACAAAAATATTCAGTTTCATGCTTGGAATACCTATTAGACTATTCGACGGCTTTGTGGCTTTTCCTCTCCTTCAACCTGCGAAGACACTGCGATAAAAGGAATCCGCGGACCATATTTCATTTTGTATTTTGTTAAGTACCAGTACCCTAACTGCGTAATACAACACAATCTGTTTCGATTTGAAACAGATTGCTAATCCATTGCTTCGTAAGATGGAAAAAAAAATCTGCTCGCAATGAATGTTGTTGAACTGTCAAAATGAAACAAATTAGGCATAATTGTTAACGAAATAAAGCTATCTACGCAATTAGGGTACAGGAGGCCTACCACTAGCTCATAAAGCAGTATTATTTTAATATTGGTGCCGATTCCCTTGTTCACAAACTAAACTAAATTTAAGTTCAGTGCATCTTTTTCTTTCTATTTCATTAAGAAAAGGACAGAAGATAAATTTTAGTTTAGTCCTGTCAAATTAATCAGCGCTTGACGTAAATTGACGTAATTTTAGTAGGCAAGTTTTTAATCACGTCTAAACTTGTATAGAGTAGTGACAGGCGCTGATTAATTTGACAGGACTAAACTAAAATTTATGTTCTGTCCTTTTCTTAATGAAATAGAAAGAAAAAGATGCACTGAACTTAAATTTAGTTTAGTTTGTGAACAAGGTAATCGGCACCACTATTTCAGTGGGAGAAAGAGATGGAGCTATACGTCCTGTAGAGCTTCATCTGTTTCCCACACTGAAGTAATATTAAAATAATATTGCTTTATGAGCTGATGGTAGGCCCCCTGGTACTTGCTGACAGGCCTACACTGTCCTCCCATATCTATTCACAATGTATTTGAGAACATCGTAAAAGCCAATTATTTTTAAAAGAGTAACCGTAGAGTTTCTTGCCGGCTCTTCTCCATAGGAAGCGACCAATTGGAACCGTGTACCTAGCTTCTGATGTTTCATAAGTGCCCTTGTAGGTTTATGTGAAATAAAATATTTTTAATTTGATTTTGGTATGGTAGTTATTCCGCACAAAGTGCTCTGCAAATAATGAGCTGCAGAAAATATTACTTTAATAGAATATCAACCGTATTAAATGTACTCGTAGTTTCTAAAGGTAACTACGTCATCCTAGAAACAATTGTGTAAATACCTAAGTTTTATGCAATTTAAGTTGATGCATCAAAACGCTGACATGGGTATGTAATTGCGTTTCTTATCGTTCTCAGCCATAAGAATATAATTTTCTTTGAAATTGATTACTTTGCCTAGTTATTGATAATTAATCTGAGGTTTCTTTCTCATCACCGAGTCTTACCGGCACGATAATTGCAAATTAGACCAACAGTAGCAAATTAGCAATGGTGCCGATTCCCTTGTTTACAAACTAAACTAAATTTAATTTCAGTGCATCTTTTTCTTTCTATTTCTTTAAGAAAAGGACAGAAGATAAATTTTAGTTTAGTCCTGTCAAATTAGGTAATCAGCGCCTGTCACTACTCAATACAAGTTCAGACGTGATTAAAAACTTGCCTACTAAAATTACGTCAATTTACGTCAAGCGCTGATTAATTTGACAGGACTAAACTAAAATTTATCTTCTGTCCTTTTCTTAATGAAATAGAAAGAAAAAGATGCACTGAACTTAAATTTAGTTTAGTTTGTGAACAAGGGAATCGGCACCAGTGGCTTTCATTTTGACAGGTCAACAACATTCATTACGATAATTTACGTTGTTGAGCAGACAAATTTTTAGAAAATATGAAGCAATGGATTAGCAATATCCTTTAATATCATTCAGATTGTGATTGAAAGTGTGTTACGTATTTAGCTTGCAGCACGCTTTGACCACAATAGAAACGGGTTTTGTCAACGGAAGAATAGACAAAATGACAGATAAACAATCAATCTGTCATTTTGTCTATTCTTCCGTCGACAAAACCTGTTTCTATGACGCTACGGGTGCAGGTATTTATTCATACAAAGGTTCAACTTGAGAGATTTTTAAGCCCCTTTGGGTTTTCCGTCGACAGACACGAAAATAACAAACTTGTTTTTTTGGCTTCTGACGACAAAAAAACCATTGCAAGGTCGACTTTGGGTGCATGGGAGTAACGAGGGGAGCTGCCCCCGCCCTGAACCTGTACCCTAAGCCGACGCGACGTTCGCACGGACGTAATAAAATCGCGGCGACTTTTTTTCGTGCACTGGATTTTCAACGCTCTGCTCAGCGCCGAGAGTTGAAAATCCAACAGTGCGTTTTTTCAACGCGCTGGGACGAGAGTACGTCCCAGCGCTTTAGATTCTCAACGCTCGGCTTAACACCAAGGGTTGAAAATCCAGTGCGAATGTCGGCTTATTGCATAACTTATTTTCGTAAACGATCATGACAAATCTATTTCATTTTGACAGTTCAACAACATTCATTGCGTTATTTACGTTGTTGAGCAGATTTTTTTTAATGTTATGAAGCAATGGATTAGCGATCTGTTTCAAATCGAAACAGATTGTTATTGTGTTGTATCACGCAATTAGGGTACTGGTCTGGTCAATTGATTTTTGTCTTTCTTGACTGATATTTGTAATGTGTGTGTCAGTTAATACTTAATTGTCGGGGGTGTTATACAGATAATAAAAGAAATTTATTCTGATATAGATTAATTATTATTTCTCCAATCATGTCCAAACATACCTACTCAATAGGTTAAAGTCTTTCCTTAAACAACTGAATTCAAATAAGATTTAGAATAAATAATTATTTAATTGTGATTGTAAGATGCCGTGGTTAAGGCTCCTGGCTGTGAATTCACTCGACAGAGTTTAGGTAAATTCTTGCGATGCTATGTTTGTGTGCACCGTTCACGCACACACTCCTAAACATCGAGCGTAGTGATCGCTTAAACAGTTTTGATCCTATAGACGGTATTTTGTTAAGTTACGTAGGTACGCTTATGAAATAAGTCTGGAATGTTTGTGTATATTCGTTTAGTATTTTAGGGAAACTTGTACAGTCTTGGAAATGGAATGAAACTAGTGATAATGATACCATACGTATTTCTTTATTTTATCAGACATATAACATATTAACTTTTGTACATAGTCGTGTGCGCGCTATACCCAAATTATAATGGACCAATCAGAAAGGTCGTGCGCCTTTTGTATTTCGGTCCACAGCTCTTATGCGTCTTCATATATAAAGACGCAGCGCCGCGAGCGCCGTGTCCAGTTACTAACTCGGCGCATAGTTGGAACAACGTATTGAGACAATTCGGCGGCGGCGGTCCTCAGTGCGCGGCCGCGCGCCGTCGTTGTCGGATGTTGATGTTCTATGTAGACCACTACATTACTCCCCGCTAGTGAATCGTACCGGGGGTTTCGATGTTCTGCCCGCTCTTGTTACATGTGAATACGTAGGTTTTGACGTATTCGTTGCTGCGTCTGGTTCCATGTTCAATCTGAATGCAGGCTTCAATCGATCGATGGTTATATTCGCACACCTGTTGCGCAGCTGTATGGTGTAATATTTATCTGTGCGCTTGATGACTTCGTACGGACCATCGTATGTCGGCGTTAATGGCTTGCTTGATGCGTCATTACGGACATATACATACGAGCAGTTATGTAACTCGTCGTGTATTTGTTTGTGTGTCGTTGCTTGGTTTTGGTTGGATTTCCGCTGCGCCTGTGCTTTCCTAAATGCATCATTCAGCTTATGCATTACGCTTGAAGTTGTATCGTTAAATCTTGTGCATTGTTGATAAAATTCTCCGGGTAATCGTAATGCTTGACCATATAATAATTCAGCTGTGCTTGCGCCGACATCTTCTTTTATTGCTGCTCGCAGTCCTAGTAGTACCGTAGCTAATTCTTGCGACCATGTTGACGAATTGAATCGCGCGGTGAGTGCTGCCTTGAGTGTTCGGTGCCAACGTTCTATCATCCCGTTACACTGCGGATGGTAAGCAGTGGTTCGGGTGCGGTGTATGCCCATACGATGCATCAGTTTTTTGAACAGCTCTGATTCAAATTGTCTGCCTTGATCGGTCGTAATTGTCACTGGGCATCCAAATCGGGCGATCCAACACTCGTAGAATGTACTGGCCACCTTTTCTGCGGTTATTTCTTCCATCGGGCAGGCTTCTGGCCATTTGGTAGCCCGATCTATCATTGTCAACAAATACCGGTACCCGTTGGAGATAGGTAAGGGTCCGACAATGTCGATGTGGACATGTTCCAGCCGATTTGCTTGTTGAAAACTAGCCACTGGTGACTTCGTGTGTTGCTGTACTTTCGCTCGCTGGCACGGATCGCAGGCTCGAGTCCAGTTGCTTACGTCACGGTTCATCGAAGGCCAAAAGTAACGAGCAGTGACGAGCTTCCTTGTGGCCCTTATTCCGGGCTGACTAAGGTTGTGAATCGCTTGGTATGCAGTTTTTCGGAATTCATGTGGCAAGTACGGTCGAACGGAACTTGTTGACATGTCGCAAATAATCTTCGTGGTTGAGTTAGGCATGACGATACTTTTCAAGTCATACTTTCCCGTATTTCTTAATGTTTTCAGCTCTCTATCTTCGGATTGTTTTCTTGCCAACTCATCGTAGTCAATTGGTGTTGGACAGGTTATAGTTTCTATTCGAGAGAGTGCATCTGCGACTTGGTTGTCCTTTCCGGTAATATGTTGAATATTTGACGTATACTGTCCAATATATTCAAGATATCTTGTTCTTCGTGGTGTTTCGTTGTTACCGGTGGCCGTCAGTGCATGAATCAATGGTTTGTGGTCCGTGTAAATGATTAAATCGCGGCCTTCAAATATGCGTCGGAAATGTCGTATTGCCATATATATAGACAACAGTTCTCGGTCGTATGTGCTGTATTTTTGTTGTGCATCGTTGAATTTCTTGGAGTAAAATCCTAGTGGTCTCCATATCCCATTGATTTTCTGTTGAATGACTGCGCCAGCACAGGTGTTCGATGCGTCTGTCATGATAGCGAATGGGTCGTCCTGAGATGGGTAGGAGATGAGAACTGCATCTTCAATATCTTGCTTACACTTGTTGAAAGCTAGTTTTGCCTCTTCGCTCCACTCGATCTTTGTTTTGTCGTTTTTCTTGGCGTTATCGAAATATTTGCTCAATTCCTTTTGGTGTTCGGCAGCGTGTGGGATGTTCGAACGGTAGAAGTTTAACATTCCGACAAAACGACGAAGATCTTGAACGGTTGTTGGTAGTGGGTATGTTTTTATGGTCTTTATCTTCTCTTCTGTAGGATGAATGCCTTCTGAGCTTACTGAGTAGCCCAGGAAATCGAGTTTTGTTTGGCCGAAGGAACACTTAGCGACGTTGATTTGCAAACCGTTGTCGTTGAGGCGCTGGAACACTTCTTCGAGATTTCTTCTATGTTCTTCTTCGTTTTCAGAGGCCACCAAAATATCGTCGACGAATGGGAATACTGGCAATCCTCGTAGCACATTGTCAATGTGCCGCTGGAATGTTTGGCCGGCATTTCTTAATCCGAAGCACATCCTCGTAAACTCGTACAGACCGAACGGGGTAATAACGGCTGTTTTTTTTACATCTTCCTCTCTGTTTCTTATTTGATAATATGCCTTTTGAAGATCGATTTTGGAGAAGATCTTCTTGCCTTGCATATTGTAGGTGAAGTCGTGCAGACGTGGAATTGGATAGCGATCTGGTATTGTTACCGCGTTGAGTCTGCGATAGTCGCCACATAGCCTGTATTTGCCGTCTTTCTTCATCACCATGTGCAGTGGACTTGCCCATGGGCTATTCGATGGTCGACAGATGCCTTGGTCCATCATTAATTGTATTTCTTCCTTGGCTGCGTTATATTTGTGTGGCGAGAGTGGGCGAGCTTTTGCGTACATTGGTGGGCCGGTAGTCTCGATGTAATGTTCGACTTCACTGTTGTACAATTTCCACGAGCTTGGTCTTGTGATATCAGGATACTTGGCTAGTAAGTCGTGATATGGAAGATTGTCGTCGATGGTACCTATGCTCCCTTCCGATGCAGATAACAGGGACCCAGTTGTTGATAAGGTTGTCTTTTGGTCCACCAGTCGCCGTCCATGCAGGTCCACCATTAGTGCGTAGTGATGCAAAAAATCAGCGCCTATGATCGGCCTACTGACTGTTGCGATCACAAATCGCCACTTGTACTGACGCCTTAATCCAATATTCAATACGACGGTTCGCTCGCCGAATGTAGGTATTTGCGTTCCATTTGCTGCGTAAAGGTAGTTGCTCGGATCCCGATTCTTTTTTTCGTTCACACTTGCGGGTAGAACCGAAACATTTGCGCCGGTGTCAACGAGATATTGTTGGCCGCTCGTTACGTCTCTTATGAATAGGCGGTATGTAGATAATTTGTCGACCTCAGCTACCGCCACCGCTTCGGTCTTCGTTAGTTTTCCGTCTGCGTATTTTTCTTGTAATTACAGGGACTCCTACACCGATAAGCTTCTTTGCCGAATTTTCGGTGGAAATAGCACGACCCACTCCTTCGATCACGGGATTTCGAACGTGATCGGCTTCTATAGCGTTGGGATCGCTGACGGTAATTTCTTTCACGATCCATTTTTAGCGCAGCTACCTCTTTGGGCAGGGTTTCGATCATGCTGATGATGTTCTGTTCTGATGAGGTTTGCTGTTGTGACGTTGAAGGCTGACTGTGGCAGGAACACACGGAATTTACTTCCTTCATTTGCTCGTGCATCTTGTCTGCCATGGCAGCAAGCGAGTCCAATTTCGACTCGTCGCTTACGGCTAGTACTGCGCGAGTCGCGGCGGGCAGGTGTCCGATCCATAGCATGCGCAGCGTAGCATCAGGCATTTTGTCTCGCGCCAGGTCTCGCATCCGGCGCAGTAGTTGTGATGGCCGTTGGTCACCAAGCTCCATTTCATTGAGCAACTGCTGAAACTGTTTCCCTTCTGTTTCTTCGTAGACGGACACCAGCCTCTTCTTGACTTCTTCATACCTCCCTGTGTTTGGAGCGGTCATGATGATGTCACTTATTTGCTCCACCTCTGGCTTCGTGAGATTCGCTACTACCAGTCCAAATTTTCCTTCGTCTCCAAGTTTCTGGTTGGCAATCATAACATCAAACTGGGCAAACCAAAGACGGGGTTTATCACGCCAGAATTGTGGAATGCGTGATCTAACACTGATCATTTCGATCGCTTCTTCGCTGGACATTTTGAACGCGGGGTCACCACTTTAGGGAAACTCGTACAGTCTTGGAAATGGAATGAAACTAGTGATAATGATACCATACGTATTTCTTTATTTTATCAGACATATAACATATTAACTTTTGTACATAGTCGTGTGCGCGCTATACCCAAATTATAATGGACCAATCAGAAAGGTCGTGCGCCTTTTGTATTTCGGTCCACAGCTCTTATGCGTCTTCATATATAAAGACGCAGCGCCGCGAGCGCCGTGTCCAGTTACTAACTCGGCGCATAGTTGGAACAACGTATTGAGACAATTCGGCGGCGGCGGTCCTCAGTGCGCGGCCGCGCGCCGTCGTTGTCGGATGTTGATGTTCTATGTAGACCACTACAGTATATTTATAACAATTCTGTTTTATATGGAATTTTATACTTTTTGTATGGAAAACATGAAAAATTATTACCTACATGTTGAGTTTTATGGGTTTATGGGTTTCATAAAGGGGGTCGAAATTTTCATTATTTTTGCGATAAGACACAATTTTCGAGATATAAGCAAAAGAACAGAAAAAAGATAAAGTACAGTTTTTGCAACTGAATGAGTTATTAATTTAGTGAAAATGAAAAATTCGCTATTCTGAATTTGACTTTTTTCACCTAAAATTTTGATTGGTGCCGATTCTCTTATACACCAAACTAAACTAACTAAACTATCACTAAAATTTCTTACTTTTGACTATGAGAATCTCAAAGCTATTGGTGCCGATTCCCTTGATCACAAACTAAACTAAATTTAAGTTCAGTGCATCTTTTTATTACAATTTCATTAAGAAAAGGACAGAAGATAAATTTTAGTTTAGTCCTGTCAAATTAATCACCGCCTATCACTCTCCATACAAGTTTAGACGTGATTAAAAACTTGCCGACTAAAATTACGTCAATTAACGTCAAGCGCTGATTAATTTGACAGGACTAAACTAAAATTTATCTTCTGTCCTTTTCTTAATGAAATAGAAAGAAAAAGATGCATTTAAATTTAGTTTAGTTTGTGAATAAGGGAATCGGCACAATTATGCAAAATAAATTCTCTAAGTTTAAGAAAATTTTTGACACATCTAAATCAAATTTGACAATCGCGATTCCACACGTGATACCTAACCATGTGAATCTTTTTAGAGCCGGGGGCGCGCACGCTCGACGTGTTTTATATGGAACTTTTCACTTTTTGTATGGAAAATAAGAAAAAATATTACCTACATGTAGAGTATAAGGGGTTTAAGGGTCTTATAAAGGGAGTCGAAATTTTCATTATTTTTGCGATTGGACACACCGTTTTCGAGATATAAGCAAAAGAAAAAAAAAGATTCAGTACTGTTTTTGCATGTGAAATCGAGGTGTTGGTGTGAATTTAAAGTTCATGACAATCAATTTTATTCCACACGTTTTTAATCGCGAAAAATAGTCAGATTCGGTTAGAAAATCTAAATTTTAAGTGAAAAACGTCAAATTCAGAATAGTAAAATTGCTATTTTCACTAAATGGAAATCTCAGTTCCATCTTAGTGCTGTCAAACTAAAATCTAGTTAAGTTGTGTCACTTTAGTCTATTTCAGAATGGGAAATCGTCTTTTGACAGGAATAAAACAAAATTTTGGTGATTTTTAGTCTAGTTTAGAGGCATTTGTGACAAGAAAATCGGCACCATGTCTAACTAAATCTGATTATTTTTAATCGCGATTAAAAAGGTGCGGAATAAAATTAGTTATCTTGAACTAAAATTCACACCAACACCTCGCTTCAGGTGCAAAAAACAGTACTGTATCTTTTTTTTTTCTTTTGTATATATCTCGAAAATGGTGCGTCCAATCGCAAAAATAATGAGAATTTCGATCCCCTTTATAAAATCCTTAAACCCCTGACACTCTACATGTAGGTAATATTTTTTCTTATTTTCCTTACAAAAAGTAAAAATTCTATATAAAACGTCAAGGCTGCCCCCTGTGCGCCTCCAGCTCTAAAAAAAATTCACGGGGTAGGGCAAACAAGTACCACGTGGACTCGCGATTGTCAAATATAATTATAGTGTGTCAAAATATATTTAAATTTAGAAAATTTTTGTTGCAGAATAGCTTCAAGATTTTCATAGCCAAAAGTAAGGAATTTTAGTGATAGTTTAGTAAGTTTAGTTCGGTATACAAGAGAATCGGCACCATATTGCCATCTTAGTGCTGTCAAAATAAAATATATTCTATAATTATTTCACGATGGGAAATCATCGTTTGACAGGAATGAACGAAACTTTGGTGATTTTTAGTCTAGTTTTGAGGCATTAATTTGTGACAAGAGAATTGGCACCAGTATCCATAAAGGGATCTGAGACACTTGCGCGAAAGACATTTTCGCGAAAGACACTTGCGCGAACCCACTTGCGCGAAAAAGTTGCGGAAATGAGATTTCTTCATAACATCACGCCATCAATTTCAAAGGGCCCAACACTTTGAAATTGATGGCGTGATGTTATGAAATAATGTGAAAATTTTCGCAGCCGCCATCTTATATTTACATTTTGACATCAAAATCTGCTTTAGAATCATCAAAAACTATGAAAAAGACACCCATGACGAAAAATCTAAATATTGTCACAGCCGCCATCTTGGATTTATATTTTGACCTCACTATCAGCTTTAGCATCCTCGAAAACTATGAAAACGATACCCATGACGAAATATTTTTAAATGTTCGCAGCCGCCATCTTGGATCTTTATTTTGACTTAAAGTAGTCTTCAGTAGCGTTAAAGAAACTTTGTTCCAAAAATACTTCACTTATTGCTACAACAGCATATAGGCGCGGGCATATCGGTGACGCGAACCCATAACTTTTTCCCCTACCAAAAATCACTCAAAACTATGAAATCTAAAGTCAAAATATAACTAGTGAACCCAGCAGGCAGATGTTGTCCTGCGACAACAGCGCCACGCGAGTCCAACTATAGTTATGAACCATCCAAGTTACACAAAAAGAATTTAAAAAAAAAACATCTAAATCAGTCAAGCCGTTTAGGATAAGAAGAATTACGAACACACGTACACCGGTATTTTATTTATTGCCAGGCATGCAAAATTTTAATGTTCTTCAAAAACAAGCAAAGTACTTTAAAATAAAATGCGGATCAAAATGTGGTAGTCGACGTACAATTTCTGGAATATGTTAACATCGGACACGTACGTGCGTGTGTGCGTGCTGCGACGCAAAGTGATACGTCCTCACGCTGGGAAGGCCCGTTCGCTACTGACGGAATAGATTTTTTTTTTTTTTTTTTTTTTTTTTTTCTGTTGGGCATCTCACAGCTGGTTCCGAAAACCGTAGCTGTTTAACCGGTCAATCCTGTGGTTGCCTTAAGCTACTACACTCAAAGCCTCCAGCCAGGGCACAAATACTAAGCTAAAAATTTAAGGATGAACGCTCACTAAGGGCACCCCCTGCGGGGTTCGAGCCTCGGCTTAGGGCGTTATCCGGAGGGAGGACATCAAAAGATGGGACGGGCTGGATCAAAAGGTTTTGATCATTATTATTAGTCGGGGAATTTAAAGCTACGTGCACAGCTGCAACAACTGCTGGCACCTCGTTTTCGAGCAAGGGTCGGGGGGGAGTATTATTTACTCGGGGGCGCGGCGGTCGAGATCGCAAAGGACCTCGGCGGCGAGGTCGGTATGACGGGAGGCGTCTGTTTTTGTACACTGTACTTGTTTCCCTATTGCTCTCCTGGAGGAGGGTTATGGGGTCATCGGGATCTACGAGGATATGCCTTGGACGGCGAACATGGCTGATTTTACTCGGGACATAACTGGCGGCCTCGACAACCAGAGGGTTGCGATGTTTGGCCGCGGACTCAAAGAAACGCTTGGAAAGGCGTTTTAGAAACTGATGGATTGTGGGAATCTTTAGGTCGAGGTGGAGTGCCTCGTTCCTGACGAACCAGGGGGAACCTGTGGCCCTACGGAGGAATTTATTTTGCACTGTTTGCATTCTATGGATGTGACGGGGTTTCGCATGAGCGAAGACGGCACCCGCATAGGTCATGATCGGTCGAATGCACGCCGTGTAAACGCGCAATTTGCACCTAAGTGACAATTTGCTACGTGCATTCACCAGATAGAAGAGTCTACCGAGAGCGAAAGAGGCTCGCGAACGAACCATCTTTATGTGCTCTGCGAAAGTCAAATGATGGTCTAGAACGACACCGAGATATTTAGCTCGCTTCTCCCAAGGGATCGGCTTGCCGAACATGGTGATTGGTCGGGGGAGGGGGTTTTTGAGCCTTGAACGCGGCTTCGTAAAGAGAACCGCTTGGCTTTTATCGGGGTTGACTTCTATCCGCCATTTTGTAAACCAAGCTGCCAGTCTATTGACTGCGCGTTGGAGATTTAGGCGAATGATGTCGGGGGATCTAGAGCTGAAGTAGATGGCAGTGTCGTCTGCGAACAGACCCAACTGCGACCTACCGCAACCTTTTGGGATATCGCTCGTGTATAGCGTAAAAATGAGGGGGGACACCACAGAGCCCTGGGGGACACCTGCGCGGATGGGACGGGGAGTGGATAACGCTCCTTCGATACGATAACGGAAGACGCGATTCGATAAAAAGTCTCGTAAGATGAGTACGAGACGATCTGGGACGGAATAGATTTTCCGCGATCGTTTATATAGTTCACTTTGCCATTTATTTACGTAATGAAGTAATTGTTTATTTATAAAATAAAATTTAGATTCTATTAAACAATTAACTTAAAATTAATATATAATTTTTAAAATTTCTTAAAAGTGTTTCTAAGTATTAGAAAAAAATATTTATTTGGCTTGAAATTTTGAGAAAGTTACGTTATTTCAACATTTTTTTTCTGCTATATTTTGTATGAAAGTTGAAAAAAAGTGGTTCCCCTATGTACAAGTAGACCATATAATGATGTTAATGATATTTTTTAATTTTCAACATCAAAAGCAGTTTCTTCTAACGAAACGATCAAACGTCAGTCTCGCGTCATTTTTTGGAAAACTTGTTGCGAATTTTAGTGATTTCCCACGAATCTTTAATTTTTTTCAAATATCCCTTTCCCCTATGTACAAGACGAAGAATTGGACTTTTCAAATCACAAATAATTTTGTTTAAATTCTCGTCCCCTTTCTCACAACGAATAAACAAAATTGATCAAAATCAGTGATTTCGTGCGGTGCGGCGGCACGGAGCCTTAATTTGGAATTAATTAGATGTCATAACTTAGCTTCACAGTACTTTGCTTATTATTAGTTGATATTTAGAATAGTTGTTTTGTTTTTAAGGTAGGGCATTGGTATTTTAAGGTAGGGCATTGGTATTTTAAGGTAGGGCATTGGTATTTTAAGGTAAGGCATTGATATTTTAAGGTAAGGCATTGGTATTTTAAGGTAGGGCATTGGTATTTTAAGGTAGGGAATTGCCCCAAAATGCCCCCCTTCGCTGCGGCCCTGGGCCATTCTGGCCTCTCATACAATTAACTTGGTAAATAACGTAGGTTATGCCGTAGAAGGAAAGTAAAACTCACTATTACTACCTATACATATTTTAGAGATTCTAGAGATACTTTTCTAACCATTTTTTTTGTGACTAATTTTATTAGTTTACCACCAGCAGCAAAAATAAAACAATATTCTACAGGAAATTCATGATTTACCTCCTCTTGGGCCAAAAGCTGAGTACGCCCTATGCTTGGATAACACTTTCGACTCCGCCCACTTTTCATAGAACTCATACGCCATGCCGCTATACATATTTGAAGTGAACCCTCCGGGAGGGTTACCGGCATTACGTTTGCGCTAAAGTTAACAATCGCGGACGGTCAACGACATTAGGTTTAAAACCGTGTTGTAAAACACTGTAAAACGTAGTTTCCAATCTTTTAAATTTTTGGTGAATATTTTTAACCGTCAGAAAAAAAACATTGGCACTCCGGGAGTGCCGACAGAAGTGAAAACTTGAAAAAATCGGCACTGCGGTAATCAACGCGTTGATGTCTTTTACTCCACGGTGTCGGCGAAATCAATGGTTTAGTCCCATCTCAAAAATGCCCAAAGCGCCTAAAGGTTTCACTTAAAAAAAAAAATGCTTGGATTTTAAAACCAACGCATATGTTTTATAATAAATCTTGTTAAAATATGCATCAGATTTTATTTTCACAGTGTATAATGCTGTATTCGCTAAGAAAAACCTACAATTAAAATAAGCCCTCCGCGAGGGCTCCCGGCATCACTTATGTGATTAGGTGAACCCTCCAGGAGGGCTCCCGGCACTGAACGTTCAGCACCCTCGATAAAAAAAATCTTGAGTAATTCAATTCGGTGACAACGTAATTAGGTAAGTAGGTAGGTATGTGTTGTATTGCTTGAACTGACTAAACATAGCCATCGTCAGTCTCTTGTCAAACATGGTACACTTGGGGGCTTGGCTGCCAAGTTCCAACTGCTGGGACACAGGCTTCTTCTCTATGAAAGAGAGTAGGCAGTAGGTAACCCACCACGCGGGCCCAGTGCGTGTTGAATGTCACATGTCGTCGAATTTTTGATACTAGGACATGCCAGTTTCCTCACGATGTTTTCCTTCAACGTTATGAGAGCAATGCTGATGTAAAAGTTTAAACAAAGTAAAACGCCCGTCTGGGATATAAGTGTTCAAGTCGTGAGTCGCGGCAGTTACCACTGCTGTCAAGTAGAGCTCATATCCAACCCGCTGAACTGAAACTCTTGGCACATTATAGGATATCGGAATCACTTTTACACGTCATATAAAAAAATTATTTAAAGTAAGCTGCATGAGTTCAGCGATCTGACTAAGTACTCTGAGAAGAAAGGCCGAAACAAACTCAGAAATCGCAGTCTCTTTTAAAGTCCAGACATAATCTTGGTCAGGCCATATGAGGACCATGTAGATTAGTGTCTGAAGTGGTCTTTTGAGGAAAGAACCACACAGAATTGAGTGGACCTGTCCAGTCAGTGCAAGCATTTTTGTCAATAATCGTGGAGGTCAACTCAGAACCTCGACGAACAATACCAAAGAAAGGACATTTGGGTAGGCCGCATAAACTACTCAAACTGCCAGACCATCATTAAAACTAGCTGAGAAAAAAAAAGTTGTGGCATTCCGGGAGTGCCGACAGAAGTGAAAACTTGAACAAGATCGCCTTGGTGGAAAAAAAATACTTGTATAGAACATTGGTCCGTAACCTTATCTAAATTAACCTTCAAGCGGTCGCGCGGCGTCGAATCGACCGCACTCGATACATTTTCGTTCATAATATCGTTATTTCTTATCGCATCTATTTCCTATTCCTAGTAGCCTGTCATTGTTTCATTGTGCACGAAATAAACATTTTACCTCCTTTACCCGCGGCCTCTGGAACGCACAGATTGCATTTGCTTTGGTCGCGGCGCAGGCGTCGAAAGCACGCCACGCGCCTGTCGTCGAAAAAGTTACGCGCGACGCTCAACGCGAGATATTATTTTTTGGAATATCATCGAATTAAGTTTGTAATAGTGTTTTTTTATATAAAAATGGCTCGTAGAGCAGTAAATAGTAGTGCAATACTTGCGCAAATACAACGAGAAGATGACGAGAGTGAATCGGAGCTCAGTGACCAAGGTTCAGAAGCTTCCGACCACCTTCTAGTTCCAGAGGAAACTCAATCTGTTGAAGAATCAAGCAGCTCAGATTCAGATGAAGAGGATGTGCGTCTTTCAGATATAAGCACATATTTTACGGGGCGTGATAAGGTAACAAAGTGGCAATGATTTTCTGACAGGACTACGCTGGTCTCGTACGTGCCCAAAAATAAAGATTTGTGGTTTTATTATCATCACTTCATTCTGCTGCTGAAATTAATGAAAATACAAATGATAATAGATGGCCATTGACACTCTTCTTTCGTCTTCTGGATATTGCTGGAATAAATGCCATGGTAATATTGAGGGCAAATCAAGTGGTTATGCAGAAAAGGCGAAAATATTTACGTCAATTAGGCATTGAACTGACAAAAGAGTACGTTCAAAGAAGGGCTACGATGTTGAACCTTCCAAGAAAACTCAAAAGAAACATAAGGGAGCATTTGAAAATGAGTGTTGAAGACGCTGATTATGAACCAAGCAGAACTACTGCTTGGTTCATAATCCAGCACATGCAGAGGAAGTTGCAAAATATGCCCAGCAAAAAAGACACAATGCACGTCATGTCTGAGAAATATTTGCAGGACCCACACTACATTCATTTGTAATTAATGTTATCAAGTCAAAGAAAATGATTCTGAAGAAAACTAGACCCATGTTCATGATAAATTATTTGATTTTAATTATTTGATCTCATGCAGCCAACTTATTTTGATTGTTTTTTTATTATATAAAGCTAGTTAGACGTATATAAGAAGATTTTGTGTTGCCAAATTGCTTTTTTTCATCCAAAGAAAATTTAAGTTTTTTATTTGATTTTATAATTTTGTTTTTACCTAATTTTAAGTTACTTTTTTCGTAAAATTGAGTCCTAATATAATAATAACATGTCTAAATAAAAAATAATAAATGATTATTTATTAATTCGTGTTTTAAATCCCTGTAATATCCAATAGGTCTTTTAGGTTACGCGCGACCGCTACCGTTACAAATGACCGCGCGCCCGCTTGAAGGTTAAGAGCACAATCGCGATATCAAAAAAAAAAAGAACCGAAACCTTTAAAGTAAAAATACTTGCATAGAACATTGATCCGTAACGTAATATGAAAAAAGAGCACAATCGCGTTTACAAAAATGAGGTGTCGTCATGGTGTCGCGAAATCAATGGTTTAGTCCCATCTCAAAAATACCCAACACGATGAAAATAAAGTTGGCACCCCCACTTTCGAAAAATGAAAATCTAAAACGGTAATAATTTCGAGCTAATTAAGGACAATTTAGGACTGCAAGAAAAAAATTTCAGACCAACCCCCCCTTCGAGATATTCAAAATTTTCAATGGGGGTGCTAACTAGTAATTAAGTTAGCACCCCCACGGCATTTAAATGTTCACTAAAAAGTTTTATGTATGTCATAATTTCGAGCTCATTAAGGACTACAAATGCCGCATCAACCCACCCCCCATGTACAACCCTCCACCCCTAAAATGTATCCGTATCCGTATCCGTATCCGTAAAAAACATGAAAAAATCAAATCTAAAAAAATAAATTCTCACCACTATAATTCCTAGCGTAGAATTGTAGACTGCCAAGTGCAAAAATAAAAACATCCCTTAAACCACCTCTTGACCAAACTTCCCGAAAATAACATCTAATTTATACGAAAATTTCTCTTCTTCATACATAAACTGTAAATCAATTATTAATGTATTATTATAACTACTACTTGCAACATTCATACTTGCACTACCCCTTGACTGATGCTTAGTTCAAAATGTTAAACGTACTTCAAAAAATTATTAAAACTCCAAACCGTGCAGATGAAAATCTAAAACGGTGAAAATTTCGAACTAATTAAGGACTATTTTGGACTGCAAGAAAAAAAATTCAGACCAACGCCCCCTTCGAGATATTCAAAATTTTCAATGGGGTTGCTAACTAGTAATTAAGTTAGCACCCCCACAGCATTTAAATGTACACTAAAAAAGTTTTAAGTAGGTCAAAATTTCGAGCTCATTAAGGACTACAAATGCCGCATCAACCCACCCCCCCCACAAATTAGATGTTATTTTCGGGAAGTTTGGTCAAGGTTTAAGCGATGTTTTTGATGTGACGAATGATAGTAAATCAGAAACAAATCATGAAAAAAACCATAATGAAACAGTAAACCAAGTTTTAAAATGGCTCGAAAATAATTATCTTTATGCAAATCTAAATAAGAGCAGTGTTGGCCCTGTGGTAACGGCCGCGACTTACGAGTTGTAGGTCGTAGGTTCGAACCCAGACAGGTGCTTTACTTTGTGTAAATTATTTCATCACCACTGCTCTCAAAACGGTGAAGGAAAACATCGTGAGGAAACCGGCATGTCCTAGAACCGAAAATTCGAAAACATGTGACATCTACCAACCCGCACTGGGCCCGCGTGGTGGATTACGGCCCACTCCCTCTCACAGAGAGGAGGCCTGTGTCCCAGCAGTGGGGACATTTATAGGCTGATGATGATGATGATGATAAGCGATGTTTTTATTTTTGTACTTGGCAGTCTACAATTCTATGCTAGGAATTATGCTAGGAATTATAGTGGTGAGAATTTATTTTTTAGATTTGATTTTTTCATGTTTTTTACGGATAGGGGGGTGGGGGGTTGTACATGGGGGGTGGGTTGATGCGGCATTTGTAGTCCTTAATGAGCTCGAAATTATGACATCCATAAAACATTTTTAGTGTAAATTTAAATAAATGCTGTGGCTAGTTAGCAACCCCATTGAAAATTTTGAATATCTCGAAGGGGGCGTTAGTCTGAAATTTTTTCCTTGCTGTAAATAGTCCTTAATGAGCTCGAAATTATTACATACATAAAACTTTTTTAGTGTACATTTAAATGCTGTGGGGGTGCTAACTTAATTACTAGTTAGCAACCCCATTGAATATATTGAATATCTCGAAGGGGGGGCTGGTCTGAATTTTTTTTCTTGCAGTCCAAAATAGTCCTTAATTAGCTCGAAATTTTCACCGTTTTAGATTTTCATCTGCACGGTTTGGAGTTTTAATAATTTTTTGAAGTACGTTTAACATTTTGAACTAAGCATCAGTCAAGGGGTAGTTTTTTGGGGATTTTGCAAGTAGTAGTTGTAATAATACATTAATAATTGATTTACAGTTTATGTATGAAGAAGAGAAATTTTCGTATAAATTAGATGTTATTTTCGGGAAGTTTGGTCAAGGGGTGGTTTAAAGGGATGTTTTTATTTTTGTACTTGGCAGTCTACAATTCTATGCTAGGAATTATAGTGGTGAGAATTTATTTTTTAGAATTGATTTTTTCATGTTTTTTACGGATAGGGGGTTGTACATGGGGGGTGGGTTGATGCGGCATTTGTAGTCCTTAATGAGCTCGAAATTATGACATACATAAAACTTTTTTAGTGTACATTTAAATAAATGCTGTGGCTAGTTAGCAACCCCATTGAAAATTTTGAATATCTCGAAGGGGGGGCTGGTCTGAATTTTTTTTCTTGCAGTCCAAAATAGTCCTTAATGAGCTCGAAATTATGACATACATACAACTTTTTTAGTGTACATTTACATAAATGCTGTGGTTAGTTAGCAACCCCATTGAAAATTTTGAATATCTCGAACGGGGGGTTAGTCTGAATTTTTTTTCTTGCAGTCCAAAATAGTCCTTAATGAGCTCGAAATTATGACATACATAAAACTTTTTTAGTGTACATTTACATAAATGCTGTGGCTAGTTAGCAACCCCATTGAAAATTTTGAATATCTCGAAGGGGGGTTACTCTGAATTTTTTTTCTTGCAGTCCAAAATAGTCCTTAATGAGCTCGAAATTATGACATACATAAAACTTTTTTAGTGTACATTTACATAAATGCTGTAGCTAGTTAGCAACCCCATTGAAAATTTTGAATATTTCGGTTAGTCTGAAATTTTTTTCTTGCAGTTCAAAATAGTCCTTAATTAGCTCGAAATTTTCACCGTTTTAGATTTTCATCTGCACGGTTTGGAGTTTTAATAATTTTTACCCGACTACGGCAAAGCCAAAAGGAAGGGTTATGATTTTAGCAGTCTATGTATGTATGTTTATATGTTTGTATGTATGTATGTATGTTTGCTTTTACGTGTGTTCCACCGTAGCGCCTAAACTACTGAACCGATTTTGATGAATGAGGTATCAATACATTTGTAATAATGGTCCGGGTGACATAGGCTATATACATTTTCCCTAAATTTAATGTGGTGGACTTTACACGTTAATTACTAACCTCGAAAAAAAATAAAAAGAGATTATCATGACATGTTTGGTATCAAAAGAAAGGTCTTGACGAGCACATTACAAATATGTGTATAATGTTACACTTTCAAAGTAAATAAATATGTTTAAATTGTTAAAAACAAGCAAAAGTGAGATTGCGCTACGTAGTATCGCAAGATGATACTAACGTGCAGTTAATCAAATCTTAATAAATAGTAACGATTTGTAATTCCACTTTTTACCCGACTACGGCAAAGCCAAAAGGAAGGGTTATGATTTTAGCAGTCTATGTATGTATGTTTATAAATATGTATGTTTGCTTTTAAGTGTGTTCCACCGTAGCGCCTAAACTACTGAACCGATTTTGATGAATGAGGTATCAATAGATTTGTAATAATGGCCCGGGTGACATAGGCTATATAAATTTTCCCTAAATTTAATATGGTGGACTTTACACGTAAATTTCTAACCTCGAAAAACATTAAAATGATATGATCATGACATATTTGGTATCAAAAGAAAGGTCTTGACAAGCATATTACAAATATGTGTATAATGTTATACTTTCAAAGTAAATAAATATGTTTAAATTGTTAAAACAAGCAAAAGTGAAACTGCGCTACGAAGTATCGCAAGATGCAACCAACGTGCAGTTAATCAAATCTTAATAAATAGTAACGATTTGTAATTCCACTTTTATGAAGAAAAACAAGTACAACGAAATATTTATATTTTGGATTTCTTCGAAGCTCGATATCGATATACATGGGGCACTCAGAAAATTTTGCGATAGGTAGGTACTAAAAAAAATATACTACAGGTTATGTTTTATTATTAAATCTTTTCAAATAACTCTCCATTGGCGTCTATACTCAGTTTCATGCGTCTAAACCAATTTTCATTACACATTTTCCAGTCCGCATCAGACACCTCCCACCTTTAATCCCCTTCTCAAATACAGCCAGTGCATCTTCCGGTGATGAAAACTGTTTTCCCTTGAGTTGATTTTTTATTTTGGGGAACAAAAATGATAAATTCATGATTTTCACCCGTAATGAAATCGTTAACGCGCCGAGACGAGCCTGCTTCAAATTTTGCTATCATGTCTAGGCACCATTCTACCCGAACCTCCTTCTGAGCCTGCGTTAGATTGTGCGGTACCCAGCATGAAACTATCTTCCTTACCCGAAGATGCCCGTGTAGAATTTCATGCACACTTCCCGATCCAATCTGCAGTATATGCAGAATCTCTTCATATGTAATTCGCCTATTCTCTTGAATTACATTTTTCATAGCCAGCACGTTTTCTTATGTAACAGCCGTCATAGCCCTGTGACGGCCACTTCTTTATTCGTCCGCTAAAGTTACTTGCGTACACTTAAATTCGTTGAACTAGCAGAAAACAGTCGCTTTAGAAGGACTTTTGTCTATGAACACCATTCGAAGTCTTTCAAATGATTCTTCTGGTTTCAGTCGACATTTGAAATCGTATAAAATCATCACGCGAAAATGTTCTCGTTGTAAATTAAATTTTCAGTGAGACAGAGTATTTTGATTTTGCTCATAAAAAAATGTGGAGGGAATTTCGAATTTGGAATGTTGAGTTTTTTTTTAAATAAAGAGCCATAGTTTTAATCGTTATCAAAACTAGCCAGTGTCCCATAGACAAAAACTGTTAGTCGTAAAACTTTCTGAGCATGGTGTTGGCGTCGAAATAAATCGCGCTATGGTTTGGTCTAAAGCACTATGCACTGCTATTGGAATTTAAAATAGGTTAATTACTGACCTATTGTATTATTCTAATTTACGTTGTCGGAACGTTTAGCAAGTGTAAAAACGAAAAAGTAAAAAATAAAGAATTAAGTTTAATAAAAAACTGTAACCCGACTACGGGAAAATAAAAATGATCTAAAAAGTACGAAACAAGCAAATATTTCAGACAGAAATCAAGACATAGGTACAAAAATGGTCAAGGTAAAGCCGTGGTCGCATGCCTGTATGCCATGTGGGTGCCAGGAACACCTACAAAATTATAATGGCATGCGACGACGGCTTTACCTTGACCATTTTTGTACCTATGTCTTGATTTCTGTCTGAAATATTTGCTTGTTTCGTACTTTTTAGATCATTTTTATTTTCCCGTAGTCGGGTTACAGTTTTTTATTAAACTTAATTCTTTATTTTTTACTTTTTCGTTTTTACACTTGCTAAACTTAATTTTTTATTTGAAGTACGTTTAACATTTTGAACTAAGCATCAGTCAAGGGGTAGTTTTCTGGGGATGTTGCAAGTAGTAGTTGTAATAATACATTAATAATTGATTTACAGTTTATGTATGAAGAAGAGAAATTTTCGTATAAATTAGATGTTATTTTCGGGAAGTTTGGTCAAGGGGTGGCTTAAGGGATGTTTTTATTTTTGTACTTGGCAGTCTACAATTCTATGCTAGGAATTATAGTGGTGAGAATTTATTTTTTAGATTTGATTTTTTCATGTTTTTTACGGACCAACCTACCCCCCATGTACAACCCCCCACCCCCCTGGGTGGGGGGTTGTACATGGGGGGTAGGTTGATGCGGCATTTGTAGTCCTTAATGAGCTCGAAATTATGACATATATAAAACTTTCTTAGTGAACATTTAAATGCCGTGGGGGTGCTAACTTAATTACTAGTTAGCACCCCCATTGAAAATTTTGAATATCTCGAAGTGGGGGTTGGTCTGAATTTTTTTTCTTGCAGTCCTAAATTGTCCTTAATTAGCTCGAAATTATCACCGTTTTAGATTTTCATTTTTCGAAAGTGGGGGTGCCAACTTTATTTTCATCCCAACACGCCTAAAGAAGTTTTCACTTCAATAATAATAATATCCACATACTTAGTCCTTTTTTTTGGGTGGGAAATTATCAAATAACTTCTCCCGCTCTGGGCGGAGCGGGAGGGCGTGTCAGACTCTTACTGACTAAAACCCACCCGTGTTCCTTCGGTTGCCCTGTTGCCGGGGCCACGATTTCCCTATCGGTTTTCTTCGAACCCCCGGCAGGCATTGGCCCTAGCGGACCCCGTCAATTCTGCTGACATCTCTTTGAGGCGCGCGTGGAACACAACGCGCCATCGACCCGGGCTTGGTCCTTATCGGACGGCGAGCTACCCATTGCTTACCGTCCGCAAGCCCGCGCCTACGGTGGACATACTTAGTCCTGACAGTCACAATAATTAAAATAATTATAATACTTTACAAAGTAATAATTTCATTTTGAATATAATTCTCAACATTGTCAATGTGTAGGTATTTAAAACTGGTATATTTTGATGATTTTACATCACTTACGAGTTAGCTAAGTGTGGGTTTCGGAAAGTGAAAGGAACAGAAGGTCGTACACTTCTAGATTGACGCTTTGTCGCTTAGGAGAAACCTGTTTGGTCTGATATTAAACATATTTATTAGCTAGTGGTCATATGTCACTTGTTTTATTATTGTTTCCAGTTCAAGAATGGTTTTTGCCGCTAAATCTAAGGGGTCGTCGATAGTAATTGTCAAGGCGTCGAAAACCGACTTTTAATGATTTTATACTGAAGATCACGTCTAAACGAGTAGTGTTAATGATTTGGAAAAAATATAATGTTAAATTAGAGCATTTTCTTAATAACTTATTATAGGAATATTTTAGATTATATTACATAGTGAAATAAATTTGTAAATATATGTCTAACGCGTATAAAAAACTGAGAATCACGCAAAATCTATCGAGATTGTAAATGTATGCTGATTAAAATATAATTCGCGATCGTAACGAATATATATTTACAGAATTATAACCATTATAATCATCAATACAATCTCTAAATTGAATTTAATCGCGCGGGCTATCTCTGCGCATCCCCCATAACCCTTCGGGGAATTATAGCAGGTTGTATGTTGATCAAAATATAATTCGAGACCGTAATAAATATATGTATTTACAAAATTATAACCATTAAAATCATCAATACAATCTCTGAATTGAATTTAATCGCGCGGACTATCTCTGCGCATCCCCTATACTGCCCTGCTAAGCCCAAAGGCGGTATCTCAACCGGAGTAAGTTTTGAGAAAATTTACTTTTTGTAAATTGTAATTTAGGAAAAATGGAGATTTAAAAAACTTCTTAGTGGTTTTTTTAAATATTTTAAGTTAGATAGCGCTATTTCGCTCATACCATTAGATGCGTAATTGTTAAAGCTATTGAATGGTATAAAAAAAAACTAAAAGGGCGTATCTCAGAGATACCGCCTTTGGGCTTAGCAGGGCAGTATAACCCTTCGGGGAATTATAGCAGGTTTTATGTTGATCAAAATATAATTCGAGACCGTAATAAATATATGTATTTACAAAATTATAACCATTGAAATCATCAATACAATCTCTGAATTGAATTTAATCGTGCGGACTATCTCTGCGCATCCCCCATAACGGCATAACCGTTCTGGGAATACAGAGGTAACGTGATGTTGGCCAAGTTTTTTTTTGTGGTCATTCTTCAGAGGTGGTCCCATATTTTCATTAACTTGGCTTTGATAGTTTTTGAGTTAGCTTCAATAATACGTTTTTTTTTTCCCTCTTAGTATGTGAATGATATGATAAGTTCCTGTCACTGTTATTTACATAGCAGGCAGTGTTATTAAAATTTGTGTGGGGTAGGTACCACAACTAAAAAGAGAAAAAAAAATGTTGTAAAATTGACATTATTAACAATTATAATGAAATATGACATTACTAGCCCTTTAATATAATTAACATCGACATGCATGTAAAAATAAATTATAATTGATTAATTAATTATTTATTCATCATCATCTGCCTAGCCTTTTCCCAACATGTTGCGGTCGGCTTCCAGTCTAAACGGATGCAGCTGAATACCAGTATTTTACATGGAGCGACTGCCTATCTGACCTCCACAACCTAGTGACTAGGTAACACGATACCCCTTGGTAAGACTGGTTGTCAGACTTTTTGGCTTCTAACTACCCGTAACGACTGTCAAAGATCTACAAATGACAGCCGGGACCAACGGCTTAACGTGCTTTCCGAGGCACGGAGGGGACTTGGTATGTAAAGATGGTCACCCATCCACGGACCAACCGCGGCAAGCGTAGCTTAACCTGATCGATCGACCCGTGCAGCTGTTATTACTTAGCCACAAGGGCTAATTAATTATTTATTAATACATTTAATTGACATTATTTACTCGAACGTGACTTTGTATTGTATAAATTCAGAATTATTGCTAAAAACCTAATATATTTGTATACCAATTTCATTGGTAGGACATAGAGCTCGACTAAAATGTATACCTTTATTGTAATACCTGTGTTTGCAAATAAAGATTGATTGATTGAAAAATAAAAACTTTTTACATAAAAAAAACAACCAACTGTCAGAAGTCGGTGTCTTTGGTTTTGAGTTTTCGTTTTTGCCACCGACTTCCGAAATTAAAGTTATTTTTCACTTTGTAGTGTTTTTATTGGAAGTCAGTTGTTTTTTTTTATGTAAAAAGTTTTTATATCTTCAAAAGTAAACGCGTACGTCTACATATAGCTGCAATAAGTTACTGCATAGCCTAAGGTTCAGTGCCCCAAGCGGTGAAGGTTGGATGGAATTCGAAACACGTACCATGCATTGCCCTAAGTTACAAACAGATATGGCCAATGTTGGCGGTTGGATGGAATTCTAAACACGTACCATGGCCGTAAATTACAAACAGATATGGCCAATGTTGGCCACACTTTGATTGAAATTCTAAAGTCATTTATTTATTCAACGTAGGCTGAGAATCTTCACTTTTCGAACGTCAAAATATAATTAGATGAGTATTAGTACCTACGTACTACACCGTGAAATTTGAATCACAGTTTTGCTAGAACAAACGTTGTTCAGACCATGGTCTACTACCATTCTACAGCATCCAAAAAAAAAAAAAACATAATTGGTTTTGAAAAAACACAAAAAAAAAAGTTTGAAATGTCAAGAATATCGTTACTCCCTACAACACAGACACCACGCACGGGACACAGCATTGTCTACAGGGAAATGTACCTCCATAAACTAAATTTTGTAAGCGGTAGATAACACTGACACTGACTTATTAATTACTAAATTTTAGGAAAATCGTCTACTTTTACAATGTTTGTAAATATGTGAGCACCATGTATCTATCACATATTAAATTATCTGTCGTTGCTTCATTTTTAATTCTTTTACCTATTGTGGTATAGTAATTTTATTCTAGGTGCATCGTCTTCACATATAATAATTATTTAACTAATGCACGTAGTTACGTACATATACAAACAACTGTAAACCATTTTAAAAGAGTAACGGTGGAGTTTCTTGCCCATTCTTCTCCATACGAAAACTACCTTTTGGAAGGGGCGACTAGAATCAATTTTATTATTTTTGACGTTCAAAAGTGCCATACATGGGCCTATTTGAAATAAATGATTTGACTTTGACTTTACAAAATGGTTGAGCTGGATAGTGCTGATCCACGCGTTATATTCGTGAACGGGAGCCGTCAGTTGAGACTGGTCATCTCTTATCTGCCAGGGCTTATTTTTAACCGACTTCCAAAAAGGAGGAGGTTATAATTATGTTCGTCGCGTATGTTTGTTTTTTTTTTTTTTTATGTATGTCCACCGATTTCTCCGTCAATTGTGGACCGATTTTGAAAATTCTTTTTTTATTTGAAAGGGTGTACTCTGGAATTGGTCCCATATAAATTTTATTAACTTTGCTTGGATAGTTTTTGAGTTAGCTACAAAATACGTTTTTTTCCCACTTAGTATGTAGATGATATGATAAGTTTCTGTCACTGGTAGCAGGTAGTGGTATTCGAATGTGTGTGGTGGGGTAGGTACCACAACTAAAAAGTGAAAAATAAAAACTTTTTACAAAAAAAAAAAACAACCGACCTCCAAAAAAAAAACACTACAAAGTGAAAAATAACTTTAATTTCGGAAGTCGGTGGCAAAAAACGAAAATACAAAACCCAAGACACCGACTACACACATTGTTCTCACATATAGAAGCAACAAGAATAATGTACAGACGCCAGCACATCAAGCTACCCGAAACTGTCAAATTTTCCCAATCAACTTTGAACCTTAGACATCAGCGATAAAGTTGAAAATCTATTAAATAAATTTGACAGATTGTAGTAGCTTGATGTGCTGGCGTCTGTACCCAGGATTTTGTAATATCTATATTTAAAAGAGTGTCCTTGGAGTTTCTTGCCCGTTCTTCTCCATAGAGATCTACGTTTTGGAATGGGTAACTAGCTTCAACTTTCTGACTAACTGACCGATTCTTTGACAATTCAAAAGTAGTAAATGGTTTATTTGAAATAAATACTTTGAGTTTGAGTCCGACATTTGGCCGGTTTTTTTATATTGCGACGTTAGCCTGCAGTGGCCATGACATTAGAATGTCGCTCCGGCATTTGGCATTTGATTGTGAAGTTTAATATTCTGTTCACGAATCTATCGAGAATTCAACATCACTTTACGAAGATTTCTATTGGCTCGATTTTAATTAGGCTGTTTTAAGAGTTACTCGATGCATTTTGAATTTTGTAAATAATATCAATAATTTCGCGGGCTAACTCTAACAAAGGCACAGCTGCTGTCAGCTGATTCTTTGATTACAGGATTTACAGGAAGTTGAAACAGCTAAAAATAATTGTAGCCAGGAAACGTAAAATTAATAACTGTAGGTATTATTACAAATTAAAGACAATAAACTAACAATAAATATAACAATAAATTGATATTTAAATAGTCTCGTCGCCAATGTCGCCATTCCATCCTCGATGATAAAAGAACGTCAATTGACCTTGACATTTCCCGCCATTATCGTTGACATTTATAAGCGCGCGAAAGTTATATTTTTATAAAGAGCATAGATTAAAGGATGACACGTATGCAAATGAGGTCGTGTTTACGAAGGTGTTTTATTGGAATGGAAAATACCTACCGTTTTGTACTTTGTGATAAATGGAGCGTAAATAAATTGAAAGTAATGATTTCATTTTGAAGAGGCGATTTGCTTGGTTGCTTTGCTTTCTGGTTCTTTTGTTGTTTGGGTCATCCACCCAGGCAGGGTTTACATAATAAATTATTGATGCCTTAGTTGGAGGGATTTATACAATAAAACAAACAGGCATTCGCAGTAGTATAATGTCACACTGCGCATCGCAATGATTGAAGGTATTTCCACAGCTGATTTCGCTCTCATTTTACTCACTTTCAAAGAGATAATATTGACAATTGTACTTTATTTGTAACGGACTTTAAAAAAGAGGAGGTTCTCAATTCGAGTGTATGTTTTTGAAGTGGAAACTTCTTTAGGCGCGTTGGGCATTTTTGAGATGGGACTAAACCATTGATTTCGCGACACCATGACGACACCTCATTTTTGTAAACGCGATTGTGCTCTTTATTTATATTGAGTTACGGATCAAAGTTCTATGCAAGCATTTTTACTTTAAAGTTTTCGGAAGTTTTTTTTTTTTGTAAACGCGATTGGGTTCTTTATTTAGATAAGGTTACGGACCAATGTTCTATACAAGTATTTTTCTTCCACCAAGGTTATCTTGTCCAAATTTTCACTTCTGTCAGCACTCCCGGAGTGCCACCACTTGTTTTTTTGCACTTATTTATTTTACGCGATTACTCCGCCAAATATGAATTGATTTTGATGATTATTTTTAGGTAATAGGCTCTCGTTTGTCCTCGGGGCTTGTGGCTCAATAATAAAAGCCGCAGGGGTCGAGAGGTCGGTCCGTGGATAGGTGACCAACCATTACATATCGAGATCGTTGGGATCGTCTTCCAGTCTAACCGGATGCAGCTGAACACCAGTGTATTAGAAAAGAAAAGGAAAAACGTTTATTTGCGATAAACATGACACAAAAAATTGTTTTCACTCCTCTTGCTCAAAAAGGCCGTCATTGTACAGTACCTACCAGAGCGGGGAAAAAATAGCATTTCTTGCTCTAGGGGAAAAAGTAATTTCTTTTTAATTTTTGTCTGTTCCAATGAGCTTTGAAAAACGAAAAAGTCTTTATTCTTATGTAGAATAATCATGATTATGGACTCGATTTATTACTGGTTCACAAAAAAAGAAGAACATTTTATTTTTGAAAATGGAACTAAATGCGGCTATCTCTTCGGTAGAATGCGTACATTGCGTTGTGGCTACAGAAGAAATAAAAAAGGCATCGGCGAAAAATCTTTAGAATTTTTTTTCTAATTACGAATTGAATTGGTGACCGTAATATAATTTACAACAGTGTAACTGAGGACTGAAATTAAGTTCCCGGAAAAAACATCTCGTTAAATATCCAGAATTGTACAAATTGTACATTTATATAAAATAAAAAAATTAATATTGTGTTAGATTATTTTATTTTCTCGTAATCGTAGTGAAAAGTAGAGTGTAACACACGGCGCTAAAACCCATTCTAACTCGGATTCTATTTATTCCCTCGCTAAAGCTCGGGAGTAAAACTACCTCGTTACAATGGGTTATTTTAGCCCCTCGTATAACAATCTACTAATACACAAAAAAAAAAAACAACTGGCTTCCAAAAAAAAACACTACAAAGTGAAAAATAATTTAATTTCGGAATTTTCATTTTTTGCCACCGACTTCCGAAATTAAAGTTATTTTTCACTTTTTAGTTGTGGTATTTACCCCACACAAATTCGAATACCACTACCTGCTATGTAAATAACAGTAAGAGGAACTTAACATATCATCCACATACTAAGTGGGAAAAAAATCGTATTATTGAAGCTAACTTAAAAACTACCCAAGCAAAGTTAAATAATTTATATGGGACCACACGGGAAGCACCAGCTTTCAAATAAAAAAGAATCATCAAAATCGGTTCACCCAGTAGAAACTTCTGAGGTAACAAACATAAATATAAAAAAATACAGTCGAATTGAGAACCTCCTCCTTTTTTTGAAGTCGGTTAATAAAGAAAGAAAAGAAATAAAAAGTATTTATCGAGACTCGCACAGGAAATCACAAATTAAGACGCAGATATATGACAGTGACCTTGAGTGGTTAGCTTGCGTGTTCTGTACTGAGCTCACGCAACGCGTCGTACGTCCAGCCAGTAATAGGACTCGCCCATCAGGGTGCGCTATCCCAGATTAGACGCATTATTAATTTATTACACGTAAAATAAAAGGTATTTTAATAAAACACGTATACTAAAAGATTAATAATTTAACTATCTTTAAAATGGTGAAGTTTTCAGAAAAATACGCTTGATAATTTTTGCGTCATTCTCAGTTTTTTATTCGCGTTAGACATAACTTTACAAATTAATTTCACTATGTAGTATAAACATAATCAAAAATATGCCTATATTAAAATATTAAAAAAATGCTCTAATTTAACATATATTTTTTCAAAATCACTACCACTATTCGTTTAGATGTCATCTTCAGTATAAAATCATTAAAAGTCAGTTATCGTCCCCTTAAACTAAACACACTCATTACGGCACCCTTCGCGTCCAATACAATATCGCATTCAGGGTCCTGATGGGGTTGCCTCGATACTGCAGCGCATCAGGGATGTTTGCTGAAGCACGCGTTGACTGCTTCTACACTGTGATGCGGAAGCGGTGCGCATCCCTGGTTAGTAGGGTGCGGGGCAGCACCAACAGCATCCTGTCTATGATAGCAAGCAGGCTAGATTGTGCGATTGTGAACCACTGCTGCAAGGTATCGGCTGGGCCTGTCACCTTGCAGCACTGATGTCACAAATTGTTTCTGTGTTAATTGTTTCTGTGAAATGAAATGAAATTGTTTATTCTGTAAATAGGATATCGGAATCACTTTTACACGTCATATAAAAAAAATATTAAAAATAAGCTAGATGAGTTCGGCGTTTCCTATCTGACTACTCTGAGAAGAAAGGCCGAAACAAACTCAGAGGTCGCAGTCTCTTTTAAAGTCCAGACATAATCTTGGTCAGGCCATATGAGGACCATGTAGATTAGTGTCTGAAAAGGTCTTTTGAGGAAAGAACCACACAGATTTGAGTGGACCTGTCCAGTCAGTGCAAGCATTTGTCAGTTATCGTGGCGCTCAACTTAGAACTTAAGGAGCTCAACTCGACGAGCAATACCAAAGCACAGATAATATAATACTACGTACAGATACCCAATCCTATACAAGGAAATGACACCTCCCTAAAACTGGCTATTGAACTGGCTATTTTTTTTCCTCCATTTTTATTAACAGATGGTAGCATAAGCGACTTTTACAACGCCATCTAGGAGTCGACTTAGATATTTTAGATTCTCTACATCGCACGGTACGTTCAAGGACAAGTGTAATAACAAAACAACAAAAAAATATCTCGAGTTGGCGGAATAGTTTCTAAAGACTAAAATGACACAACTTAACTATATTTTGAAGATGGAACTGAGATATTACTTTAGTGAAAATAGATATTTTGCTATTCTGAATTTGACGTTTTTCGACTAAAAACATGTGGAATAAAATTGGTTGTCATGAACTTTAAATTCACACCAACACCTCGACTTCAGATACAAAAACAGTACTGAATCTTTTTTTTGAAGTGAAAACTTCTTTAGCATCGTTGTGATTTGAAACTCGATGATACGAGTACGAATAAGAGACAGACACATAAATTCATAAGATTTAACGTGGGAGAAAATGAGATAGGAAGCATTATAGTGTGTGGGGGGGGTGTGTCTGAGGGTGTGTGTCTGAGGGTGTGTGTGGGGGTGTGTCTGAGGGTGTGTGTGGGGGTGTGTCTGAGGGTGTGTGTGGGGGTGTGTCTGAGGGTGTGTGTGGGGGTGTGTCTGTGTGTTTGTGGGGGTGTCTGTGGGGTATGTCTGAGGGTGTGTGTGGGGGTGTATCTGAGGGTGTGTGGGGGTGTGTCTGAGGGTGTGTGGGGGTGTGTCTGAGGGTGTGTGTGGGGGTGTCTAAGGGTGTGTGTGGGGGTGTGTCTGAGAGTGTGTGTGGGGGTGTGTATGAGGTTGTGTGTGGGGGTGTGTCTGAGGGTGTGTGTGGGGGTGTGTCTGTGTGTATGTGGGGGTGTTTCTGTGTGTTTATGGGGGTGTGTGTGTGTGGGGGTATGTCTGAGGGTGTGTGGGGGTGTGTCTGATGGTATGTGTGGGGGTGTGTCTGAGGTTGTGTGTGGGGGTGTGTCTGAGGGTGTGTGTGGGGGTGAGTGTGGGGGTGTGTCTGAGGGTGTGTGTGGGGGTGTGTCTGTGTGTGTATGCGGGGGTGTCTGTGTGTTTGTGGGGGTGTCTGTGTGTGTGGGGGTGTGTCTGTGTGTGTTCTTATGTTCGTGGTTCTCTTTATGCTCTGCTTCGTACCCCCTCCACTCGTGTTTGCCAAGGCATAGTGGGAGTTTGCTTGGGCCTTAGCGTTGTACACACGGCTACACATCAAGCTATATTTTTCCAGTTTATGCTGATCTCGCATTGTATAGGATTTCTGTACAATGCCAGGTCCGCTAATACTGGAAATGTATAGCTTGATGTGTAGCCGTGTGGACGTGTGTTAATACGTGTTCGTGCGCGTACAAAAACTTTTTTTTTTTTTTTTGAAGGTTTCACTTCTACCACGTGTGAATTGCACACATGTTTTTTTTTCTTTTGCTTATATCTTGAAAACGGTGTGTCCAATCGCAAAAATAATGAAAATTTCGACCCCCTTTATAAAACCTTAAACCCCTAACGCTCTACATGTAGGTATATATTTTTTTTCTACGCAAAGTGAAAAATTTCATATAAAACACATCGAGGTTGCCCCCCTGCGCGCCTCCGGCTCTAAAAAGATTCACGTGGTTAGGTATCACGTGTGGAGTCGCGATTGTCAAATTCGATTTAGATATGTCAAAATTATTTTAAAAAGAGAATTTATTTTGCAGAATAGCTTTGAGATTCTCATAGTAAAGGAATTTTAGTGATAGTTTAGTTAGTTTCGTTCGGTGTACAAGAGAATCGGCACCATTAGCTACCTATCTACTTTTAAAATGTTTCGTGCAATCCTTTTTAGGGTTCCGTACCTAAAGGGTAAATCGAGACTCTATTACCAAGACTCCGCTGTCCGTCTGTCTGTCACCAGGCTGTGTCTCTATTAAGACAGTTGTTTTCACAGATGATGTATTTCTGTTGCCGCTATAAACTCAAAGCATTTATTTCAAATAAACCAATTACAGGTACTTTTGAATTGTCAAGGGGTCGGTCAGTCAGAAAGATGAAGCTAGTTGCCCATTCCTAATTGTAGTAGGTACCTATGGAGAAGAACGGGCAAGAAACTCCATGGTCACTCTTTTAAATAAAAATGTTGTTACAAAATATTGGTTACATCATTCATGTTGAAATTATACATGTGAGAACAATATGGAAAGACGTGCACGTTAAAAGCGTCCGTAATAAAAATATAAAACAAAAACAATTCAAAAATTAAAATAAACCGTGGCAGCTAAGAGATGACCAGTCCCTACTGACAGCGCCCGTTCACGAACATGACGCATGGATCAGCACCATTTAGCTCAACCATTTTGAAGGGAACTTAAGACGCAGATATATTACAGTGACCTTTAATGGTTAGCTTGCGTGTTCTGTACTGAGCTCACGCAACGCGTCGTACGACCAGCCAGTAATAGGACTCGCCCATCAAGGAGCGCTGTCCCAAATTAGACGCATTATTAATTTATTACCCGTAAATCAAAAGGTATTTTAATAAAACACGTATACTAAACGATCAATAATTTAATTATCTTTAAAATGGTGAAGTTTTCAGAAAAATACGCTTGATAGATTTTGCGTCATTCTCGGTTTTTTAAACGCGTTAGACATAACTTTACAAATTAATTTCACTATGTAATATAAACATAATCAAAAATATGCCTATATTAAAATATTAAGAAAATGCTCTAATTTAACATATATTTTTTCTAAATTACTAACACTACTCGTTTAGACGTCATCTTCAGTATAAAATCATGAAAAGTCAGTTATCGTCCCCTTAGTGATGCAACACACACGCCACCATCAGCGAGACATTTGAGTGAGCATGACATACTCTCAGCCGTCAGGGCATATTCAAGTCGATGAAAGGCGTACCCAGTATTTGGTAGCGTTATAGAATGTACATGTTCACAGTGCACACGTGATATGCAATTACATACAATAAAAAGAGATTGAATTTAAACAAAGCAAAGATAGTTTTTACAATCTTTTCAACAAATACTAAAAAACAGAATAAAATAAATATCTAAGGGGGCTCCCCTACAAAAAACTTGATTTTTTTGCCGTTTTTATAGATAATGGTGCGGAACCCTTCGTGCGCGAGTCCGACTCGCACTTGGCCGGTTTTTCAGTAAAATGATAAAAATATAAGTAGGTAGGTACTTGCCAAAAACATGTATAGATTTCTTTCAGATATTATATTTCTACGTAAAGTAGGTAATAGATTATTTAAAAAAACAGCGGCGCTCCGGGAGTGCCGACAGAAGCGAAAACTTGAACAAGATCTTGGTGGAAGAAAAATACTTGTATTGAACATTGGTCCGTAACTTTATCTAAATAAAGATCGCAATCGCGTTTACAAAAAAAAAATACTTTCAAAACCTTTGTACAAATACTTGCATAGAACATTGATCCGTAACGTGATATTAATAAAGAGCACAATCGCGGTTACTAAAATGAGATGTCGGTAACGGTGTCGCGAGTTCAATTGTTTTTCCCATCTCAAAAATGCCCAACGCGCCTAAAGATGTTTTCACTTCAAAAATTGTTTGATTTACTACTAAACGTAAAATAATAGCGACAGATGTGATGACAAATTGAATAATACGCCATCTATTTATTGCAAAGAGCTCTGAACAAAATGTTTCATTCATCATTTTTGTTGAAAATAGATGATTTATGAGTTTATATAGATAAATCAGCATTAAACAAGAAGTTTTGATTTTTACTAATCATACTTACGCCAAAATCAGCCGTTTATCGCTTTTTAGTGATTGTTAATTTCATATTTGTTACCTATGCTGCCATCTATGATTTTTTTTTCAGAACTAATTATAATATGTTCGAGTTGAGACCCCATGACCAAAGAAAGGACATTTGGGTAGGCCGCAACTACTCAAACTGCCAGACCATCAGTAAAACTAGAAGAGAAATAAAAATAATATCCACATAGTCCTCACATTCACAATAATTAAAATAATATAATACTTTACAAAGTAATCATGTCATTTTGAATATAATTTTCAACAATGTCAACGTGTTTATAAAACTGGTATAAAATATGTTGATTTTACATAATAATTAAAATGTCTAGTTTTATCACAACGCTTAGCAGAGCGAGCAGTTCAATCCCAAGCTTTTTTATCTTCTAAATAATCTGAAATTGTATAGTACCCTTTTTTACAATGTTTGGTTTTAATACAGATTTTAAATCGTTTAATGGGTAAGTTTCGAATGTCAATGAGAAGTTTGTTGTAAAAGCGTATGTACATTGACCCATGAATGAGTTGCCTACTTAGTGGAGACGTATGCGATGTACAGCAAGGTTGTGTTTATTCCTGGTATTTAAACTATGAATATCGGACATTTTCTTAAAATTTGATATATTTTTGTGTACATTAATGTATGTAGGTATATAGTGTATTAATGTTTTGTCACACATTGTTTCTGTGATAATGTTTTACTAACGTATTTTGTAAGTTACTAACACTATGTGTCCTGTTGCTTGATTTATTGAATAAAAATTAATGAATTAAAACATTAACAAAAAAATAAATAAAAAAAACCGGCCAAGTGCGTATCGGACCACGTACAATTGAAGGGTTCCGTAGTTGAGATGAATTTATCCCAAATACAAACTTAACATTGTAGTTGAATAACATGTTCTCCCATACATTCCAACTGCAACTGTAAGTTTGTACGCACAATATTGATGTTATTTTAAGACCATAGACTTCTTATAGGTTTTCCTTAATCTATGAGTAAAGAATCATTCCCTATATTTTGTTTGTTCAAAAGGTGTTTTTTTCTCCATACAACTGTGGCCAAACTATGTACCTACCTTAAGAAAAAACGTACGAAAATACAGGAAAAAAATCGCAGATTCTGAAAAAATATATATTGGATTTATGTCACTTCAAAATGAAATCGTTACAATGGCGTAGAGACTTCTTAGGTTTAACTTTCATATATAAAGTCGTAAATCAAGGCGTAGATTGCCCAGATTTGGTGAGTCAGCTAGGCATGAATGTACCTAGACCATCCGCCAGAGTTCAAAATTATAGACCTTTCTCGATCAAATCTAGTCGAAACAAGTACGGATACAATGCGCCCCTTTCTTATATTCTCAGAAGATGCAATGACTTGTTCCACAGTTGCGACCTTGATGTTTTTGGTGATAAATTGTGTACATTTAAGAAAAAAATATTTGATAAAATGTAGTGTTATAATATAAATCCCAGCTTTTGTAAGTTATACCGTAGTATTCATAATGTTCGACATTATTGCTCATTATTGTTGTTTTTTAATTATTTTTGTAATTGTTTTATTATTATTTGAAAATTTTATATTATTTTTTGAAATTGTTTTGTTACTATTATATTATTTGATGTTTTTAAATTTATTTAGGCGCGTTGAGCGGTTTGTGTTTAATGTTCTAGTATGCTAATTGATAGTGTCGTGCTTTCCTGTAATTTAGATACATGCGAGATCTACATTTGACAGAGACTTTGTGTTAATGCTGTGTATGTGTTTAGTTGGTAAGCCTTTAAATAAATAAATAAATAAATTTATACATTTGTACCACCTGAAATTGTCGTTCAAAGATGTTAATAACTTGCAACCCAAGAATTTTAATCTGACAATCTCGTGATTCACTTCTTCCGATGATGCATTTTGTTACTTCATTTTATAAACGTCACAAAAATAAATTAACCTAAAATATACTGATTATTATCTTATTTTTGTATTAAAAACAGTTTTTTGTCTACCACATTCTTTTTGTGAAACATTTAGCGAATAAGAATCAAAAATTACATTTAATCACATTTCAAATTATTTTATGCGTTTCGTTAACTTACTGAGAAGCCAAAAGACTGTGCTCCAAGATCGACAATTATCTATTTGTTGTTGTTTACTAATGTCATTCCTGTAATAATATTTTGACAGATGGAATAATTTGACATTTGTCACTGCTGCTATGAACGTTTCGTTGAACGCAGTTACGATATGAGGTAGTGATTTTTTTTGTATTCATTTATTTCTTAATCTATCGAATATTGGAGGATTTTAAATATTGCTAATAACACAATTTTTTCCAAGGAATTTAACTTTTAATTTGTACCTCGGTACAAGTTTTGGCCGAAAAAAAACACCTCCTTTTAGACTCAGGAGATAGTGCAATCCACGAAGACGCGCCCCACTCCGCGATTACTGTAAGCTGTACGGAGCGGAGCGGAGTGGGGCGCGTCTTTGTGGATCGCACTATCTGCAAGGGGGAATGGGCAATTTTTTTTTTGACCCATTTATCCCACTGGGCAAAGGTCTCCGCCATACTTTTCCAGTCTTCCTTATGTTGTGCCTTCTCCGGCCAGTCGGTCAGGAGCGAGTCAAAATCGTCACGCCAGCGCTTTTTCGGCCTACCCCGGTGGCGACGCCCGTCATCAGGCACCCACTGTATGGCTAGCGTTGCAATCTCTAAATTAGTATTATTCTGTTAATGAATATCTCAATGACAAATTTAAATAAATTTTTTATAATTTTACATGTCTGTTTAAAATGTTCCTATTTAATTTATTATTGTATACGAAATTGTGACTAAATACTACCTATTTGTTTATGTGACGTCTTTAATTTATTGACATTTTATTATTATTATTAGCCTAGCTTTTGGCATGAAATTGTGACATGTAATTTTCTTGACTTTATATTTTTATTTTATTAATGCGACATTATGATTACCACAACAATTTTGTATGCCTTCTGGCGGGACGTAGTATGGACCAATATTTCTTTGTAAAACATCTGTATAATTTTTACCCTATGTTCACAAAATTAATAAATGAATTGAATTGAATTGAATTAAAAATCAGAAAACCGAACTTACCCGTTAAAAAAGCCGGACTTTTGGGTCCCACGGCCGGACGGACGCCAAAAAAAAGAATTTTTGACTAAAAGTTCAATTACTTATAATTATCTACATGTTTAAAGAAAGTTTTAATCGTTATTATTATTTTCATTTGTTTAGAACAGTTCTCTTTGGTAGAAACGTGCTTTAAAAGCTCAACCTTCTTAATAATTTTATCATAAAACATTTTGCAAGTTAAATTCTTAAATTAAATTCCACAATTAACATTTATGCAATAGTTTCCGATTTTAACCGACTTCAAAAAAAAGGAGTAGGTTCTCAATTCGTCGGGATATTTTTTTTTTTATGTATGTTCCCCGATTACACGAAGACGGCTGGACCGATTTGAAAAATTCTTTTTTTGTTTGAAAACCTATACTTTCAAGTTGGTCCCATTGTCATTTGGTCACGATCTGATGATGGGATCTTGGAGAAATCGAGGGAACTCTTCAAATTTTAAAGGCACATCTATAGCGATTTGGGTATTTTTGATGAGCAGTTGACATAAGGTTATTGTAACTTAGATAAATTACAAACCAACCCACTAAAAAGTGAAAAAAAAACTTTTTTACAAAAAACACAACCGACTTCCAAACTACAAAGTGAAAAATAACTTTAATTTCGGAAGTCGGTGTCAAAAAACTAAAATACTGATCTGATCCAAAGACACCGACTTCCGAAATAAAAGTTATTTTTCACTTTGTAGTTTGGAAGTCGGTTGTGTTTTTTGTAAAAAAGTTTTTAACCTGTTTCTTTGTTTAGTCCATTGCTGGCCTATTCATCATCAGCCTATAAATGTTCCCACTACTGGGACACAGGCCTCCTCTCTGTGAGAGGGAGTGGGCCGTAATCCACCACGCGGGCCCAGTGCGGGTTGGTAGATGTCACATGTCTTCGAATTTTCGGTTCTAGGACATGCCAGTTTCCTCACGATGTTTTCCTTCACCGTTTTGAGAGCAGTGGTGATGAAATAATTTACACAAAGTAAAGCGCCTGTCTGGGTTCGAACCTACGACCTACAACTCGTAAGTCGCGGTCGTTACCACTGGGCCACCACTGCTCGCATGCTGGCCTATTAAAGAGAATAAAAAGCAACTCTATGTGTGGTGATCTTGGCCCAACTGTTTTCATGCATCCTTTATGTGTGACCTTTCTTTATGAATTTTCTTAAATATCATTAAAACTGGTTATTTTTAAATTATATAAAAAATACATTTGAGATCCTCGCAACAAGCTTTTTCATTTGTAACCGACTTCCAAAAAGGAGGAGGTTATATGTTCGTCGCGTATGTTTGTTTTTTTTTTTTTATGTATGTCCACCGATTTCTCCGTCAATTGTGGACCGATTTTGAAAATTCTTTTTTTGTTTGAAAGGGTGTGCTCTGGATAGTTTTTGAGTTAGCTACAAAATACGTTTTTTTTCCCACTTAGTATGTAGATGATATGATAAGTTTTTATCACTGGTAGCAGGTAGTGGTATTCGAATGTGTGTGGGGTAGGTACCACAACTAAAAAGTGAAAAATAAAAACTTTTTACAAAAAAAAAAAAACAACCGACCTCCAAAAAAACACTACAAAGTGAAAAATAACTTTAATTTCGGAAGTCGGTGGCAAAAAACGAAAATACAAAACCCAAGACACCGACTTCCGAAATTAAAGTTATTTTTCACTTTGTAGTGTTTTTTTTGGAGGTCGGTTGTTTTTTAGGGTTCCGTTAAAAAACGGAACCCTTATAGATTCGTCATGTCTGTCTGTCTGTCTGTCTGTCCGTCCGTATGTCACAGCCACTTTTTTCCGAAACTATAAGAGCTATGCTGTTGAAACTTGGTAAGTAGATGTATTCTATGAACCGCATTAAGATTTTCACACAAAAATAGAAAAAAAACAAATAATTTTGGAGTTCCCCATACTTAGAACTGAAACTCAAAAATTTTTTTTTTCATCAATCCCATACGTGTGGGGTATCTATGGATAGGTCTTCAAAAATGATATTGAGGTTTCTAATATCATTTTTTTCTAAACTGAATAGTTTGTGCGAGAGACACTTCCAAAGTGGTAAAATGTGTGTCCCCCCCCTGTAACTTCTAAAATAAGAGAATGATAAAACTAAAAAAAATATATGATGTATGTTACTATGTAAACTTCCACCGAAAATTGGTTTGAACGAGATCTAGCAAGTAGTTTTTTTTAATACGTCATAAATCGTAAACTTATCGTTACTTGCTGCTACGGAACCCTTCATGGGCGAGTACGACTCGCACTTGGCCGCTTTTTCTTTTTTGTAAAAAGTTTTTATATCACAGGTTCACAGTCCCCAACTTGCCAAAAACAAACAAAAGAACAGACAGATATCCCGTAGCAAGGGTAAAAAGCAAGTTTGCCAGAAACCACTTTAACAGCATAGCGCCACGTCTCTACGGCAAAATTAACCAGTTCAAAGTAGTGGCTTCCCTGGTACCTCATTAACGGTATAACAATGTAAATGTCTATTAACTGCTCCCAAATTACGATGATTATTTTATTTTACTTTTTTTTTTACCTACTTCATTGACATAATCTTTTCAGTATTTGACATAATATACCTACAATTTTGTTTTTTTTTTTTTTGAATCAAATTAGATTTGTTACAGCTGACTACAGCTGTATCATGCCACTAGGCAATCATGTCATTTGGTTTAAATAGGTCCTTATTTTTATTATTTTTGTTTATCTTTTATATAGATTCTTTTCTTTTAGATTTTGTGAATGTGAGAACGTTGTAGGCTGTAGACTTGTGGACCATTTTCTATTTTACTAAGTACCTGGTACTTGTTGATAGGCCTACACTGTCCTCCCATACCTATTAACACTGTAATTTGAAAACATTGTAGAAACAATTTATTTTGAAAAGAGTAACCGTGGAGTTTCTTGCCGGCTCTTCTCCATAGGAAGCGACCAATTGGAACCGTGCACCTAGCTTCTGACGTTTCATAAGTGCCCTTGTAGGTTTATGTGAAATAAAATATTTTGATTTTGAGAGACGTGAGCAATTTCCTGATAAAAAAGGAAATCTTACTTAGCTACTTAGTTATAGCTACGATGATACGGAAAACCTTATCAGTAATCTCACCTAGTGGATAAACTCGGATTACACACACAAATTCACACGCCTAAACACACAAACCTTCATCTACACACCCATCATACATATCACCATGCACTTGCTAACCCCGTTTTATTTTAAAACAGAAAATGTTTTAGAGTTATTATTATTTCTTATCTTGCTAATTATTTTTTTGTCTATTTTACATTTTATTCCAATTTTCTTTTATTAATTTTAAAAATCACTTAATTATATTTAGTCTAAGTCTTCTCATGTTGGTCCATGTAACTGGAGAAACCTCGACCCCTGTCATATAGGATGTCCTAGTTCAGGGGTCGAGACCTCATTGATGTAATGTGTACTGAAGTTTTGGAAATAAATTACTATTACTAGTAATATGTCACACGGTACAGTTTGCAAAACAAAATTAATTAATTTACGTTATACGTCTGTGTTTGAGTCACAGAAATACATATTATGTTTACCAAAGGACAATGCTCATAATGTATGAAAAAAAAACTCAAGTCCGGCGAAAATTATATGTAGGTACTAAACTTAAATTGTATATAAAAACCGGCCAAGTGCGTTTGCAACTGCAAAGTTAAGTTGGTCGATTATTACTCGCTTACTTGTAGAGCCTACTTAGCTGTGATAGTTTTCCTCTTAATTTCGTTATATAAACTACTGCTGTGATTTTTTTCACACATCCAAAACCAACCATTTAGCTGGCAGGGGGGGGACACTTGACTCTAACAAAAATTAGCAATTCAAAGCTTAATTTCGCAAACGGATCCCTGAATCCAAAACTGGTTTTCACAAACTCACAATGTTTTTGAAGGACCTTTTCAATGATATCCATCACCATGGGATAAAAAAAAAAACATCACCACTTTACGTGTAGGAGAGGTACCTACCCTAAAAAACCACTTTGTCGACGTAATTAATATGTATACCTATGTCAAATTACAGCTTTCTAGTACTAAGGGTCTCGGAGCTAGACCGCGGACAGGCAGACAGACGGACATGACGAAACTATAAGGGTTCCTTGTTTACCACGGAACCCTAAAAAACAAAGTAAAATTAAAAGCAGAAAGTCCTGTACGAGGCCAAAAGGCTCCTATCTCAGCATATGCTCCGACATTTAAAAAAATAAATGTCGTATTCTGATATGACCGCATGACCTCCACAACCCAGTGACGGGTAACACGATACTCCTTGGCAAGACTGGTTGTTAGCCTTTTTGGCTTCCTGACTACCCGTAACGACTGTCAAAGATCTACGGCCGGGACGAACGGCCGAGGCACGGAAAGGTCTAAATATGTACCTAATGGATGGTCACCCATCCACGAACTGTCCGCAGTAAGCGTAGCACCACGAGCCCGTCACCGTTCACACACACGCATACACGTCCCGAACCCAGTATAGACTCCAGCTCTCACAAAGGTTTGAATCTGCCTGTAACCTATATACCCTGTACCAAATTTGTACCTTTTTGAGAGAAATAAATTACTATTATTATTTATTTTTAGTTTTTAACTATTCTCGGGACCATGGATCCTGGTCCTTTGGAAGGCGAACGAGGGGCCGAAGCCAACTCGCAGAGGCCCCTTAGACATTAATAAGTGTTGAGGCACCAACCGACGATTATCCCTGTATGCACCATACAAGTGCACCCAAGGACAACCCCCCGTTGGTGTAGGACTATTGCAGAACATGGAAACAAAACATATTGGGCTATGGATTTGGATGGCTATAATGGATTGGTTAACTGGAACTATGGAAAGACTATGGCCCCTGCCTGATCAATATTTTATATAAAATACACAGGAAAATGGCAGGGGGTGACTTGCACACTCAATAATGGGCCCCCGAAAACGGTCGCTAGCACATAGTGTCGTAGCGACAAGGGGGCAACATGTCCTGAGGTGCTTATAAGGAGTGGAGAGGTATTCCACGGCTATCAGAACAATCCCGGAAGTACGGTCAAGATCCCTACCAGCATCTTACTGGAATACTTCCTTCCTCCGAGCACGTTTGCTCTTGCGAATCTCCACTCAACCCGGCCAATTAAGGCAAGAATGAGGTGGGAGCTCTTTTCCTCGTCAGCGTTCACTCCAACCGGACAATAAAGGCAAGCCAGAGGTGAGGAACAAGACTTCTCCCGGGAGATAGGGTCCGTGGGGTCGCTACTGCCCAACAGCTCGCCACATGCTGCCCTGCGGGTTTTTGTATCTCTCTTGGTCTGGCTCCTCATCCTAGACCTGTTCCGGCAAAATAAACTACCGGCACAGACCCTGAATTCGGAGCGCGCAAGCCCCGCCACGACGTCAACGTAGAGATACGGCGGTGGGGTTATTATTATTATTTTTTGTTTTTATCTATTCTCGGGACCATGGATCCCGGTCCTTTGGAAGGCGTACGAGGGGCCGAAGCCAACTCGTAGAGGCCCGTTAGATGCTTTTAAAGAAATGAGGCACCAACCGACGATTATCCCTGTATGCACTATGCAAGTGCACCAAAGGACAACCCCCGGTTGGTGTAGGACTATTGCAGTACATGGAAACAAAACATTGGACTATGGGTTTGGGTAGCTAAAGTGGACTGGTTATCTGGAACTATGGTAGGACTATAGCCCCTGCCTAATCAATGTTTTATATTTACACGGATAAAATGGCAAGGGGTGACTTGCACACTCAATAATGGGCCCCCAGAAACGGTCGCTAGCACATAGTGACGTAGCAACAAGGGGGCAACATGTCCTGAGGTGCTTGAGGAGTGGAGAGGTATTCCACGGCTTTCAAAACAATCCCAGAGCCCGGAAGATGGTCAAGATCCCTACGAGCACTTACTGGAATACTTCCTTCCTCCGAGCACGTTTGCTCTTGCGAATCTCCACTCAAGCCGGCCAATTAAGGCAAGAATGAGGCGAGAGCGCCGTTCCTCATCAGTGTTCACTCCAGTCGGCCAATAAAGGCAAGCCAGAGGTGAGGAACAAGACTTCTCCCGGGAGATAGGGTCCGTGGGGTCGCTACTGCCCAACAGCTCGCCACATGCTGCCCTGCGGGTTTTTGTATCTCTCTTGGTCTGGCTCCTCATCCTAGACCTGTTCCGCCAAAATAAACTACCGGCACAGACCCAGAATTCGGAGCGCGCGAGCCCCACCACGACGTCAACGTAGAGATACGGCGGTGGGGTTATTATTATTATTTTTCTAACGTCTTTGACTCATCTCGGGACCTTGGGGTCCCGGACCTTTGGAAGGCGTACGAGGGGCCGAAGCCAACTCGCAGAGGCCCGTTAGACGTTTTGAATGAAATGAGGCACCAACCGACGATTAACCCTGTTCGCACTATACAAGTGCAGCCAAGGACAACCCCCGCTTGGTGTAGGACTATTGTAAGATATGGAAACAAAGATATCAGACTATGGGTTTGGGTTGCTAAAGTGGACTGGTCGCCTGGAACTATGGAAAGACTATGGCCCCTGCCTGATCTTTGTTTTATATGTACACGGATAAAATGGCAGGGGGTGACTTGCACACTCAATAATGGGCCCCCGAAAACGGTCACTAGCACATAGTGTCGTAGCGACAAGGGGACAACACGTCCTGAGGTGCTTATGAGGAGTGGAGAGGTATTCCACGGCTATCAGGACAATCCCGGAAGTACGGTCAAGATCCCTACCAGCATCATACTGGAATACTTCCTTCCTCCGAGCATATTTGCTCTTGCGAATCTCCACTCAAACCGGCCAATTAAGGCAAGAATGAGGCGGGAGCTCTGTTCCTCGTCAGTGTTCACTCCAGCCGGACAATAAAGGCAAGCCAGAGGTGAGGAACAAGACTTCTCCCGGGAGATAGGGTCCGTGGGGTCGCTACTGCCCAACAGCTCGCCACATGCTGCCCTGCGGGTTTTTATATCTCTCTTGGTCTGGCTCCTCATCCTAGACCTGTTCCGGCAAAATAAACTACCGGCACAGACCCTGAATTCGGAGCGCGCAAGCCCCGCCACGACGTCAACGTAGAGATACGGCGGTGGGGTTATTATTATTATTTTTTGTTTTTATCTATTCTCGGGACCATGGATCCCGGTCCTTTGGAAGGCGTACGAGGGGCCGAAGCCAACTCGTAGAGGCCCGTTAGATGCTTTTAAAGAAATGAGGCACCAACCGACGATTATCCCTGTATGCACTATGCAAGTGCACCAAAGGACAACCCCCGGTTGGTGTAGGACTATTGCAGTACATGGAAACAAAACATTGGACTATGGGTTTGGGTAGCTAAAGTGGACTGGTTATCTGGAACTATGGTAGGACTAAGCCCCTGCCTAATCAATGTTTTATATTTACACGGATAAAATGGCAAGGGGTGACTTGCACACTCAATAATGGGCCCCCAGAAACGGTCGCTAGCACATAGTGACGTAGCAACAAGGGGGCAACATGTCCTGAGGTGCTTGAGGAGTGGAGAGGTATTCCACGGCTTTCAGAACAATCCCAGAGCCCGGAAGATGGTCAAGATCCCTACGAGCACTTACTGGAATACTTCCTTCCTCCGAGCACGTTTGCTCTTGCGAATCTCCACTCAAGCCGGCCAATTAAGGCAAGAATGAGGCGAGAGCGCCGTTCCTCATCAGTGTTCACTCCAGTCGGCCAATAAAGGCAAGCCAGAGGTGAGGAACAAGACTTCTCCCGGGAGATAGGGTCCGTGGGGTCGCTACTGCCCAACAGCTCGCCACGTGCTGCCCTGCGGGTTTTTGTATCTCTCTTGGTCTGGCTCCTCATCCTAGACCTGTTCCCTGACCCAGAATTCGGAGCGCGCGAGCCCCACCACGACGTCAACGTAGAGATACGGCGGTGGGGTTATTATTATTATTATTATAAAAAGAGCGGGAGAATGATGACCGCAATGCACTGACATATGCAGGTCCATAATCATCTATTATGAGATAACCTCGAAAAGGTTAATTATATTATTAGGTACCTACGTAGGTATTACGATGCATCGATAAATATTTATAAATTTATAAACTATAACAATAATGATTAAATAACATCTTATCGGTTTCTGCGAAATTGTGTTACGATGTTGCTCTGTCAAGGTCATTTGATAAAAATATTATATACGAATCCTGCTGGCGGAACATTACGATTATACGTTCTATACAGGGAGGGTAAAAAATCGTGGATCAAACGAAACAGGACGATAGTTGGGGTTATTTGCCGCTGGGATCTTTCTGTAAACACTGCCAAACGTAGCCAAGGGTCCGAACTAACTTTTTAGTAAACTAGAGGACTCATGAAATAAAACACTACAGTCAGATAACTGGTGTTTGACATCCTCTGATTTACTTTAATTTAGACTTTACTATGAAAAAGTTAACATAAAAAAAGCTACAAACAGCTATGTGTTACACTTCGTTTTAATCGTCATTAAATAGGCAAGTTTTTTAGGGTTCCGTTGCCAAATGGCAAAAAACGGAACCCTTATAGATTCTTCATGTCTGTCTGTCTGTCTGTCTGTCTGTCTGTCTGTCTGTCTGTCTGTCTGTCCGTCCGTATGTCACAGCCATTTTTTTCCGAAACTATAAGAGCTATGCTGTTGAAACTTGGTAAGTAGATGTATTCTGTGAACCGCATTAAGATTTTTACACAAAAATAGAAAAAAAACAAATAATTTTGGAGTTCCCCATACTTAGAACTGAAACTCAAAAAATTTTTTTTCATCAATCCCATACGTGTGGGGTATCTATGGATAGGTCTTCAAAAATGATATTGAGGTTTCTAATATCATTTTTTTCTAAACTGAATAGTTTGCGCGAGAGACACTTCCAAAGTGGTAAAATGTGTGTCCCCCCCCCTGTAACTTCTAAAATAAGAGAATGATAAAACTAAAAAAAATATATGATGTACATTACCATGTAAACTTCCACCGAAAATTGGTTTGAACGAGATCTAGCAAGTAGTTTTTTTTTAATACGTCATAAATCGTAAACCGCAATTTACCTTTCATTCAATGTTACTTGCTGCTACGGAACCCTTCATGGGCGAGTACGACTCGCACTTGGCCGCTTTTTTTTAATACAGGGCCATTTTTTGGTAGTACATTTTTTTTTATAAATTAAGGTTTTAAAGTTACAAATAATTTTACGTGAGACTTAAAAGCTATTGAAAAAAGTGCCAATACTCGTAAATCATGGTACCTGCTATCATAAAGGCACTTTTGTAGTGATGATACATTTCCTAGAAGCTAATAAACACCATTTTTTGTTTTAAAATAAGTACCCATTTTACTCTAATTGCCTATTTATCACAAATTTTTGTATTTTTTTCAAAAAACACTCAAATAGTTATAACTTTTAAGGAGATCAAGTGAGTGCTCTGCCACAAAGATATTTTTTGCTGCAAATAACCCCAACTATCGCCCTGTTTCGTTTGATCCACGATTTTTTAACCACCCTATACATAATATGTGTTACAAAAACTCTGTTCGATCCGACAAGGGCACGTAGGTTCGGGAATCACAGGAAGATTTCCAGCCACCGTAGGCGCGGGCTTGCGGACGGTGAGCAATGGGTAGCTCGCTGTCCGATAAGGACCAAGCCCGGGTTGACGGTGCGTTGTGTTCCACGCGCGCCTCAAAGAGATGTCAGCAGAATTGACGGGGTCCGCTAGGGCCAATGCCTGCCGGGGGTTCGAAGAAAACCGATAGGGACATTGTGGCCCCCCGGCAACATGGCAACTGAAGGAACACGGGTGGGTTTTAGTCAGTAAGAGTCTGACACGCCCTCCCGCTCTGCCCAGAGCGGGAGAAGTTATTTGATAATATCCCACCCAAAAAAAAAAGGGCACGTAGGTAAGTAAGTACCTACTGTTAGCTTGTACCTGGTAGCCCTACTTATTTAATCGACTATACTCGTATGTCACTCAATCGATTATTCGTTTATCAAGACATTCACTGTCATTCACTATGGAAGACAATTGACAGCTCGCCTTCTTGTTCGAGACACCGAGCAGTAAACACCTTTAAATTATCAGTCTATCAGATTAGTGTAAATTTTAATCTTAGGAAGTAAGTACAGGATATTATTATTTTGGTGATCTGAGTGTTTTTAGAAATATTGCGGAAGAGGAAATAAATATGTTAGTGTTTAAATAATGTGTTTAGTTTTCTATTGCGAACCCTTTCATTTCTGAGCTGTAGCTTACACCCAAGGGCGGATCCAGCCTTCGAGTAAGGGGGTGTCACATAGTCGGGGTCAGTCAGGACAGGTTCCAATCAGTGGCGGACTAAGCCTGTCGGGGCCCAGGGGAGCAAAACAAAATAAGGCCGGCGGCGGTCTTTTCAGTTTATGTAGGTATTTCTAGTAACACTTCAAAAAAAAATAACAACAATAAAAACAAGTAAAACGTGTCTAATTATAATCTAACTACACCATGGACCTCGCAACAGGCAGGATATTTTTTTTCAGGGAGGTGCATTTTCGTCTCCTCATCAATAGGATACTAAAAGCAAAAATGTAGGGGAGCGCGAGCAAGGCGAGCTCGAATTTTTTTGCACCTCGTCTCGGATCCTTACGGAAATAGGAGTTGCTTTGTCGACTTATGCAGAAAAGTTTAAGAGTTAGAAAAATATAGAATTCAAGAGCGAGCGGAGCGAGCTCGAAAATTTTAGCACACCGCCTTGTGTAGGAGATAAGGTTTTTTTTAAGTCATAGATAAATAGGAGTTCCTTTGTCGACTTATGCAGAAAGTTTGAGAATGTAGATTGTAGCGAGCGGAGCGAGTTCGAAAATTATCATCCTCAGCCTCCAACTCTAAACTGCTTCTTACTGAAACCGTGTTTGGGATATCATTAAAAAGGCGGCCGCCAGGACCGGGGCCGGGGCGGTTTGTCTTGACACTATTCTGGGGTATTTAATATCTACGTCTAGTTGCTAGCTTCAGATAAACCTCCATGGACACTTATGAAACGTCAAAAGCTAGGAATCGTTTCACTTGGTCGTTTTCTATGGAAAAGAGCCGGCAGAAAACTCCACGGTCAATCATCATAATTATAATAACAGCACATAGTCTTATTTTGCATGTCGTTCGCATGTGTGGCAATGGCAAACATCCTACGTGGCAACATCATACAAAGTATTTATTTGATTATATGTATCAATGAGATTAGAAAAAATACCAGTGGTCGACCTAAAGGCAGCCCAGGGGGGGGTCATGACCCCCATGACCCCCCCCTGGATCCGCCCTTGCTGGACAGGACCTTCGAATAAAAGAACCAGAGGTAGACCTAGAGAGAGATGGGTCGACGAATTAATAAAACAGCAGGAAATGACTGGATATTCAAGGCATCAGATAGAGAGTTTTGAAGAAAAACGGAGGAGGCCTTTACTCGTGAAGAGGTCCTTAATTGACAAATAGTTTTATTTTCAAATTGCTCAAGTCATAAAATATTATAAAAAAATAATGAAAGTCGGTACTTAAATATTTTATATTATTACTAATAGATAATTAAATGGATTATATTATATAAAAGATTGGAGGGGCTTGTGGCTAAGTAACAACAGCTGCACGGGTCGATCGATCAGGTTAAGCCACGCTTGCCGCGGTTGATCTGTGGATGGGTGACCATCTTTACATACCAAGACCCCTCCGTGCCTCGGAAAGCACGTTAAGCCGTTGGTCCCGGCTGTCATTTGTAGATCTTTGACAGTCGTTACGGGTAGTTAGAAGCCCAAAAAGTTTGACAACCAGTCTTACCAAGGGGTATCGTGTTACCTAGTAACTAGGTTGTGGAGGTCAGATAGGCAGTCGCTTCATGTAAAATACTGGTATTCAGCTGCATCTTGTTAGACTGGAAGCCGACCCCAACATGGTTGGGAAAAGGCTAGGCAGATGATGATTATATAAATGATTATTAAGTTCAATTATTTTATGTTATTAATGAATTAGGGAATGAAATATATTACTGATGAAATAGAATAGGTATCTCATAATTATTAACATTTTTACCTATTTTTATTGTATGATTGTTATGTTTATTTTAATTAAGGAATAAATAAAGGTGAAAAGAATAATAATAATAACCCTACCGCCGTATCTCTACGTTGACGTCGTGGTGGGGCTTGCACGATTCAAACTCTGGGTCTGTGCCGGTAGAGTTTACTTTGTCAGAACCGTCTAGGATGAGGAACCAGACCAAGAGAGATACAGAAACCCGCAGGGCAGCATGTGGCGAGCTGTTGGGCAGTAGCAACCCCACGGACCCTATCTCCCGGAAGAAGTCTTGTTCCTGCGTGCGTCGTTAATGTTCGCAAATGCGCGCGTTGACGGTTTCCACGCTATAGTGCGTAAGAAAGTGGCGTCATTATTTCAAAGACTTGTCGGTAGCACCAACACCATTTTGCAAATGATTGCATCCCGACACGACTGTCCCATACAGGCACTGAGTGGGAATAGTTACAGGGAAATTATAATTGAAATTTAAAAAAAATACTTTATTGGGTTATATAACTACTAACACAGATCTTGAGATAATTGTTACTAACACTTATATAGAATTTTGTCCGAAATAAATGGCTGATAATAAATAATGTCTATGGTCAATATGGTATGGCCTATATTTAATCCCATAGAGTCTATGTTTAAACCCCATAGTCTATAGGGTTAAACTCCATTGAGTCTATAGGGTTAAAATCTTTGCTTTGCAAATGGGTCTTGTTGTGCGCCATCTTGTAACCCCACAAAAACATAGCTTCTTTGCACGCCATCTGTATCTTATCTACATAATTAAAGTCCAGTGTCTTCTTCCATTTGAAAGGCACATCTCGGGAGATTCTTTTGGTGGACGCCGAACCGGCCACCTCCACATTCGTATGCAACTGCAGGTACTTATCAATCGATTGCGTGGCACTAAGCCTTAGGAACTTCAGAATTTTATGAGTAGTAATATTAGGCTTCGGTGCTAATTCTTCGTACCGCAACACCATAAATCTATCAGGATATTGCTGCTGTATTTGACGTGCCGCCAAATAGTCACTGATCATGTCCGCACAAACAAGAGATGGCTCCCAGCAATCTCGAGCAGACCGGCAGAAGTCACAGTGCTGCCTGGACTGCATCACAGCACGAGGGTCACGGATCAATAGTATCACCTTTACATTTAGCTCTTTGTCATCCAATATGTCCTGGATGAACCGCAATCTTAGACGTACAATCTTCATGGCTTGGAAAGGAAAGAGCTTACATAACCGTGATGTAAAGTCAGCATCAAAACACAATTCTTTCTTATGTTTACAATGGTCCCAAAGTACGGTGTTTTGGTCAAACTGACCCAAATTCTTAATACCGTGCTTAAAGTAATCTTCTAAACCTTCATAATTACATTTCAACATAGTCTTGATCAGGGTTGTAACGGATATCCGTATCCGCATCCGCAACTGCGGAGCATCCGCATAAATTTTGATATCCGCAAAACATCCGCATCCTCAACTTTTGATTTTAAAAGCTCCGCATCCTCATCCGCATCCTCATAATTTCTATGAGGATGTGACCCTACCTTGTTCGCACAAATAGTGGATTTTTAAAAACTCGCGCCGAGCTAAATGGGCGGGCCGATAAGTGAGTTACGCGTTACTATTGGCTGAATTCGCAATGTCCTTGTCCTATGACAGATGATCGGCCGCACGTGGCACGTGGCACGACTTTGGTGTCACATGTCACAATCTGAGTTAGCCGACGTTCACACGGACGTGATAAAATCGCAGCGATTTTTTTTTTCATGCACTGGATTTTCAACGCTCTGCTTAGCGCCGAGAGTTAAAAATCCAACAGTGTTTTTTCTACGCGCTGGGACGAGAGTGCGTCCCAGCGCATTGGATTCTCAACGTTCGGCTTAACACCGAGAGTTGAAAATCCAGTGCGCGATAAAATCCCGCCGAGATTATTTACTTCTGTGTTTACGTCGGCTTACTGGGTATAAAATCATTCGATTTTTTTTATCACCGCCACTGGCATGTATGCCGAGCGAACAATTATTTTGTGGAGCAGGCCCTTATTTATGATGAACTTAGAAACCGCTTAGAAGGCAAAACGGCCTGCCAGTTACTTTTTATCAAATATAATTTACCTTTACTTAATTTTGAATATTAAAGTTGTGCATCTGACTCCACAATTTGAAATTTCAGTTACCAAATTTCATCATCATATATCATAATCAGCCTATAATGTTCCCACTGCTGGGACACAGGCCTCCTCTCGGTGAATATTAACAACTTTAATATTATTATTTTTTTACCTACCAAATAATTACCTACAACCTATACAAATATAAATACTATAAAAACAATGGCTATTTTTTGTACGACATCTGCATCCGCACCCTCATCCGCATCCTCAATAAGGAACTTTCCAATATCCGTATCCTCATCCGCATCCTCAAACCCGATTATCTCGATATCCTCATCCGCATCCTCATCCGTTATATGACATCCGTTACAACCCTGGTCTTGATGGTGCTCAAAGCTTGATCAGATACTGGTGGCCCTCTTATTTGTATAACCCCATACATATGTAGTGGTTCATAATGATAATAAGTATTTGGGATTGAATTTAATATTTGTCCAAGAAATTTAGTTCCTGACCTCCATGTCGATATAATTAAACTTTGCTGGGGCCGGCCCCCTGCCTCCATTTTAGTGAGTTGATATTTGATTTTTAATCGTGTTTTTTCCAGTAACTTCTTTATATCTGGAGAACCATTATAGGGGATTGTGGGTGTATGTTGCGTATAGGTGTCCTTTTCATATTTAACTTTTAATAACTTTCTTACATTTCTCCAGCTTTCAATGGACGGGCGATAATATGTGTTATCTGCATATCGACTTCCTAAAAGAATTAGAACACTGAGACCAAATGCGAAAGATTTTATATAGTAAAAGTAAATTCGCCGCAACATCGCGTAATAAAAACGAACAAAACAATATCGTAGAATTTGTAATTATGACGATAATTTACTATAGAATATTGGAAAATAAATAAAAAGTCCTTGATACATTTTAGTTAGCACGCACAAAACATTTATTCATTAGAACGGACGCCATTACAGAGAACTACCACAGAGTAAATAACATTTTACAGCATAGATAATCTATATCCAATATAGAACCACGTTCACATTAGTGTTCGACGATTGTACAATAATGGGCAGGTGAAAACCACATACGTGCACTACAGTACTTTTTATTTATAGGCAGGGCCGGATTAACCATGTCGGGGCTTCTAGGCAATGGAATTCTCGGGGCTCCTTTACCCTTTTTCTAACTTCCTTAAATAAATAATTTCCACCACGATGCAATTAAATAAATAAATAAATAAAATAAAAATTATTTACGTTTATTCTCTCGCCACAATATAACAAAGAAAATAGAGCAATCACAGTTGTAAAATACATAGGTATTTGTTATTTAATATTGTGGGAGACTGGTGCCTAAACTAGGCTCGAGGTCTGTATTTCAGGACACCAGGATCTCCGCCATTTACAGTTATTCTATTATGTACTTGTACACCGACCATGAGGAACACTATATAATATCATGGCAGGAAAAAGAGATATTTTGTGACTAAAGTAAATTTTCATACAGTAATTGACTCACTAAAATTAGGTAGAGAGTCAGGGATTAAACATGTTAGTATTTGTGCGTGGAAGTGTGTGTATGTGAGTAAGAGATAGGGGGTGTGCTTGTGTGTGTGATGTATGTTTGGTCGTGCGTGTATGGAGCTAGCAGTGTGCAGTGTGTATGGATTGTTGAGAACTATTTAGTAATAAGACTACAAGAAGAATTAACAATATCAGGCGCTGCTACATTTAGATAAGTAATTTTTCAGTATCTTATATTCGTAATTACGCTATTTTTACCAAGGCTCGGATACTGGTTAAATTTTCAAACCGTTATTATGTATTTTACGCAAAAATCTTTACTTTCGGTTTCGTTCGTAAAAACCGCTTTTTATAAATCGGTTTTACAAGAGTATTTACATAAAGGTTTTTTCGGATTAAACGGTTTAGAGCAATATTAACCGGTTTTTTGTTCAGATTTTATTCAGCGTGCCATTCTCACAAGTTGCAACGCGTTTACCAACATGCCGCTCGTCGACTAAACCGGTTAATTTAGGTTAAATTAAAGTTCTTAAAACGTTCACGTTCTTAAGAAAAGTTCGGAGTAAAACCCAAATAAACCGGTGTTAACCGGTACTTTTTAATATAATAATAATAATAACAACCGCTCCACTCCGTCTGGACTTAGACCACGTCTACCTTGTTTGCCCATGCACAAGAAAAACAAGGCGCTGGTGTGTACTCTAGACTCGTTGCTGTCAAATTGTTTTGACGGCAGCAAAGACCTCGCTGATACCCACTCGATCTTGTACTGTGCAGCTGTAGCGGAATGTCGTGTAGCTCATGTCAAATTTCCTAACAATGACAGAGCTCCACGACCAAAACCAGCTATACCAGCTTGGCAGTGCAGGATTGAGCGTCGTATCAGTGAGGCTAGAGTACTCATCGGCAAGCTAATCTGCTTCAGGGAGGGCAATACTCGCCCTAGAGTGATGCGCTTTGTGAAGCGGGCGTTCTCGGGGACTGATATTAGTTCTCGGGATTATTTGACCCGTGTCACAGAGCGTATCGACTTCCTGAAGCAGAAGATCTGCGCATGGGCAAACCGTATTCGACGATACAGGCGGAGAGTGGAGCGGTACACTCAGAATCGCACATTCCAGAGCGATGAAAGGTGGGTTTACAGGGCTTGGGAGCGACCGGATCAAGGTGTGATTGACACGCGTCTGCCAGATGATGACGCCATGTGTTCGTTCTGGCGAAGCATCTGGTCGGCGCCTATCAATCACACCGAAGGAGATTGGACTAGGGAGATCGAGCGAGTGTGCGAGCAAATACCAGAAATGGGGGCACTTACCATCAGCCCCCAAGATGTAGCTCGTGCAGTCCGTCCGTTGCCTAACTGGAAATCTCCAGGGCCGGACGGGCTGCACAACTTTTGGATAAAGTGGTTCAAAAGGTCGCACGCTCGATTGGCATCCCAGTTCCAGTCAGCCTTAGAGTCAGGGTCGCTGCCCCAGTTCCTAACGACAGGAATAACCCACCTGCTCCATAAATCAGGTAGTACTGCGGAACCCAAAAATTATAGGCCGATCACTTGTTTACCGACGGTCTATAAAGTTCTTACATCCATTTTGAGAGCTAAAATTAACAAACATATAGACACCAACTCCATCATGTCTGCCTCTCAAAATGGATGTAGGAACGGGTCCCGCGGTACTAAGGAGCTGCTCCTCATCGATATGACCATTAGCCAACAGGTTCGTCGTTCCCGAAGGGATTTGTCGACATGTTGGATAGATTATAAGAAGGCCTATGACTCGGTGCCACATACATGGCTCATGAGGGTGCTGGAATTGTATAAAGTAGATGCAACTCTACGCGCCTTCCTGATGTCATGTATGGGGCAATGGAGGACGGTTCTTCGCTATCCAGGATGTCGACATACCCAGAGGAATAGCGAGCCGATAAGGATAGAACGAGGTATATTTCAGGGCGACAGTCTGAGCCCACTTTGGTTCTGCCTAGCCTTGAATCCTCTAAGCACACTGCTGAAAGATTCAGGGCTAGGTTACCGATTGAGGAGAGGTGGTCAGGTTATATCTCACCTCCTTTACATGGATGACTTGAAACTCTTTGCCCACAACAATTTGCAACTGCTGGAGCTACTGAAGGTAACTGAAACTTTCAGTAGCGCTATCAGAATGGAATTTGGTGTGGACAAATGTGCGGTCATGCATGTAAAGCGAGGGAAGATTGTGGAATCCGTGGGAACCCACCTCTCGGATTCCATACACCTAAGATCCCTCTCCTCGACCGAAACCTACAAGTATTTGGGTATGTCGGAAGCGTTAGGTATCAACGCTGCTGACATGAAGCAATCGCTGAAGCAGCGCTTCTTTAGCCGCCTGAATAAAGTTTTAAATAGTCTTCTATCAGGCGCAAACAAGGTGCGCGCCTTCAACGGTTGGGTCATGCCGGTTTTGATGTACTCTTTCGGCATACTCAAATGGACTCAGACAGAACTTGACGCCCTGGATAGGAGGGTCCGCACACTGCTGACCGCAAATCGGATGCATCACCCACGTTCATCGGTGATGAGACTGTATATCCCGCGGAAGTGCGGAGGTCGAGGCTTCTTAAATGCTAAGACCCTGCACAACCGTGAGGTATGCAGTCTCAGGGAATACTTCCTATAAACCGACGTGGGGATGCACCGAGATGTGGTCTCCGTAGACAAGGGCCTCACCCCGCTATCCTTGGCTAACGAGAACTGGCGCAAACATATAGTATTAGATACTAATGACCGCAGGGAGGTATGGCAGAGCAAAGAGCTTCACGGGCGCTTTTACCGGGCCTTACATGGGCCCGATGTAGACCTGTTAGCGTACGGACGCTAACAGGTCTACATCGGGCCCATGATACGGATCCTGGTTGCGATTCGGTGACCTCTTTGGGGAAACCGAAGGTTTTGTCTTTGCGATTATGGACGAAGTTATGATGACGAACAACTACCGGAAATATATTGTGAAGGACGGCACGGTTGACATCTGTCGGGCATGCCACCGTCCCGGAAAATCAATCAGACACATTATTTCTGGCTGTTCTCGTCTGGCTAACGGAGACTACTTGCATAGGCACAACCTTGTAGCCAGGATTATCCACCAGCAACTTGCTCTGAAATACAGTCTTGTGGAATCGGAAGTACCGTACTATAGATATGTGCCCGACCCAGTCCTCGAAAATGGCAATATCACGTTGTATTGGGATCGATCTATCATCACTGACCGGACTATTGTTGCCAATAAGCCAGACATAGTGGTGATAGATCGATTAGAGCGTCGCACAATGATTATTGATATAGCGGTCCCGCATGACGAGAACCTCGTGAAAGCTGAAAAAGATAAACAGATTAAGTATCTTGATCTGGCTCACGAGGTTGTCGACTTGTGGGATGTGGATACAGCAATCTTTGTGCCGATAATCGTTACGGCCAATGGCATAATAGCTAAGAGCCTCGACCAACACCTGAGGAGGCTCTCGTTAGGTAGCTGGATCAAGGGCTTGATCCAGAAAGCAGTACTCCTGGACACGGCGCGTATCGTTAGGAGGTTCCTCTCTCAGGAGCCCTGACCACCGGTGGCTTGGACCCTGTTCCCGACACCGGTGGGCTACTATTTTTTATATTTTTAAATGTTTTTTTAAATTATTTTTATAAGAATATTTAAAAATGTAAAAAGTATGGTTTATAAATGAAATAAAGAAAAAACAACAAATAAACAACAAAAAATTTTTTTCTCATCTCATAATTCGCATAGGTATTTAATTATTTCCATATAACAAATTAATATAAAAAGCTCAATAATTTTTCCTTGAAATAAACAGTAAATAAATTCATAAATAATAAACCTATTTTACAATGAAAAAACCTAAAAAAATACTATAATCAAAAATGACAGTGTCAAATACGGACCCCACAATAAATAAATTATGCAAGTTGTAAAGATTATGGAATGTTGACGAGATCAGCAACGCGCCGAGCACGCCCACCACCTCCGGACTCTTCGCTCAGCTCCGCCTCGCCGCCGCCGCGCCGGTACACAGCCCCACTGTGAGCGCTGTGTCGACACCGGCCGCGGTAGTTGCGTCGAGCTCGAGCGACGAGTATTTTTCCCCGCCGACGTCGCCAACACCTGTACGTCGGCAGGGGAAAAACCGGCCACTAATTGTGGTTTTTTGGAAGTCGTTTGTTTTTTTTAACCGAGTTCCAAAAAGGACGAGGTTATTTATGTTCGTCGCGTATGTTTGTTTTTTTTTTTTATGTATGTCCACCGATTTCTCCGTCAATTGTGGACCGATTTTGAAAATTCTTTTTTTGTTTGAAAGGGTGTGCTCTCGAATTGGTCCCATATAAATTTTATTAACTTTGCTTGGATAGTTTTTGAGTTAGCTACAAAATACGTATTTTTTTCCCACTTAGTATGTAGATGATATGATAAGTTTCTGTCACTGGTAGCAGGTAGTGGTATTCAAATATGTGTGGGGTATGTACCACAACTAAAAATTGAAAAATAAAAACTTTTTACAAAAAAAAAAAACAACCGACCTCCAAAAAAAAAACACTACAAAGTGAAAAATAACTAATTTCGGAAGTCGGTGGCAAAAAACGAAAATACAAAACCCAAGACACCGACTTCCGAAATTAAAGTTATTTTTCACTTTGTAGTGTTTTTTTTTGGAGGTCGGTTGTTTTTTTTTTTGTAAAAAGTTTTTTTTTTGTAAAATAGTTTTTTTTTCATTCGAAAAGTCGAATAAAAATTTTGAACCAATCAATTGGAACGAAGTTCTATATCGCGGCTTGCAGGGAGTTGACTGGTGGAAATCGTCACGTAACGAAAAAGGGTTCTCACCAGTTCCTGTTCAGGATAAGGCAGGAGGAAACGCCCGGGTGTCATTATTGTGTGGATCGCCCGGAGGACACCGTGGAGCATACGGTGGAGGTCTGCCCGGCTTGGGCGGAGCATCGCTGTGTTCTCGTGGAGGCGATCGGCGGCAGTGATCTCTCGCGTCCGGCCCTGGTTCAGGCCGTGGTACGGAGCGAGAGGGCATGGGAAGCCGTCACCTCCTTCTGCGAAGCAGTAATGCTCGCGAAGGAGGAGACGGAGCGCGTGAGGGAGAGGTAAATTTCGCGCCTTCACGCCCCTAACCGCCGCAGGAGACGCCCTGGGCGTCGGGAATCGTAGGCCGATTTCCGGCCACCGTAGGCGCGGGCTTGCGGACGATGAGCAATGGGTAGCTCGCCGTCCGATACGGACCAGACCCAGGATCGACGGTGCGTTGTGTTCCACGTCCGCTTCAAAGAGATGTCAGCAGAACTGACGGGGTCCGCTAGGGCCGATGCCTGCCGGGATTGCGAAGAAGTCCGAAAGAGAAATCATGGCCCCCGGCAACATGGCAACTGAAGGAACACTGGTGGGTTTTAGTCAGTAAGAGTCTGACACGCCCTCCCGCTCCGCCCAGAGCGGGAGAAGTTATTTGATAATTTCCCACCCAAAAAAAAGGAGTGTTCAGAATCATGTACTGAATCCATGGTCACAGTTTTCGCGTCGATGTCCCTGCCACCCTGTATAAATTGTATGATAAACATAGAAACAGATAACAAATGGAATGTTATTGCAATTAAACAACGATTGTGAAATGTTTTAACCTAAATAACAAAGCATTATTTTAATAAGTACCATTGTTATCTTTCGATATCAAAACACTTATGATTGCATTCACTGAAGATTCTTGTCCTTACTTGAACAAACAGTCAATCAACTCAGAACTGATATCTAATAGTCACATAATATCACGCCTGTAATCCCCGAAGGGTTAGGCAGAGGTCGGGCTTGCGGACGGTAAGCAATGGGTAGCTCGCCGTCCAATAAGGACCAAGCCTGGGTCGACAGCGCGTTGTGTTCCACGCGCGCCTCAAAGAGATGTCAGCAGAATTGACGGGGTCCGCTAGGGCCAATGCCTGCCGGAGGTTCGAAGAAAACCGATAGGGAAATCGTGGCCCCCGGCAACAGGGCAACCGATGGAACACGGGTGGGTTTTAGTCAGTAAGAGTCTGACACGCCCTCCCGCTCCGCCCAGAGCGGGAGAAGTTATTTGATAATTTCCCACCCAAAAAAAAAAGGGTTAGGCAGAGGTGTAAGTACCTATAGTACACCCACATTTCGCCAGTTATGTTTAAGATGCTGATATAATCAGAGCTGGGCAAAATACATGGTTTGCTTTAGTTAAAATACTATCTCGCATGTATTTAAAATACGAAATACAAAGTATTTTTAAGTCGTGTATTTGAAATACAAAATACAGTATTTTAACTATTTTTATTAAAATACAAATTAAAAAATACAGTCAGGTGTTAGGTTATGTAAATAGAATAGAACTAATACAGCCCAGTGTTGCCAACTTTAAAGATTGACATATTTAGTGGTCACCATTTTGCTTACGAAAGCTAACGAGGGCAATTTTTTGCAGAGCGTACCTAGATTGATAGAATATTCTTTATTATGTACACCATAAAAATTACAGACATTAATATAGAAATTAATGTCTGTAATGACATATATTTATATTCAAATGTATTTTGAAGCCATAAGTGTTTGAAATACTAACTACAAAATACCTCAGCGTCAGGTATTTGAAATACCAATTGCAAATTACATTTTTAAGAAGTAATTGAATTATAAATGCTAAATAATATTCATTTAATTCAGACAATTTTTGTCCATATTTTGTTAGGTAGTACCGATTTACATTCTCTTAAAACTATGTTAGTAATGACTGCAAGAAAATAAATTAAAATTAAATGAAATATTTAAAAATAAATTAAAATACGGTAATTATGGTATACTGGTTTTATAATACAACTCGTATTCAAAGCAGTATTCATAAAAGTAGGAACCTATCTACTTACTTACTAGGAAATGCTAATTACTTACGCGCAATAACAATTAGCATAATGATAAATCAAGTACAATAAAATTATTATTTAATTACATTATCAACGGAAACGGATGTGACATCCCAATTAGATAGTGCACGTAGCAAATGTGAATTGTTTCATAGACTACTGTGCTTTTGTTTTCATTGTGATCAAAATGTTGTATGACTGACATCCTTTGACAGGACTCGAGGTCATTGTCCTCAGGAATATAGTACATACTAATTCCATGCAAGATTAAAAAAAAATCTGTGTGTGTATGTAAAAGTCTGTCTATGTAAGGTTTTTTGTGTAATGTTTCGAAAAAACATCGCATCAAAGAGGCCATTTGTGTATGCAAATTGCAAACACGATATTTTGTATGAAAGCAAATGTTTACGTGTGAGGTGTTTTGTGAAATGTTTCGAAAAACACGCGCAGGAGACCCGTCTTTATAAAATACAAAAAAAAAAAAAACCAGAACAAAAACTTATTATTACTTGGTGAATTTCTAGAATAGTATGGCGTAATAAGTAATAATCTGTTATCATATCACTTATCAGTCTTATCATAAAAATCTGTGTACTTATTGATAAATACGGTCTTACAGACGATAACTTTAATAATAAAAATACCTATACTTAATGCAACAAAAGATATTAAAGCTATAAAGATAACAATAGATATTATACTAAATTAAGTTTGTATCTTAGCTATGTATCTATTATGTAGGTACTTCATAATAGATACTTAATTTAGTATAATATCTATTGTTAGTGTATAATATCCACTGGGCGTCCCCTTATAATCGGAGCTAGACCGCGAATAGACAGACAGACAGACAGACATGACGAAACTATAAGGGTTCCTTGTTTACTACAGAACCCTAAAAAACAGTGGCACTCCAGGAGTGCCGACAAAAATGAAAACTTGAACAAGATCGCCTTGGTGGAAGAAAAATACTTGTATAGAATATTGGTCCGTAACCTTATCTAAATAAAGAGCACAATCGCGTTTACAAAACCTTTAAAGTAAAAATACTTGCATAAAACAATGATCCGTAATCCTTAATCCTTAATATTATAAATGCGAAAGTAAGTTTGTTTGTTACGCCTTTTTTTTTTTTTTTTCTGGGTGGGAAATTATCAAATAACTTCTCCCGCTCTGGGCGGAGCGGGAGGGCGTGTCAGACTCCTACTGACTAAAACCCACCCGTGTTCCTTCGGTTGCCCTGTTGCCGGGGGCCACGATTTCCCTATCGGTTTTCTTCGAACCCCCGGCAGGCACTGGCCCTAGCGGACCCCGTCGATTCTGCTGACATCTCTTTGAGGCGCGCGTGGAACACGACGCGCCGTCGACCCGGGCTTGGTCCTTATCGGACGGCGAGCTACCCATTGCTCACCGTCCGCAAGCCCGCGCCTACGGTGGCCGGAAATCGGCTCGCGATTCCCGCCCCGGGCGTCTCCTCCTATTGCGGCGGTTTGGGGCGTGAGGGCGCGAAGTTTGCCTCTCCCTCACGCGTTCCGCCTCCTCCTTCGCGAGCATTACCGCTTCGCAGAAGGAGGTGGCCATTTCCTCTCGCTCCATACCATGGCCTGAACCAGGGCCGGACGCGAGAGATCACCGCCGCCGATCGCCTCTACGAGGACACGGCGTTGCTCTGCCCAAGCTGGGCAGACCTCCACCGTATGCTCCACCGTGTCCTCAGGCCGATCCACACAATGGTGACACCCGGGTGTTTCCTCCCGCCTTATCCTGAACAGGAACCTCCCGAAGCAGCCGTGTCCGGTGAGGACCTGCGTCAGGCGGAAGGTGAGAACGCCGTGGCGTCTCTCCAGCCACTCCTCAAAGAGGGGTCTTATCGCCGCGATTGTGGCGTGCCCAGCGCGGGGTTGCGACAATCGCACCCTCCATGACGCCATGAGATCCCGCCGGAGCTCTGTCCGCTGTGCCGCAATTTCTTGCGGCATCGGAGTTAAGCCCCGGCGTTTCGCCTCCTCGCGACACTCCCAGACGTGCGCGAGGACCTTTGCCTCCAGATCCCATGGCGGTAATCCGGCAAGGAGGCTCGCCGCCTCGCAGGAGACCGTGCGGTATCCTCGGGCCAGCCGGATGGCCATGACCCTCTGGGACGCGTTCAACCGGCGGGCTGGCCGCAGCCTCAATGAACGCGCCCACACCGGCGCCCCGTAAAGGGCCATGGACCGCACGATCCCCGCATAGAGCCTCCGGCAGGAGGCGTTTGGATCCCCTAGATTGGGCAGGAGCCGCTTCAATGCAGCCCCGGCCCGCTCCAGTCTGGGAGCCAAACGTCGGAAGTGTTCCACGAAATTCCACCGGCTGTCGAGGACGAGTCCCAGATACTTCATCGTCGACTCGACACCGATGTGAACCCCTCCCGCCATTACCTGGGTACCCGACGGTGGCGCATTCCGAGGACCATGAAAACCCATGGCCTCAGACTTGTGCAGGGCCACCTCGAGTCCCAGCTGCCGGATCCTGTCAACGATTGTCGCAACCCCGCGTGTCGCTAAATCGGCCGCCGCCTGGTACGACCCCCCCTGCGCCAGGACAAGCGTGTCGTTAGCGTAACAAACGACGCTGACGCCGCTAGGGAGGTCGGCGCGCAGCACCCAGTCGTATCCGATGTCCCACAGATGCGGCCCCAGGACCGAACCCTGTGGGACACCGCACGACATCTCTTGCCGGTTCCACTCTCCTTGGTGACCGGGGTAGATGACGGCCCTGTCCGTCAGATAGGCCTCGACCACACGACAGAGGTAGGTCGGCATCCGGTGATACCGGAGTGCCTCCCTGATGCAACTCCAGGGCAGGGTGTTGAAGGCATTGGCGATGTCTAGAGACACCGCCAAGACGACCCCACCCCGGGCCACAGCATCCCCCGTCGTGAGGGCCCGCACGCGCATGATGGCGTCCACCGTAGAGCGCCCCCTGCGGAAAACGAACTGGCTCTCCGCCAGATCCGGCCCCACTCGCACCAGCTGCCCGACGAGGCGGTCTGCAATGACTCTTTCAAAGAGCTTGCCCACCTCGTCGAGCAGCACAATGGGCCGATAAGCGGACGGAGAGTCCGCTGGGCGCCTCGGCTTCTTGATGAGGACCAGTTTCCCCGTCTTCCAACGAAGTGGGAACAGGCCCCTCTCCATGCATGCGCTTAGGAGCCCCCTCAGTCGAGGCCCGAGAGCCCCCATGGCCAGGACCCAGGCTTTTCCAGGTATGCCGTCGGGTCCTGGGGCGGTATTCTTCGCACTCATCTTACGTACCGCCACTCTCATTTCTACCTCAGTCACCTCAGGAGAATCGTCGTCGTCGGTGTTGTTTGTTACGCCTTATAAATGCAATAATAATATATATATATATTAATATTAAAAATGCGAAAGTAAGTTTGTTTGTTACGCCTTCACGCTAAAACGGCTGAACTGATTTGGATGAAATTTGGAACATATATAGATGATGCCCTGGAAAAGAACATAAGATACTTCTTTTTTTTTTTTTTTTCTCGGGATCGAAACTTATGCGGGTGAAACCGCGGGGCGCAGCTAGTGTAATATAAATAAAGAGCACAATCGCGTTTACAAAAATAAGGTGTCGGTAACGGTGTCGCGAGTTCAATTGTTTTTTCACTTCAGAAACAAAGAAAATAATAATAACTTTTATCGCCGAACGTAAGTACCTACATTTGATTTGCTATGAATTCGATAAGAGAGCACAAAGTAGACCGTACATTTTGTGATAACAATGTAATTCTAACAACATTGTTTTCATGTTATTTATCATCGCCTTTATAATCTTCACAAGTCCAAGTCCAAGGGCATAACTGAATGTAGATGGTTCACTCCACATTTTAGTTATGAAGCTACAAGTACGCGGCGGGCCCGTCTTGTCGGGCCAAATCAGTGAGCGTAACGTAGTCAAAAGATAAAATGGCTCATTTTCTTTAGTCGATAACTAGGTCGATATATAGCATGCGGGGACTCCCCGTAGGCGAGATAACAACCAATGAAAGTTACAAATCGATACGTGTTCGTTACACCGCCTGCAGGGATTTCCCGCATGCTTTATACCGACCGTGATATCGACCAATGAAATTAATCGGTCGATATGTCGTGGCCAGATCTTAGAATTGATCATTTCATGAAATAATCGACCATTTCATGAAATGGTTGCATTTCATGAAATAGAACATCGACCGCTGGCCACATCATGATGTGGTCTGGCCAGATCATTGAATACTCAACGTTTGACGATATGAATAGTAAAACGCACGACTACTTCATGATGTGGCCAAACATTAGTGATCATATCATAAAATAGTTAGATTATCCACCGATAGAGGCGTTGATGTCGCTTTGTTTTTGTTGTGCATCATGGCGGCAGACGATAATTCGTTTGGAAAAGGAATTATAAATATGAAAATGGAAGATAAAAGTGCAGTGAAGTATCGTTATTCTACCAAGCTACGTGACTTTTATGAAATTCACTCGAAAAACGAGCGCAATCTTAAAAAACCATGGAGTTTCGAACGTATTTCACAGGTTAGGAACTTAGGATTTAACTGTTCAAATCTTATTAATTATTATTTTTCTTCTGGAATGAAAGATTTATAATGTTTTATTTATCCACTGACCCAGATTACTTAAACTGAATGCCAGTAATATTTGCATGGATATCCTACTTAATGATATGGCCAAACGTCAACTGACATATCATTAAACGTTGACGTTTGAACGATATGGTCAATTTTAGCTGGCTATTTCATGAAACATAACCATTTCATGAAATAGTCGATCATTTCATGAAATGATCAATTCTAAGATCTGGCCGCGACAGATATACAGCTTGCGGGTCGTGAGTCAAATACTTTTTCATTAGGTATTCAATTTCATTCGTGAGTGATTGTTGGATTAGAAAGACGCTGCGCAAAATGGCTGATCGCTTTACGGATTCGCAAATGTTAAAACTTGTGGAAATCTATCGAGATTACGATTTTTTATGGAATGTGACTAACATGGAGGTTTTCCTACATGCGGACCCTATCGACTAATGAAAACGGGCCCCGAATGCGGGCCCTGTGGCACGCGTTCCAGAAATCTCTCGCACCCCGCATGCGGGTATCGACTAATGAAAATGGTTCCCCGAATGCGGGCCCTGTGGCACGCGTTCCAGAAATCTCTCGCACCCCGCATGCGGGTATCGACTAATGAAAATGGTTCCCCGAATGCGGGCCCTGTAGCACGCGTTCCAGAAATCTCTCGCACCCCGCAAGCGGGCCCTATCGACTAATGAAAACGGTTCCCCGAATGCGGGCCCTGTGGCACGCGTTCCATAAATCTCTCGCCCCGCATGCGGGCCCTATCGACTAATGAAATTGCGCCATAAGAGTTACGCGATAGAAAGAGAGGCAACTTCTAGGTGAATATAACTGTAGGTAATTAGTGCTGTGCGACCTGAATTGCACTTTATTGTGTCGTTACAAGAGTCGCTTTTTATTTAAATGATTTTGCGGAGTGACCCATCTGTATTCATCTGTACCAAGGGACATATAATGATAATATGTAATTATTCTATAATATTTCCACTGGGATTCAGGCCTCCATTCGGGACTCGGTGGGAGAACCACCACGTGGGCTCAGAGCCGGTATGGTAGATGTCACATATCCCACTGGAAAATTGCCGCTGAAATGCTTTCTGAATAAACATACTTCACTGAGTTCGATCCTAACACACTCAGTGTCGGGAGCCCTCCTGGAGGGTTCACTAAGGCCGCATTCCGAATTACGCTAAAAGTGATAATATCGTGAATCCGACCAAATTTAATAGTCACAAAATATAAGGGCTATTGAGTAATAATTGTGACTAAGTGTGATTTTAAAAAGATTTATTAGTATACTAGTGGACCCGACAGACGTTGTCCTGTCAAAACATTGTCCAGCGGACAAAATTGTGAATCTAAATCATTCCCAGATCCCCTTGAACACACACAAAAAATTTCATCAAAATCGGTCCAGTCGTTTGAGAGAAGTTCAGTGACATACACACTCACAGAAGAATTATATATATAAAGATGCGTTGATTTTAAAATCCAAGCATTTTTTTTTTTTAATTTTTGTTCGTGGTTACAAACATTCACAAAAAAATAAACTACGTATAGCGACAAGACCCCTGAAAACAATATTTCATATCTCCGCCCCCGTCCATTTGGGGTCCATTCGGACGGTACGGGGGGTTCGATATCACTTGAAGACCTAGATTACCACTCGCCATCCGGTAGCCTCTGCGATTAAATTTTACTTTCCATTGCTTCAGGGTTGTAACGGATGTCGTATAACGGATGAGGATGCGGATGAGGATATCGAGATAATCGGGTTTGAGGATGCGGATGAGGATACGGATATTGGAAAATTCCTTGTTGAGGATGCGGATGAGGGTGCGGATGCAGATGTCTTATGACAAATAGCTCTTGTTTTGACACCTTTTTTTTTTTTTGGGTGGGAAATTATCAAATAACTTCTCCCGCTCTGGGTGGAGCGGGAGGGCGTGTCAGACTCTTACTGACTAAAACCCACCCGTGTTCCTTCAGTTGCCATGTTGCCGGGGGCCACGATTTCCCTATCGGTTTTCTTCGAACCCCCGGCAGGCATTGGCCCTAGCGGACCCCGTCAATTCTGCTGACATCTCTTTGAGGCGCGCGTGGAAGACAATGCGCCGTCGACCCGGGCCATCCTTATCGGACGGCGAGCTACCCATTGCTCACCGTCCGCAGGCCCGCGCCTACGGTGGCCGGAAATTTGCCTGTGATTCCCGACGCCCAGGGCGTCTCCTCCTGCGGCGGTTGAGACGCGAGGGCGCAAAATTTGCCTCTCCCTCACGCGCTTCACAATCATGCCATCACTGCCAAGTGCGGCCAATTGTCTATTATAGGACAGGGACACTGCGCATTCAGGCAATAGGAACGCGTCACTCACACTCCGACCCGCACATTTAGCTTGGAGCGAGTTTAAAAAAAATCACTATTTGAGTGAATAACGTAGGTAGGGTCACATCCCCATAGAAATTATGAGGATGCGGATGAGGATGCGGAGCTTTTAAAATCAGAACTTGAGGAAGCGGATGTTTTGAGGATATCTAAATTAATGCGGATGCTCCGCAGTTGCGGATGCGGATACGGATATCCGTTACATCCCTGCATTGCTTTAACTATTACGAGTGGGCTTTGGACTGCCATTTATAGTGTATTTATTTATTGGACTGTACCCGTTATTTTATAGTACTCTTTGGACTGCCCCTATCGAGTGTCAAAGATCTACAAATGAGAGCTCAGCACGCGTAGGAAGAAAACGACAGAAGAAGAATAGACAAAATGACAGATAAACAATCACAATCTGTCATTTTGTCTATTCTTCCGTCGACAAAACCCGTTTTTGTTGTGGTCATGCTAAAGCTGCGGTTTCTTAGCAAAGCTGTGGCCGCTCACGTAGCGTCAGCAATTGACGGCGAATGACGTCACTGAAACGTTGACCATGAAAGTAAGTTGGTGTGGTTTCCTAGAGAGCGTTGTTGACACCGTAATACAAACCGCGCCCCTCATAGATTTAAATCACTAGAATTGCCCTCACCGAACTCAGTGACAAGAAAATGTGTCTATACTGAGAAGAGCCCAGCCCGTCCCATCCTTGATGTCCTCCCTCCGGTTGACGCCCTAAGCCGAAGTTTGTACCCCACAGGGGGTGCCCTTAGTGAGCGTTCACCTAGTTATAATTAGCATAGTTGAATAACCCCTGGCTGGAGGTTAAGTGTAGTAGCTTAAGGCACCCACAGAAAAGCCCGGTTAAGTAGTCATAATCTCAGAAGTCAACTACGAGATGCCCAATCTAAAAAAAAAAAACTGAGAAGAGTGAGCTCATACATTATTAAATAGCGTTTCCACGACAAACAAGTGTAGGTACTGCATCATTGTGTGTGATATGTGTCAAAACGAAACAGAAACGCGACTATCTTTTGACGCGGTAAGGCGAATCTAACGATTTAAATCTTTGCTGCTGTCATCAATTTCATTACAGCTGTCATTGCGGCCGTCAAGTGCGATCACCGGTTTTTTAGGAAACCGTAGCATATGCATGCTGACGATGGTTCTCTCTGACATGACACAAGAACAATCTAGGTTAAGTCCGGCGGAAAATTGTGGCACTACATTGTTTTAAAATGCAATTTGATGCAATGATTAAGACATTAATGCCGCGTCTATCGGACTCCAGCGGTGGCGCGGACTCTACTTTGAAAATTAGGTAACATGCGTGCAAAATACAATAGACGTGGATACATTTAGTAACCTTTTCCGCTTAGCTATTTCTAAAGAGCCATAAAAAACTCTGAAAGAAATCACACCGAGCGCTGAACGCAGAACTGCGTGCAGCGCTCGGTGTGGCAACACGCTGTGTTCGAGTTCGCGACAAGTCAATCGTCATCCTGAGGATGCCTCGTTGAGAGGTGAAACACGTGTCGATTTATTTCAGGGTTTTTTATGGCTCTTTAGAAATAGCTAAGCGGAACAGGTTACTAAACATATCCACGTCTATTGTATTTTAAAATGGATTTCCGCAAGGTCACGCCTGAATCAATTAACTAACATGCATATACAGACAAAATATGTTCTTAATGTCCCTCGGCAAACCTCGTGTTTCGTCAGTCGTCGGATTTCTATCAGTTGCCCTTTGAACTTGGTGCAGACCGGACGCTTTCAATCGACTTGGCATAAAGTTGTTAATACTCTTTTAACTTAATGTAATTTATTTTAAAAATGGGAGGAAAGCTGCTAAAGTCGCAGGCACGGCAGATAGGAAAATAGTTTTACAGCTCTATATAGTTCACACGGAAATCAAAACAAAACATCGATAAAGTACTTAGTTCTGAATTCAAATTATTATACACGATAGATCTAATAATTGATGGACATGGAAATTAGCATTCGTTTGTATTCGGAAATCCGATGATACCCGAGGGACTTAATAAAATAGAAATACTGTACATTATTCGCTATCAATACGTCAGCGGTAATAGTCGTGGATAAATTAGCAATTCAAATCGTAAGATTCGCCACACCCAACTGAAGAATGTTGTGGCATTTATGTTTTATATATTTAGATAGATAGATAGATAGAATATTCTCTATTATGTACATCATATAAATTACAGACATAAATATAGAAATTTTACATTGGGTGACACAATGGGCGGTCTTATCGCTAAAAGCGATCTTTTACAGACAACCTTTGGATGGATTTAAATGGAAAAGGAGAGACAATGGTGCCGATTCCCTTGTTCACAAACTAAACTAAATTTAAGTTCAGTGCATCTTTTTCTTTCTATTTTATTAAGAAAAGGACAGAAGATAAATTTTAGTTTAGTCCTGTCAAATTAATCAGCGCTTGATCTAATTGACGTAATTTTAGTAAGTAGACAAGTTTTTAATCAAGTCTAAACTTGTATGGAGAGTGACAGGCTCTGATTAATATGACAGGACTAAACTAAAATTTATCTTCTGTCCTTTTCTTAATGAAATAGAAAGAAAAAGATGCACTGAACTCAAATTTAGTTTAGTTCGTGAACAAGGGAATCGGCACCAATACTGCAGATACCTATATACTTACAAACTACTGCCTCATTTGTTTAGTGGTCTCTCAATACCAGCACTCTAATCAGCCCTGGATCTAGATTTTTTTTGAGGCGGGGCAAAAACTGCTGTTTGCCGCCCCCCGCCAGTATTTTATGGAGATGCGCTCCGAAATTAAAATTTTCGCAAAATGAAAATTTTGCCAGCGACATATTAATCAAATTGTATCGATCGATAATGCGTCAATTCAACAGGGGCGCCAAAACTGTTGTAAAAAAGAAAAAATAGAAAGATTATAAATGTGCTGCGCGTCTCATTTATTGCAAAGTTGCGGTGTGCTGGGTGGTGCACTTGTCTGCTACGCTTGAATTTGTCGCCCCCTGAAGTTGGCGCCCGGGGCACGGGCTCCGGCTTGCCCCCCCTAGATCCGAGGCCGACCCTATTTGCGTAACACACGATCAATCATAATCTGAATCATTTTGAAGGATATTGCTAATCCCTTGCTTCGTAAGTTCGAAAAATTTGTCTGCTCAATAACGTAAATAATGCAATGAATGTTGTTGAACTGTCAAAATTAAACAAATTGTGTAATAAGAACCATCCTTCTCTAAAATAACTAATTTAATTCCGAATATAATTATTTAACCTCAAAATAGATACTAATATCCAAATGAATATTAAAATCGTTACCCCAATATCATAATCTAAAACTGTTTAATAAAACTACATATTCATAATATTTCAGGGATAAGGAAAACAATATGCAACACCAAGATATTTTGTCAGTCATTTATATTTCTTTGCCAACATTAAATTCAATATTCTACACCATACCATCACATCTCCTATTTCCCACATAATGGTGCCGATTCCCTTGTTCACAAACTAAACTAAATTTAAGTTCAGTGCATTAAGAAAAGGACAGAGGATAAATTTTAGTTTAGTCCTGTCAAATTAATCAGCGCCTGTCACTCTCCATACAAGTTTAGACGTGATTAAAAACTTGCCGACTAAAATTACGTCAATTTACGTCAGCGCTGATTAATTTGACAGGACTAAACTAAAATTTATCCTCTGTCCTTTTCTTAATGAAATAGAAAGAAAAAGATGCACTGAACTTAAATTTAGTTTAGTTTGTGAACAAGGGAATCGGCACCATTATCACTATTTAATCGTATTCTAATATTTACCAATAAACTAATAGGTTACTTTAATTTACAGTAAATCTCCAACCAATACTAGGCCAATCTATCTTTTTACCGACACATCCACTAAGCACATCTTACCGTCACGAGCGCCAGACCCAGAAGAAAGGTTCCCGCGCTAAAAAATTGACACATCGAATCTTTGGGTGTTGCCAGTACAATATCCAACAATTACGTATTAATAAATTAAAACCTAAAAATTGTGATTGATCGTGTGTTAGGCAATTAGGGTGGGCGTTCAAGGCGAGGCTCACCCCATATTACATGGGACTTAACAAATCTTATATATTGTGTGATGCACTTATCGCAATGAGAAATCTATGCTTAATTTTAACGACAAAAAAAATATTTTTAAAAAACTGATTTTTTTTTAAAATATTTTTTACGGAATTAAAAAAAAAATTAAAAAACTGTAACTTTTAAACTAAATCATCTATCGCGATGAAACAAACTCCATAATGATTGGAAGTAATTAGGCGTCCACATAAAATGAAAATTGAGAAAAAAACTACCCTCAATTGAAAATAAACATGTTTTTTTTTAGCAAAAATCTGTTTTAAGCTATTGCATAGCTTTTATCGCGGGCTTTGAGCGCGGCGACCGAATCAAGAAATACCGTAACGAAAAAAACCTAACACCCCCCACTCCGCCTACCATGTAATGACGGTTCCCATGACAACGTGATGTTGTCATGGGAAGGTAATTTTTATTTTATGTCATCACGTCATCATCCCAAGTGTAGCGTTGACAAAAAGGAAGTATGGAGGTTACAAATACTATGCAATAGCTTAACCGCGGCAGTCCCCGAGTGCCACACGTTTTTTTTTTTCACCAATTTTTACAATTATTGTAAAATTTATAAATAAGATGCCAAAGAGAACAATTTTTTATTATAAAATGAAAAAACAAACAAAAAAAAAACATTTTTAAATATTTTTTCCGTCGATAAAATTAAGCATAAAATTATATTTCGATATGTGCACATTATGAAGAATCACACTGTATACAATCTAACACTAAAATACATATACAGGCTGGCGGGTCATCGACGCGAATACTGTAACCATGGATTCAGAACATGATTAAAAAAAAAAAATGCAGGGGGCGTGGAGACTTTTTTGTTGTAGTACCTACCCCACACAATAAGGTAGGTACCTAGTACAGTACCTACAATAAGAAAAGGGCTGCAACTCAAGTTGCAAACCTCACAGTCGGTGACCTCGCGGCTCGAAAGTAAATGACCTTAGTTTGTAATCGGTCGCTAATACATTCTCTCGAAAAACTTCCTTTGTCTTTTTGTAACAAATTTTATTTAAGTTTGTCGATTGAGGCTAGGGCTGCCATCACCAAAATTACGGGCCCCCCGGACAAAAACTTCAAATACCCCGGACATTTGGGTGAGATGAAGATTTTTCCCCGGACGCCCTCGGATTTATTTTTACAATAAAATAAAACCATCGTTAATTATCATATTATTTATTTTATTGATTGGTAATCAACCTGGAAAGGAAAATCGTCTACTTTTACAGTGTTTGTAAATATGTGAGCACCATGTATCTATCACATAATTAAATTATCTGTCGTTGCTTCATTTTTAATTCTTTTAAGCTATTGTGGTATAATAATTTTATTCTAGGTGCATCGTCTTCACATATAATCATTTAACTAATGTAAGTACGTACCTATACAAACTATTGTAAAACATTTTAAAAGAGTAACGGTGGAGTTTCTTGCCCATTCTTCTCCATATGAAAACTAACTTTTGGAAGGAGCGACTAGAATCAATTATATTATTTTGTAAATTTTGACGTTCAAAAGTATGCCTATTTGAAATAAATGATTTGACTTTGACTTTAACCCTTTGAGGATTACAGGCGTGATGTTATGTATGTGTTATTTATGCGTGTTACCTAATTTTCAAAGTAGAGTCCGCGCCACCTCTGGAGTCTGATAGACGCGGCGCTCGTGTCTAAGGCCCCTCGCCCACGGCGACTTTTTGTAGCGATGCAGTAGCGATGCTGTCGCGCGTCCGCATCGATACAGTCGCGAAGTGGTCGCTAGCTGTGTGCCCTCGCCCACGGGCCCCGATTTAGTCGCGATGCAAATGCGATACTGTCACGCTTCTGTCGCCATGCAAATGCGATTCAGTAACGGGACAAAAATACCTGCTACAGTTGCAAGATGGACTCCGTTGAGGCAACATTAGTCATGTTGTCTTTGGTGCTGCTTTTATATAAGCAGCCATAGCGTAGGCAACGAGAGCAGTGTCAATATTGGTCATGTCCGACACGGTCGCGCGTTTTATCGATACAGTCGCGATGCTGTAGCGCGTTGGCATCGCTTCTGTAGCGCGTTGTAAATGCGACTAACACGCGTTAGTAGCGCTACAAAAACTCGCCGTGGGCGAGGGGCCTAAGACCGCTTTCACATTAAGGCGACTTTAGCAGCGCGACCGTCGCCACCGCTTCAAAGTCAAATCATTTATTTCAAATAGGACTTGCCAAGGGGTATCATATTACTCAGTGGCTAGGTTGTGGAGGTAGATAGGCAGTCGCTCCATGTAAAATACTGATATTCAGCTGCATCCGGTTAGACTGGAAGCCGACCCCAACGTAGTTGGGAAAAGGCTCGGCAGATTTTGTCGGCTTCTTTCTCAAAGTTGTGTCTACCGAGCTGGATGACTTGCTCTAGATAGGCATACTCCTTCAAATTTCGAAAAGCAAGAGCAACTTTTCGATGTGGAATGAACTCGGCAAGACGTGAGCCGTTCACAGAGTAAAAATTCATACTCCAGACAAATTCCTGAAGGGAAGGAACCCGATAAGCCGGGTTGTAACGGATGTCGTATAACGGATGAGGATGCGGATGAGGATATCGAGATACTTAATCGGGTTTGAGGATGCGGATGAGGATACGGATATTGGAAAATTCCTTATTGAGGATGCGGATGAGGGTGCGGATGCAGATGTCGTATGAAAAGTAGCTCTTGTTTTGACACCTGACACTACAATCATGCCACCACTGCCACGTGCGGCCGATCGTCTGTCATAGGACAGGGACACTGCGAATTCAAGCAATAGGAACGCGTCACTCACACTCCGACCCGCACATTTAGCTTGGAGCGAGTTTAAAAAAAATCACTACTTGAGTGAATAACGTAGGTAGGGTCACATCCCCATAGAAATTATGAGGATATGGATGAGGATGCGGAGCTTTTAAAATCAGAACTTGAGGAAGCGGATGTTTTGCGGATATCAAAATTTATGCGGATGCTCCGCAGTTTTGGATGCGAATACGGATATCCGCAGTGGCGGAGCAAGATCAAAATTTGATTTGGGCGAGGTACATTTCGCGAGGCTGCAAGAAGACGAAAAAAAAATACATTTGAACAGTTGCCAAATTTTTAGGTAGGTATAGGTCGAGTTATAGGCTAGGCCGTTCAAAAATATTGCGGGTCTGTGAAAACCATTTTTCTATTCAGGGATCCGTTTGCGTAATATTAAGCTTTAACACGTTTAGTGCCGGGAACCCTCCTAGAGGGCTCATGTCAATATATTTATCGTTTTAGGACGAGTAATTTTTTCAACGCGTTGACGTCATTTATGTAATGAATAAACCGCGAGGCTGTAGGCGGTGGCCCACGTCGCCCACGCCTTACGCCGCCTCTGGATATTCATTACATCCCTCCCTGCAGATAAGTACCCCAGACTCAGCTAATCGGCGAACCCAACCAGTACCCTAATTGCGTAATACAACACAACCACAATCTGTTTCAATTTGAAACAGATTGCTAATCCATTGCTTCATAAGTTGGAAAAAAAATCTGCTCAACAACGTAAATAACGCAATGAATGTTGTTGAACTGTCAATATGAAACAAATTAGGCAAAATTGTTTACGAAAATAAGTTACGCAATTAGGGTACAGGTTGGCAAAACATGACTGACATATCTAATCTAGCAAAAAGGTTAAATTCCTTCTTCTAAAAAAAAAACCTTGATAGAATTGCATTAAGTAAAAGTACAACGACCTTGAAAATCAAAAGTACATGAAGTAGATATTTAATAATAGACAGGCAGGTCAAAAGCAATCTAGACGCATTGTGGCAAGATTAACTGTTCCGTGTCTGCAACGCAATCAACATTCACTTACGACCTTCAAGCTGCGTTCTACACATTCATCGAACATTCTTTTGTTTGTAAACATAGCGTCGCTGTAGTATTATTGCTAAAAGGAAGGAGAATTTATGATAAAAGTTGGCAACGTCGTAAATAGCTGTCAAATATTAACCTGTACCCTAATTGCGTAACTTATTTTTGTAAACAATTTTGCTTAATTTGTTTAATATTGGTGCCGATTCCCTTGTTCACAACCTAAACTAAATTTAAGTTCAGTGTATCTTTTTCTTTCTATTTCATTAAGAAAAGGACAGAAGATAAATTTTAGTTTAGTCCTGTCAAATTAATCAGCGCTTGACGTAAATTGACGTAATTTTAGTAGGCAAGTTTTTATATAATCACGTCTAAGCTTGTATGGAGTAGTGACAGGCGCTGATTAATTTGACAGGACTAAACTAAAAAAAAATATTCTGTCCTTTTCTTAATGAAATAGAAAGAAAAAGATGCACTGAACTTAAATTTAGTTTAGTTTGTGAACAAGGGAATCGGCACCAGTGTCAAAATAGCAGCTTTTTACTAAATGCAGAATTATGAAAGTAAAACTTCAAAACAGTCAAGATAGTCAAAACTTTTGTCTGTCTGTTTGTTCCGGCTAATCTCTGAAACGGCTAGTCCGATTTTGACGGGACTTTCACTGGAAGATAACTGATGTTATAAGGAGTAACTTAGGCTACTTTTATTTTAGAAAAAGAATTAGGGTCCACGCGGGCGAAACCGCGGGGAGCAGCTAGTTAGCAATTTATACTAAGAGGAAGAAATACGTATTATTGAAGATAACTCAAAAACTACCCAAGCAAAGTTAATAAAATTTATATGGGACCACCTCTGAAGTATGACCTACCAAACAAAAAAAATATCTTTAAAATCAATTCATGATTGGTGGAGTAATCATGTAAAAACACAAACAAAAACAGTGGCACACCGGGAGTGCCGACAGAAGTGAAAACTTGAACAAGATCGCCTTGGTGGAAAATTCAAGTCATACTTTCCCGTATTTCTTAATGTTTTCAGCTCTCCATCTTTGGATTGCTTTTTTTGCCAACTCATCGTAGTCAATTGGTGTTGGACAGGTTATGGTTTCTATTCGAGAGAGTGCGTCTGCGACTTGGTTGTCCTTTCCGGTAATATGTTGAATATTTGACGTATACTGTCGAATATATTCAAGATATCTTGTTCTTCGTGGTGTTTCGTTGTTACCGGTGGCCGTCAGTGCATGAATCAATGGTTTGTGGTCCGTATAAATGATTAAATCGCGGCCTTCAAATATGCGTCGGAAATGTCGTATTGCCATATATATAGACAACAGTTCTCGGTCGTACGTGCTGTATTTTTGTTGTGCATCGTTGAATTTCTTGGAGTAAAATCCTAGTGGTCTCCATATCCCATTGATTCAAAGTCAAAATCAAATCATTCAAAATTCAAAAGTCATTTATTCAAACAAGGCTGAGAATCAGCACTTTTCGAACGTCAAAATTACATAAGACAGTCCCCCATAACGCCCACCCTTCACCACTTCCTAGTGCCTTTAGCTGGGAAGAAGAAGTGGCGCAACAAACTCCCCAGCAGCACAGCTGTCTGTTCAAGTTAGAAAAAATGATTCTATACAATAGTATGTAAAATGTATAATGTAAGTTCATTATGCAACACAAAACATAATATGATAAATTATTCGCCATATGTCAGCTAGCACACGCCAATATACCAACCAAAAACATCAAAATTCAAAATTCAAAAGTCATTTATTCAAATTAGGCTGAGAACCAGCACTTTTCGAACGTCAAAATTACATAAGACAGTCCCCCAAAAACGCCCACCCTTCATCGAGAACTATACTCAAGCAGAAATAAAAATAAAAACTGAACGTAAACAGAACTAAATACTCGTATCTAAATAAAAGCCTCCAGGCATAAAGGGCGTGCCCGCTTACATAAAGCTATTTAAAGCTATAATTGGAAGTTATTGTAAATGATAAACTAGGACTATCGAGGTAAAATAAATAAACAGTTAGTTACTAGTTACAATAACAAAACCATGATCAGCAAGACGACCAGTCACCACAAGCAGCACCCGTTCACGAGCATAACGCAAAGATCAGCCATTACCCCCTCGCCATATTTGAGGGAAGGAGGTAACCCGACCCCCGACGCTACCGCAAGCAGTGACATCTAAGGGAGCATGACGAACTTGCGGCTGGTTGCTCAGGCAAAAAAAAAATATATATGATCAACTGTCGAGGTCGCTAGCTAACCACAAATTGCAATACAACTCATAACAAAAACATTGTAATGAGTAGATTATGTCAACAATAAAATAAAATAAAAATAAATTGACTTATACATTCAAATAAAATAAACTGTCAATAGGTAAACTAATTCTGGAGAAAGAACATAAGTATTGTCTTGAGTTAATCACAGCGACCGAGCGAGCTTATCATTTAAGTAGTCGTTGATACTATAGTATGCCTTTGAACAAAGGTTGGATTTTACTTTAGTTTTAAACACATTAAAAGGCAAATCTAGCAAAGAAGAGGGTTTTTCTGTTGAAGGGGATTTTCTGTTGAATGACTGCACCAGCACAGGTGTTCGACGCGTCTGTCATGATAGCGAATGGGTCGTCCTGAGATGGGTAGGAGATGAGAACTGCATCTTCAATATCTTGCTTACACTTGTTGAAAGCTAGTTTTGCTTCTTCGCTCCACTCAATGACTTGTGTCGGTAACGGTATCGCGAGTTAAATTTTTTTTTCCATCTCAAAAATGCCCAACGTGCCTAAAGAAGTTTTCACTTCAAAAAACATACAGTCGAATTGAAAATCTCCTCCTTTTTAGGATTCCATAGTAAACAAGGAACCCTTATAGTTTCGTCATGTCCGTCTGTCTGTCTGTCTGTCCGCGGTCTAGCTCCGAGACCCTTAGTACTAGAAAGCTGTAATTTGACATAGGTATACATATTAATTACGCCGACAAAGTGGTAAAACAAAATTATGAAAAACATTTTTTTTTAGGGTACCTCCCATACACGTAAACTGGTGATGTTTTATTTTTTATCTTTTTATCCCATAGTGTGAGGTATCATTGGAAAGGTCTTACAAAAACATTGTGAGTTTGTGAAAATCATTTTTGGATTCAGGGATCCGTTTGCAAAATATTAAGCTTTAAAGTGCTAATTAGCTTTAATGTGCCCCCCTGCCAGCTAAATGGTTGGTTTTGGATGTGTGAAAAAAATCACAGCAGTAGTTTATATAACGAAATTAAAAGGAAAACTATCACAGCTAAGTAGGCTTTACTAGTTATCGAGTAATAATCGACCTACTTAACTTTGCAGTTGCAAAAACATGTTTTCCCATACATTCCGTATGGGAGAACATGTTTATCAACTACAAAGTTAAGTTTGTTTTTGGTATAAATTCATCCCAACTACGGAGCCCTTCATAGTGCGTGGTCCGACACGCACTTGGCCGGTTTTTGAAGTAGGTTATATACTTAACAGATCAGAGGCTTGGTATAATATTCGAGCTCGCTCCGCTCGCTCAATGCATCCTACGTTCTCCATCCCCGGGTACTGTAGGATACCTTCCTAAAGTGCCGCGGGTTACCAATCCAATAGGTTTTAAAGTAGTCCCTGTAGGTTAAAAAGAACCCATTACTCCGATTCTACCTAGGTGACCTGCATGTATAAGGGTACATGCAGGGTCAAATTATACAGGGTGGCAGGGATATCTTTTACCATGGATTCAGTACATGATTCTGAACCCCCAGCGTCAAAAATTTTGGTCGGTTATTAAAAAAAATCTGTTGTTTCATAGAAAAACCATTTTTGGATTCAGGGATCTGTTTGCGAAATATTAAGCTTTAAAGTGCTATTTTTTGTTAGAGTCAAGTGTCCCTCTCCCTGTCGGCTAAATGGTTGGTTTTAGATATGTGAAAAAATTCACGGCAGTAGCTTATATAACGAATTTAAAAGGAAAACTATCACAGCTGAGTAGGCTTTACAAGTTAACGAGTAATAATCGACCAACTTAACTTTGCAGTTGCAAAAACACGTTTTCCTATACATTTTCTATGGGAGAACATCTTTTTCAACTACAAAGTTAAGTTTGTTTTTGGGATAAATTCATCCCAACTACGGATATCTTCACTGTGCGTGGTCCGACACGCACTTGGCCGGTTTTTTTTAAATAACCGGCGAATAATTTCAACGCAGGAGGGTTCAGAATCATGTACTGAATCCATGGTAACAGTTTTCGCGTCGATGTCCCTGACACCCTGTATAACTACCCTTTGGGAAAGGACAAAACGTAGATGAGATGTTAGGATTATGTTTACTGAGCTCAGGCGCGGACCTAGGTTTTCGCTCAAGGGGGACAAATATTACCAGATTTACCAGGCTGTGAGAACCCTTTAAAAAAAACTTTAGCATCTTTTTGAGTATGACGTCGACTTATCTACATAGATCTTAGTAATATACTGGTGCCGATTCCCTTGTTCACAAACTAAACTAAATTTAAGTTCAGTGTATCTTTTTCTTTCTATTTCATTAAGAAAAGGACAGAAAATAAATTTTAGTTTAGTCCTGTCAAATTAATCAGCGCCTGTCACTCTCCATACAAGTTTAGACGTGATTAAAAACCTGCCGACTAAAATTACGTCAATTTACGTCAAGCGCTGATTAATTTGACAGGACTAAACTAAAATTTATCTTCTGTCCTTTTCTTAATGAAATAGAAAGAAAAAGATGCACTGAACTTAAATTTAGTTTAGTTTGTGAACAAGGGAATCGGCACCAATGTATACAGAGTGAAATTCAAGCTAAAAAACTATGTTTATGTCTAGGGAGTGCCTCCGCTGTCGGCGCCGGCTACCAAAAATAACGCCATTGGGAACCGGCAGACATTACTGCCGGCAGCCGAGATTAAAAACATCGGCTACCGGCACATTACATACTCTGTGGCCGGCACCGGCACCGCCGGCTCCCATAATGGACACCGGGCGCGGCTCGGCGTTTTTGGAATCCCTTCCAGTAAGTATTCAGAACTCCAACAAACTAACTCTAACTAAAAAAAAAACTATATATTCTAGTTGTTTTTGGCAATCGCCGGCCGCTGCCGCGGCACCGGTTGGCTCGTGCGTAGAGGGTCACAGTTCTAACCTAAATAACCTTTTTTTGCGAGTTAAAATATTTAACACTAGCTGCGCCCCGCGGTTTCACCCGCATAAGTCTCGATTCCGTGGGAAAAAGAAAAAAAAAGTATCCTATGTTCTTTTCCAGGGCATCATCTATATATGTGCCAAATTTCATCCAAATCCGTTCAGCCGTTTTAGCGTGAAGGCGTAACAAACAAACTTACTTTCGCATTTATAATATTAAGGATAATCTAACTATGTAGTTCGGTTCCAGTACTAAGTAGTGCTATTCTATAACCATCTCACCGTTATCTTAGGTGAAGTGAGCGTGGAGTGAGCTGTCAGTTGCTAAGGATTGACACTATTGGCAGCTCACTTCACCTAAGTTATCACGGTGAGATTTTTACAGAATAGCACTACTGGTACTTAGTACTTGATTACAGGAATATGGAAATTATTGATTATGGAAATATAAAGTCAAGTCAAAGATTTATTTGCAGATAAATATGGTAACAAAGTTCTTGCATTGGTAGTGTGATAGTAACTTAACATATTTAATCATAACATAATGACATGCAAATTTTTGGTAAGTACACAATTACATTATTTTAATTTAGACTGAAGGAATTCTTTTATAGTAGGTATAGAAGGAATTCTCAATTAACCAGCTGCGTAAAGCCCTTCTGAAGCGGACCACTGGGAGTTCATTAATTTGGATAGTACTGAAAAAAAAAAATGCTTTAAGTATTACGTTTTTTTTTTTTAAATTAAGTATACTTACCCCGCCTATCTACTCCAATATGCCAAATTGCCAACCCCGTTTTCCACTTTTTTTTTAAACTCAGCGCCGGTACCTAGCTAATTCGAGAGTCGGCGCCGGCAGCGGAAGCATAAGCCTAACTGGCTTCGGCCAGCAGCTTCGCCCGCATATTTTTATAAATTATAGCCTTTGTTATTGTGATAATATAGCATTCTACTGGTGAAATAATTTTTAAAATTGGTCCAGTAATTTTTGAGTTTATTCATTTGTAATGAATAAACTCAAAAATTACTGGACCAATTTTGGGAGGTAGTTAGAATCTCTACTTAAATATCTATACCGGGTGATTTTTTTTACCGTCTCGAAATTTTTACAGGCTGTTCTACCCATGAATATAAACAACTTTCACTATGGGAGCAACTCTGAATTCACGAAAAAAAATCAGCTGTTTCATACATTTTGGTCAAGTAGGTATTGAACTTTTGTGTAAACAGCTGATTTTTTTCATGATTTCAGAGTTGCTCCCATAGTGAAAGTTGTTTATATTCATGGGGTTCTACCCATAAAAATTAAAAGCCAGTAAAAATTTCGAGACGGTAAAAAAAATCACCCGGTATAGATATTTAAGTAGAGATTCTAACTACCTCCCTCCCACATGAATCCAACAACTTGATGTGAACTATCGAACAAATTTTATTTAACGTCTGTAATAAATATATAATACTTAGCTGTTATTTGCATTATCATCATTATTTAAAAAAAAAATAGCAAACAGCGGTATTTTGCATTTTCACGAATAAGTGCTGCCATCTTTTGTCATTATAAAAAGTTACACGAACTCGGTAAAACAATGAAAACCAATGCATTCTATTTTACAATGAAGTATTAGTATTTTTATATTTATCGGGAACTTTTGTATTATTTAATAAATCAAGTAAAATCTTTTCCTGCTGTTTTTTATGATCTAAAAATAGCACCAAATACGGCGTTCGATAAACTTCTAAACACATGCGCCATCTATTCATTTATTCAAACGACAAAATTTAGTAGGACATTCCATACGTATTTCAATGGCGGACGCATCGACTTTTCATTTTACTCGCATTATGTTGCCATTGATCTGCTATCTCGTTCGCGCAAACAGTGTTCAAATCTCTTGTCTCTTTTCAAAAAGCTCTCGCACTTGGGATGATGATAAATGGCGAACGGTCTTGACATTTCGTGCTATTATCAAAATGTTAAATTCTGTTATCGGTTGTTATTATTTACGATTTATAAATAAAACAAGATGGTTTTCCGTGTAAACCAGATCCCTGTGACTGCCAGCTGGCCGTTTGAAGTGCTCGAACTGTAAAATCAAGAAAGGAAAACACCTAGTCAAGTGGGTCAAATAATCACAAATAAAACTAAAAAATGTGTTTGAAACTGGCGATTATTAACATTTATTCGCTCTTTTGATTCGTTAAAATGCTTTATGAATACTCTACGCCTCAGTTTTGATAGAGAAAATGGTTTTTTGTGACTTGAACAGTGCCGATTTTTTCGTAAATAAATAATTATGAAGTGAATCATTATTATTGGTGTTATGTGTAATTTCTACATAGTTGTCGTATGTTTAAACATCTATTTGAAGTGAACAGTGTTTAGAGAATTTCCAAACATTCTGTAGTTTGTATTATCTATTTGTGGCGTTGTAAAATATACCATATACCATAGAAGCGTTCCTCAGAGGCTTTACAAAACAGTATTGTTGCCAAAGAATCATAAAAAAAGTTTAATCCATAACATTTTGGCGCCAATCAAAAACAATTCGTGAAGTTGATTATTTTATTGTGTGATGAATTTGTATTTTGAAAATTAAAATGGTGACGATGAATTCATCGGAAAAGGCGGCATCGAAGGCCTGTCAGCAAGGGCCTTCCAGGTAAGTTTCACAAACTTTAAATAAGAAAAAAGGATTGAAAAAACATTGCTTAAAAGAATTCATACAAGAAATTAAAGTTAACTTAGGACTTAACATAAGTACATGATACTTAATAATAGATTATGTTTATTTCCATAAAATAGTTTTAACAAACAATTTTATATAAGACACAAAAAACAATATTTTATAACTGCTACTCTGAGAAGAAACACCACAACAAACTCAGAGATCAGTCTTTTTTAAAGTCTAGACATTATTTTAGTCAGATCTTGAGAACTTTCCACTTCATTTATAAGTCAATACTTCAGTAGGTATGTCTCTATTAGCAACAACAGCTTCAGACTGCCAGACAATAACAGTTGGATGATATTCTCCTAAAGAGAAGAACCTCCATAGAAGTCCATATGCCGCTTAACTTTGAGATATTGTATAATTATAAAATTAGTAAAATTTCTGCTGCTACAATACAAGTTAGAGTAACATATTATTATTATTTTTCTATGCTTGCCGCGGTCGGTTTGTGGACATTACATTTCATTATCATACATCATCATCATTATCGAGATCCCTCTGTACCTTGGAAACCATGTTAAGCCGTTTGTTGTAACTGTCATTTGTAGATTTTAACAGTTGTTACGGGTAGTCAGAAGCCCAAAAGTCTGACAATCAGTCCTACCAAAGGGGTATTGTGTTACCCAGTAAGTCGCTTGTGGAGCTCAGATAGGCAGTCGCTCAATGTAAAATACTGGCATTCAGAATGTGTCTGGTAAAACTGGATGCCGTCTCCAACATAATTAGTTTAAGGTGGGCAGATTGATTAATTTATAAAAAGTTTACAGCAGTCTTATATTATTTTACATATCCTGTATGAGACTTGAGAATTTGAGTATTGGGCTTCACACTTAATAATTTCAGTAACATCATAGTATCAATACAGTTTTTTTAACCGGCTTTATACCCCTCTATAGTATTCAATATCATAAAATTAATGTAACATAACAACATGCTTCCCCAAAGGGTTAGGCAAAGGTGTACTCGCGAAGAAACACATATCTAAGCTGTTTGAAAACAAAATCCCATGCACATGACCCTTTTTTTTCATAGGTAAGCATTACTATATCGGCCGAGCGCTACAAGCAGAAATAGTCCTTAAGATGTATAGATATGCGTTTCTTCGATGAGACCTATAGTACACCCCAATTCGCCAGTTATGTCTAAGTCCAGACCCTGGGCTGCTACTGAGTAAGTCCTGATGGAAAAACCCAAAAACACTGCCCAACCTGGGAATCGAATCTCATGCTCCGCAGTAGCCCTTGTGGTCACTAGACCAACAAGGCAGTCATAAAATTAGAAGGGGTAAAACTAGACAAAATCATTCTTCCCTAGAATATGTCCTAGAGTCTGGCCACTCTAAGTCTGCAATAGAATAAATGGGCAACCCCAAAAAGTTTTATATATAGTATACTTTTACATCTGTCAGTTATGTCAGTTTAGATCTAATGATTTTGATATTTAACCTTTTGATTTTTGCATAATAGATTATGTGTAGACTATGTCGTATCTATGCTCTAACCCCATACGATGACAAAACTGTATCAAATCCACACTGCATCATGCTAAAGTCACTTTACCAGGAATAAATCGGAATATAAACAAAATAACCTATCAAAAACAAAAAGACAAACAAAGTATCAAACTCTGTTTTCATAGGACAAGATGATGTTGCCGTCTATAGAATTTCAAATTCCACCGTTTTTTTACTTATGCAGTGTGGCCAGACCTCTATTTGAATTATTATACATTATGTCAAGTACAAATATTTATTGTGCAAAATGACTTGTTGCTAGTTTACCTACTAAACTCTTATCATTAAGTACATCCTGCTATGATTCATTATAGGCCAACCACCATATTCAAAAATCATTAAGTACCTAATTATTTATATTTAGAAAGGGACTCATTTCTATCTGAAATTTCTCAGTAGCAGCTCGGAGTCTGGATTTGTGCCCAGTTGATGGCAATAGGCTCTCCTCCTATTACATGGGACTTAAACATAACTGGCGAAATGTGGGTGTACCTGCTACAAGGACACCTCTGCCCAACCCTTTAGGGAAACAAGGCGTGATGTTATGTTATGTTAAAGGGACTCTTGTAATCAATACATTTTACATTAATTATTAAGAGCGTTTATTCTGAAAGTGGGCAACGTCGCAAATAGATGTCAAATATTTCGCTGTTTTGATTAACTTGGCAATATTACTGTATGGAAATAAGAAATGTAGCTAACTAGTTCCCTAGAATATTAATAATGAATTGCAATTATAAAACTGAATTTGATGTTGTAACAATTTTAGGTGTAAAAAAGGCATTTTTTTTATCTAAAACTAAATATTCGGTATTACGATACTAATTATTGCATTTCATGATCAATATTTTAGTTCCCTAGTTAGCCACATTTCTTAATTTCATACAGTAAAATTGCAAAATTGAGCAAAACAGGTATATATTTACGACGTTGCCAACTTTTAGGATAAACCCTCTTAAAAGTTAAAGGTATATGTTTTTATGCCTCTTAATCACTAAATACAGGTGTACATGACATTCACATAAATTCTACCATTGTGTTTGGATAACTCAATTTTATATTCTTTCTACTTGAAATCAAAATCTAAAGTCATCTCATTACTGTTCCAGAGACAATTCAAAATGTATAAAAGAAGAAAAAGAAAAGGACAGAGACAAGAAGGAGAACCCGACTTCGAGCTTACCGCCCCAGGTACAGGCTCTGATGTCTACCATTCCATCGCCAGAGGAGTCACCTAACTACCTGGTGTATAAGAAGGTATGTTGAACTTTACTCGACTATTACGTGCAGAAAGAAATAGGGTGAGATAGAGAAATAGGGTGCAAAAGAGACAATTAGGGTTCAAATGAGATAATTAGGGTCCAAAAGAGATATACGACAAACAAGTAATAGAGAGACAAAGACAAGAAAAAAACCCAACATCGAGCTTATCACCTCAGATACAAGCTCTAGTGTCCACCATTTCATCGCCAGAGGAGTCACCTAACTACCTGGTGTATAAGAAGGTATGTTGAACTTTACTCGACTATTACGTGCAGAAAGAAATAGGGTGAGATAGAGAAATAGGGTGCAAAAGAGACAATTAGGGTTCAAAAGAGATAATAAGGGGCCAAAAGAGACACGACAAATGACTAATATTGATACAAAGACAAGAAAAAGAACCCAATATCGAGCTTACCACCTTAGGTACAAGCTCTAGTGTCCACCATTCCATCTCCGGAAGCACCTATCTTGTGTTAAACTTTAGTCGACTATTACGTACAGAAATAAATAGGGCGAGATAGAGAAATAGGGTGCAAAAGAGACAATTAGGGTTCAAAAGAGATAATTAGGGTCCAAAAGAGATATACGACAAACAAGTAATAAAAAGACAAAGACAGTAAAAAGAACCCAACATCGAGCTTACCACTTCAGATACAAGCTCTAGTGTCCACCATTCCATCGCCAAAGGAGTCACCTAACTACCTGGTGTATAAGAAGGTATGTTGAACTTTACTCGACTATTACGTGCAGAAAGAAATAGGGTGAGATAGAGAAATAGGGTGCAAAAGAGTCAATTAGGGTTCAAAAGAGAATAAGGGTCCAAAAGAGACATACGACAAACAAGTAATAGAGAGACAAAGACAAGAAAAAGAACCCAACATCGAGCTTATCACCTCAGATACAAGCTCTAGTGTCCACCATTCCATCTCCGGAAGCACCTATCTTATGTTAAACTTTACTCGACTATTACATACAGAAATAAATAGGACGAGATAGAGAAATAGGGTTCAAAAGAGACAATTAGGGTTCAAATGAGATAATTAGGGTCCAAAAGAGATATACGACAAACAAGTAATAAAAGACAAGAAAAAGAACCCAACATCGAGCTTACCACCTCAGATACAAGCTCTAGTGTCCACCATTCCATCTCCGGAGGAAGCACCTATCTATCTGGTGTATAAGAAGTAGGGACACGAAAAAAGTATCGATACTTTGTGGTATCGAGTACATTTCCATTCGATACCGATACTTTTGTACTCGATACTTTGCATTCGATACTTTTACTCAATGAGTACTTTTTGGCAGGTATCGTATCGAATAAGAAATTAAGTACCCATTTAAAACTTGCGGCCTTACGGCTTATGTTTATGGTTATGGCAACGCCATCTAGTTCACTCGTTCTGAACCTTCTAAAACATTACATCGATCTTTGCTCGAAATCGTTCCTTCCGTTCACAGTTAAATTCCTAACCTTTCCTTCATTCATTTACTACACTAATCAATCACTCATTCGTTCACCGTTGTTATTTATTTTTCATGTCCTGCCCTACTGAGGTTAAACTGACGTTATTTACTGACTGATATTGACCTAAGCTCTATGCGCATTAGGCCCTAAGAAAAGTACTCGATACCTTGAAGTATCGATACTTTTGTTTCGATACTTTTATGAGTACGTTTTTTTTTCGATACTACTCATGAGTACAATATCGATACTTTCTTCTATTTGATACCGTGTCCCTAATATGAAGGTACCTATGTTGTTGAACTATTCTGAGGGAGACAAAGGAGAAGGAAAACTGGCCAAGTGCGTGTTGGACCACGCGCAATGAAGGGTTCCGTAGTTGGGATCAATTTATCCCAAATACAAACTTAACTTTGTAGTTGAAAAACATTTTCTCCCATACGGAATGTATGGGAAAACATGTTTTTGCAACTGCAAATATAAGTTGGTCGACTCGTTAACTTGTAGAGCCTACTTAGCTGCGATAGTTTTCCTTTTAATTTCGTTATATAAACTACTGCTGTGATTTCTTTTCACACATCCAAAACCAACCATTTAGCTGGCAGGGGGGAGGACACTTGACTCTAACAAAAATTTGCATTTTAAAGCTTAATATTTCGCTAACGGATCCCTGAATCCAAAAATGGTTTTCACATACTCACAATTCTTTTGAAGGACATTTATAATGATACCCCAAACCATGAGATAGAAAAAAAAAACATCACCACTTTACGTGTAGGGATACCCTAAAAAAATTTTTTTTTCATAATTTTATTTTACCACTTTGTCGGCGTAATTAATATGTTTACCCATGCCAAATTACAGCTTTCTAAGAGTCTCGGAGCTGAACCGCGGGCAGACAGACAGACAGACAGATGGACATGACGAAACTATAAGGTTTCCTTGTTTAGTACGGAACTCTAAAAATCATGCATGAATCACGCAGCATAATGCACGCGCGTTTCACTACCACAACGCCGTAATTAAAAAAAAAAAAATCTTATAGGATAACCTACAAGATTTGTTTTTTTTTTAATAAAATGGCGGCATACGACTTGAATTCGAATAATCGAATTCAAGTCGTATGCCGCCATTTTTGTTTGATTTTATTATTATTAGTATTGCAAAAAATTATTACTTTGTTGTTTTCAAAAATGAGTTATACAAGCTTTGATAACACACCACCATATATTTCTAATGCAGTAAAGGACATTTCAGAGCAGTGGTGGCCCAGTGGTAACAGCCACGACTTACGAGTTGTAGGTCGTAGGTTCGAACCCAGACAGGCGCTTTACTTTGTGTAAATTATTTCAGCACCACTGCTCTCAAAACGGTGAAGGAAAACATCGTGAGGAAACCGGCATGTCCTAGAACCGAAAATTCGAAGACATGTGGCATCTACCAACTCGCACTGGGCCCGCGTGGTGGATTACGGCCCACTCCCTCTCACAGAGAGGAGGTCTGTGTCCCAGCAGTGGGAACATTTATAGGCTGATGATGATGTGATGATGAAAGGACATTTCTAACCAATTCTTACCAGAAAAGTCGAAAAAACAATATTGTACAACACCCTAGGGTTTCAAGAACTTTTTATAGAAGATTCATATTAACATGGGTACATAATTAGGTATTATACAAATCTAAAAATATAATATCCTAACCTAACTAAAACTATTAGCAAACTAAAATATCGCGTCGAAAAATTCCTCCGCATCACTGTCGACTGGTAATGTACCCAAGAGACTGGCGGCAATACCACATTTTATGACAATGCTTAGCCTCTGGCCAAGGTAAAAGCCCGCCCTTGGGTCACGGGAAGTGTCAACCAGTCGTTTGGAGATTTCATTGAACAGACCGTGAGCACTCGGACCCCACGGCTCTAAGGTTTCAACCCTAAACGGCTCGAAAATATAGTTACCTATAAGGTTATAGCGTAGCTTCCCGAACGCTGCCCAGCCGAGTCGGATTCGACGATTGACCTCTTTCTCGAAGTTGGACCTACCTGGCTGGACAGTTTGTCCTAGGTAAACATACTCGTCCACAACTTCGAGCGTAGCATCTCCGATCTTCATGGGAGTGGGTGTCACATGGGCATTTGACATGATTGCCCATGCCCGGCTAAAAGTCACCCAAAGGGCAATGAAGAGGGCTATGCTTGGAGTTTCCCTACGTGATCGAATCAGAAATGAAGAGATCCGCAGGAGAACCAAGATAACCGACATAGCCCGAAGAATTGCATTGCTCGCAGAACGGATGGCCGATGGGGTCGAAAGGTTCTGGAGTGGCGACCACGTACCGGAAGACGTAGCGTTGGAAGGCCTCCCACAAGATGGACCGATGACCTTGTGAAGGCCGCAGGAATCCGCTGGATGCGGAAAGCACAGAATCGGTCGAAGTGGCGGTGCTTGGGGGAGGCCTATGTCCAGCAGTGGACGTCTTTCGGCTGAAATGATGATGATGATAAGGTTATTATACTTTCGCCGCTTGAGGTTTTCCGCAGTGCCAGCGCTACACGCTGAACCAGGAAGATGGGATGGCACTAGAGTATCGACACACGTTGCATCCCACACTAAAGGCCTACCCACCTTCCATGGAAATAAAGACATGCCGTCCGGTCTCTTGCCATCGTCGCGTGCCAAGCCATTGGGTTCTCATACAGCTGGAACGCCGAAGGTGACAAGAGCTCGCCGGATGATGTCATTAATGTTCGCGTGCTGCGCTAAGCGATCCGCATCCGGTGGTGTCCGAGGCTGTTGACAGCTTCGCCACAGTGACAGCGATGAGGAGAACAACAAGGAGCTCCTAGTCGCAGGGAAGCAGCGATACGGAAGGTAGTGTCATGGGCGACTTATACAAGTTGCATAAATAGCTATGTATTGTATCGACAACTATTTACCACACTTTGCAGTTGCAAAAACATGTTTTCCCATACATTTCGTATGGGAGAACATGTTTTTGCAACTGCAAAGTTGATCGATTATTACTCGTTAACTTGTAAAGCCTACTTAGCTGTGATAGTTTTCCTTTTAATTTCGGTATATAAACTACAACTGTGATTTTTTTCACACATCCAAAACCAACCATTTAGCTGGCAGGGGGGGGGGACACTTGACTCTAACAAAAATTAGCACTTTGAAGCTTAATATTTCGCAAACGGATCCCGGAATCCAAAAATGGTTTTCACAAACTGACAATGTTTTTAAAGGACCTTTCCAATGATACCCCACATCACGGGATAAAAAAAAAACCATCACTACTTTACGTGGGAGGTACCCTAAAAAATAATATTTTTTATAATTTTGTTTTACTACTTTGTTGGCGTAATTAATATGTATACCTGTGCCAATTTACAGCTTTCTAGTACTAAGGGTCTCGGAGCTAGACCGCGGACAGACAGACAGACGGACATGACGAAACTATAAGGGTTTCTTGTTTCCTACGGAACCCTAAAAAAAAACTGCCAAGTGCGAGTCGGACTCACACACGAAGGGTTCCGTATCACCGTAAAATATTTAGCAAAAAAAAAACGCCCGAAAAAAACACTTTTCTTGTATGGGGAACCTTTAATTTTTACCTTTATTTCTTTAATTATGTGTTGTTATAGTGTCAATAGAAATACACAATCAATTACGGTTCATGAGATACAGCCCGCTGACAGACACACGGACAGCGGAGGCTAAGTAATAGGGTTCCGTTTGGCAGCCTTCGGGAAGGAAACTCTTTTTTAATATTTTAATTATATTAATAATAATCTCGCAGTTTAGACCGCGAAGGTCTTGGCTGCTTAAGCGAACTTTCCTGTGGGTGCCTTAAGCTGCTACACTTAAAGCCTCCAGCCAAGGGCAAAAAACACCTCGGCTTAGGGCGTCAAAATTAACAAAACTGTGTAACGTTTAAACTAAATTATCTATCGCGATGAAACAAACTCCATAATGATTGGAAGTAATTAGGCGTCCACATAAAATGAAAATTGAGAAAAAAAAAAACTACCCTCAATTGAAAATTAACATGTTTTTGTAGCAAAAATCTGTATTTTTTTTCATCAATTTTTACATATATGTAAAATTTATAAATAAGATGCCAAAGAGCAGATTTTTTTTCTTGTTTTTACAAAAAAATAAAAATAAACAAAAAAATAAATTGTTTTAAAAAAAAATCCGTCGATAAAATTAAGAATTCTTCCCTAATTTCGATATGTGCACATTATGAAGAATCACACTGTATATTAAAATAAAAAGTAAAATTATTGTTTACATGGAAGACCCAGGCGTAGATGGCGGGACGAACTTGACGCTTATAGGAGGGATTGGTCTATATTGGCTCAGGATCGGGTTGGGTGGAAAAAGGAAAGGGAGGCCTTTGCCCTGCAGTGGGACAATACGGGCTAATTATTATTATTTTTGTTTCTGCGTTTGTTTTCCACGGCCTAGCCGGATAAAACTGATGGCACGGGCCTAAGCCAAGTGTCCATCAGTGGGGTTAAGTGTAAGAGTATGAGATACTGCTTGGTCTTCCGTAGTATACTGAATGGTAGATGAAACTATATTTGAGTGGGAGTTTTGGTGCAAGTTGTCCGACTCACACTGAATAAATTTTCTAACTAGCCTGCATGTGTTAAGAATCACTGCTTTCTGCAGCAGGTGGTAGGTATTGGGTGGCAGGTTGAGGGAACTAAGAGACTGATGAAGCTGTTTGGGTATTACTCCTGTTGAAGATAGCACTATGGGAACTATATTATTATTGTTTACAGATGGAGGCTATAATAGAGAAGATGCAGGATGAGAGTACCGGTGTACCAGTCAAGACTGTGAAGAGTTTCATGACGAAAATACCTTCGGTAAGTACCACTTCGCACTAATATAGCTATCTTATCGTATAATTGCATGTCACATGTGCAGGGCCGGATTAACCATGTCTGAGCCCCAAGGCAATGGATTCTCGGGGCCCCTTTTCTAACTTCTTAAAATACATTTTTTCTACCACAATGCAATTATATTCAACTATCAACCTAGCAAAAAAAATTAACAAATGAAAGGAGGGTATGCGTATTTTTTTATTAAATACAATAAAATACAATTCGGTGCGATGCATTTTTCCAATCAGAAAATCCAGTTTGAAATTGCGATTGGCTTTAAGCTTCACCACAAAGAAAACATGGAAAACACTATACTTGTGCATTCACAATCACAATGTAGAATTTTTGAAGCCTGCGTTAAAAAGCTTAGGCTCCGAAATCGCGTCGCGTCGCAAAAAATAGCTCGACATTTTAATATTGTTTTAAAAAAAATATTAGAATCCGTCAGGCCATCGAGTAAAACTGCCCACAGACTATACTATCCCTTATTTAACACAAAAAAACAGAGATCTAAGCCGCGTAAGTCAACATTTGGCGACAGTGGTGCTTCGGCCCCGATGTCGCTTATAAACGACAGCTGGGGAATAGCCGCTAAAAAATCGAATATCATTCTATAATAACTTGAAATATGATATGTCTAATATAAAAAAACAAGGCCATAATATTGTCATTGAGGATACAAATCTTCAAATTAAATTTTCACTCGATGAACATTTTCAAAAAAGAACTCGGTTCGCGGGGCCCCTAGCCAATGCGGGTCCCCTAAGCAGCCTATACTGCCTTTCACATGTGTGAGCACAAATGGTGGCGTGTGTGTTGGATCATTAAGTTCCCTTCAAAATTGTTAAGCTAAATGGTGCTTATCCATGCGTCATGTTCGTGAACGGGCGCCGTCAGTAGGGACTGGTCATCTCTTAGCTGCCACGGTTTATTTAAATATTTTTTTTGTTTTAATTTTGGAATTGTTTTTATTTTTGTTACGGACACTTCTAACGTGCACGTCTTTTTACATTGTTCTCACATGTATAATTTCAACATAAATGATGTAACCAATATTTTGTTACAATATTTTGATTTAAAAGAGTGTCCGTAGAGTTTCTTGCCCGTTCTTCTCCATAGGTACCTACTACGCTTTGGAATGGGCAACTAGCTTCATCTTTCTGACTGACCGACCCCTTGACAATTCAAAAGTACCTGTAATTGATTTATTTGAAATAAATGCTTTGAAAAGAAATACAGGTTTTATTTTTTCGCATTTGATTTGCTTTGACTATGAATGATAAGCTGAGGAATGATGTGATAAGACAGCGGTGTGATTTAAAAGAAGATGTAGTGACAAAAATTGGAAAGGGTATGCTGAGATGGTTTGGGCATGTTGAGAGGATGAATGAAAGGCGACTAACAAAATGTATTTACAAGGCTGATGTGAAGGGAAAGGCCGGTCGGGGACGCCCTTGGAGAACATATAATGACCTTATTGGTGATGTTCTTCAGAAAGGCCAGGTGCGTAGTACTCGCAACCGACGTGCGTGTATGACCAGATGTATGAACGTAAACGAGGCAAAAGGAGTATGTAAGAATCGTATCAGGTGGCGTTCTGTAGTTTCTGCCTACCCCCATGGGAAGAAGGCGTGAGTTTATGTATGTATGAGTTGCTTCGATTCTCAGTTTACGCAAGCTGTCTAGCCTTTCCCAACTAGTTTAACCGGATGCAGCTGAATACTAGTATTTTACATGGAGCGACTGCCTATCTGACCTCCACAACCCAGTAACTGAGTAATACGATACCCCTTGATAAGACTGGTGTCTGACTTTCGGGCTTCTGACAACCCGTAATGACTGTCAAATATCCATGAATGACAGCCGGGACTAACGGCTTAAGAGGCCTGTGAACACGGCTCGCAAATAGAAATCGAGATGTTTGTAAAATTAAATTCCAAGTACGTTGCGCTAGTGTGAGTGCCTGTCAGAGCGATATACACCTACAGTAAGCAATACTACCACGCACACATTGACAATTATTGCTTGACGCGATAGCACTACTAGCTTTCGAAAATTTATGATACATTTGAATTTGTTCCGTAATACGAAAAAAGGATGAATGAAAACTTAATATTTTTCAATTTTTTTTTCGATAATTTGTAACTTGATATAAGCTATGCTTCTGCAGAAATAATATTATAAATATTGTTGTTTATAATACAGAGAAAACAATATGAAGACATGTCATTTACGCTGTAAAAATGTGCGAAATTAAATTCGTTTAAACTTTATGGAAAACAAAAAGATGTAGGAGCCTAAATAAACACTGCCTAAATTCGAATAACAACATAATATGGTGGAAATATACCCAAATTGCAAATGATTTAGGTATTACGTTTGTATGGACAATTCATGCATCGCCGCGTTCTTAAGACGCAGATATATGACAGTGACCTTAGCCAGTGAGCTCAGTACAGAACACGGAAGTGTTCTGTACTGAGCTCACGCAACGCGTCGTACGTCCAGCCAGTAATAGGACTCGCCCATCAAGGAGCGCTGTCCCAAATTAGACGCGTTATTAATTTATTACACGTAAAACAAAAGGTATTTTAATAAAACACGTATACTAAAAGATTTATTAATTATCTTTAAAATGGTGAAGTTTTCATAAAAATACGCTTGATGGATTTTGCGTCATTCTCAGTTTTTTATCCGCGTTAGACATAACTTTGCAAATTAATTTCACTGTGTAATATAAACATAATCAAAAATATGCCTATATTAAAATATTAAAAAAATGCTCTAGTTTAACATATATTTTTTCCAAATCACTAACACTACTCGTTTAGATGTCATCTTCAGTATAAAAACATTAAAAGTCAGCTATCGTCCCCTTAACGTGCTTTCCGAGGCACGGACGAGTCTCGGCATGTAAAGATGTTCACCCATCCACGGAGCAACCCCGGCAAGCGTAGCCTACCCGATCCGTGCGGCTGTTATTATTTAGGCAAGAGCTCTCTTCCCTTCAAAATCAATTGGACTAATATTAAATTTTTCCTCCTTAGGTATTCACCGGTACAGATCTAATTGCTTGGATAAACCGTCATCTAAACCTCGACGAAACCTGGGAACCAATCCACATGGCGCACCTATTAGCTGCTCACGGATACCTGTTCCCAATAGACGACCACTGTCTCTCTGTCAAGAATGACAACACTTACTACAGGTAAGAGTAGTGCGGGTGATATCGCTGTCTCGCTCGCACACAATAAGTAATTGATCCACATCGCACTATTAGCGGCCCACGGATACTTGTTCCCAATAGAAGACCACTGTCTCTCTGTCAAGAACTACAACACTTACTACAGGTGAGGGTAGTGCGGGTGATATCGCTGTCTCGCTCGCACACAGCTAGTGAAATTTAATATAACATCACGCCTGTCCTGTAATCCACGAAGGGGTATGAAGAGTAAAAAAAAAAAAAAAACAAATTACTGAAAGTTCTTCATATGTCGTAGGATGATTTGATAATTCGAATTTTAGCGAAAACTCTAGGGATATTGCGAAAACACGGATAATTAGACAATGGTGAAGACATTTCTGCGTGCAACTTGGAAGTAGCGCTTACTGGCCGCTGCCGCAGAACCGCTCGCTCCGCTCGCTCGGCTCGCGCGCGTTTTGTCACAGTTCTAACCTCATCATCATCATCATTTCAGAAGAAAGACGTTCACTGTTGGACATAGGCCTCCCCCAAACACCTCCACTTCGACCGATTCTGTGCTTTCCGCATCCAGCGGATTCCTGCGGCCTTCACAAGGCCATCGGTCCATCTTGTAGGAGGCCTTCCAACGCTACGTCTTCCGGTACGCGGTTACCACTCCAGAACCTTTCAGCCTCATCGGCCATCTGTTCTGCGAGCAATGTGCCCTGCCCATTGCCACTTAAGTTTGGTAATTCTTCGGGCTATGTCGGTTACCTTGGTCCTCCTGCGGATCTCTTCATTTCTGATTCGATCACGTAGGGAAACTCCAAGCACAGCCCTCTCCATTGCCCTTTTGGGTGACTTTTAACCTTCTGATAAGGCCCATTGTGAGCGACCACGGTTCAGTGCCATAGGTCATCACTGGCAACACGCACTGGTCAAAGACTTTCGTCTTGAGACACAATTCTAACCTATTTCACCCCGTTCAATATGACGAATACAATTTGCCGTAGAAATGTGTCTAGTTATCTAGTCGCATCTACAGGGTGTTTGGCAGAACGTTGAACATACGAAAATGGTGAATAGGTGGGGTCATCTGCTACTTATTCAGCCCTAATTTATTTGCCCCTGGCGCCCTGGCAATTAAAAATTTTTTTTTTTTTGCTTTCTTCTAGTTTCACAACTTTCTTAACTTTAAAGTGTAATTTTTATTAAAAAAATGGGTAAAACAGGCATTTTTTTTTAAATCTTTAATATTGGCAGATTCTTATAATTTCAACCTGCATTAAAAAAAAATATCCAGGAGGCCAGGGCCAAATAAATTAGGGCTGAGTAAGTAGCAGATGACCCCACCTATCCACCATTTTCGTATGTTCAACGTTCTGCCAAACAACCTGTATAATCAATTATTATTTTTTTGTTTAAAGATTCCAGACACCTTATTTTTGGCCATCGAATCAATGGGAACCCGAAAACACTGATTATGGTAAGTTTATTTTAATTATTTTTTTTTGCATATTTTTTTTTTACTTTTTATTTTCATTTTGTTAATGTTACATTTGATTACCTATCTATTTACGTAAACAATTTTGTATGCCTTCTGGCGAGACGTAGTATGGACCGATATTTATTTGTAACAGCTGTATAATCTTTTACCCTATGTTCATAAAATTAATAAATTAATTTGAATTGTAAAATAATTTAACTTTTTTTTTTTCATCAAACCGGTATGGGTTTGATGAAAAAAAAAAAGTTAAAAAAAATTTTTTCATCAATCCCATACGTGTGGGGTATCTATGGATAGGTCTTAAAAAATGGTATTGAGGTTTCTAACATCATTTTTTTCTAAACTGAATAGTTTGCGCGATTTTTTCTCTTTTAAAAACTTTTTTTAAATATATTTCCAGCTGTATACCTGTGCAAGCGCACAATGCAGAACAAGGCACGTTTAGAGCTCGCCGATTACGAGGCTGAATCTTTAGCACGACTACAGAAAATGTTCAGCAGGAAATGGGAGTTTATATTTATGCAGGCTGAGGCACAGAGCAAGGTAACAATCCTTAATATTATAAATGCGAAAGTAAGTTTGTTTGTTACGCCTTCACGCTAAAACGGCTGAACGGATTTAGATGAAATTTGGCACATATATAGATGATGCCCTGGAAAAGAACATAGGATATTTTTTTTTTTTTCCCTCTGGATCGAGACTTATGCGGGTGAAACCGCGGGGCGCAGCTAGTGTTAAATATTTCAACTCGCAAAAAAGGTTATTTAGGTTAGAACTGTGACCCTCTACGCACGAGCCAACCGGTGCCGCGGCAGCGGCCGGCGATTGCCAAAAACAACTAGAATATATAGTTTTTTTTTTTTAGTTAAGAGTTAGTTTGTTGTGAATACTTACTGGAAGGGATTCCAAAAACGCCGAGCCGCGCCCGGTGTCCATTATGGGAGCCGGCGGTGCCGGTGCCGGCCACAGAGTATGTAATGTGCCGGTAGCCGATGTTTTTAATCTCGGCTGCCGGCAGTAATGTCTGCCGGTTCCCAATGGCGTTATTTTTGGTAGCCGGCGCCGACAGCGGAGGCACTCCCTAGACATAAACATAGTTTTTTAGCTTGAATTTCACTCTGTATACATTGGTGCCGATTCCCTTGTTCACAAACTAAACTAAATTTAAGTTCAGTGCATCTTTTTCTTTCTATTTCATTAAGAAAAGGACAGAAGATAAATTTTAGTTTAGTCCTGTCAAATTAATCAGCGCTTGACGTAAATTGACGTAATTTTAGTCGGCAGGTTTTTAATCACGTCTAAACTTGTATGGAGAGTGACAGGCGCTGATTAATTTGACAGGACTAAACTAAAATTTATTTTCTGTCCTTTTCTTAATGAAATAGAAAGAAAAAGATGCACTGAACTCAAATTTAGTTTAGTTCGTGAACAAGGGAATCGGCACCAGTATATTACTAAGATCTATGTAGATAAGTCGACGTCATACTCAAAAAGATGCTAAAGTTTTTTTTAAAGGGTTCTCACAGCCTGGTAAATCTGGTAATATTTGTCCCCCTTGAGCGAAAACCTAGGTCCGCGCCTGAGCTCAGTAAACATAATCCTAACATCTCATCTCATCTACGTTTTGTCCTTTCCCAAAGGGTAGTTATACAGGGTGTCAGGGACATCGACGCGAAAACTGTTACCATGGATTCAGTACATGATTCTGAACCCTCCTGCGTTGAAATTATTCGCCGGTTATTTAAAAAAAACCGGCCAAGTGCGTGTCGGACCACGCACAGTGAAGATATCCGTAGTTGGGATGAATTTATCCCAAAAACAAACTTAACTTTGTAGTTGAAAAAGATGTTCTCCCATAGAAAATGTATAGAAAAACGTGTTTTTGCAACTGCAAAGTTAAGTTGGTCGATTATTACTCGTTAACTTGTAAAGCCTACTCAGCTGTGATAGTTTTCCTTTTAAATTCGTTATATAAGCTACTGCCGTGAATTTTTTCACATATCTAAAACCAACCATTTAGCCGACAGGAAGAGTGTATTTAATGAATTAATTAATTATAAAAAATAAAAAAAACAACCGACTTCCAAAAAATACTATAAAGTGAAAAATAACTTTAATTTCGGAAGTCGGTGTCTGTGGTTTTGAATTTTTTTTTGCCACCGACTTCCGAAATTAAAGTTATTTTTCACTTTGTAGTGTTTTTTGGAAGTCGGTTGTTTTTTTTTGTAAAAAGTTTTTATTTTTCACTTTTTGGTTGTGGTACCTACCCCACACAAATTCGAAAACACTACCTGCTATGTAAATAACAGTGACATGAACTTATCATATCATCCACATACTAAGCGGGAAAAAGTACGTATTATTAAAGCTAACTCAAAAACTATCGAAACAAAGTTAATAAAATTTATATGGGACCACCTCGAGACCATACCCTTTCAAACAAAAAAGAATTTTCGAAATCGGTCCACAATTGTGGGGGTGACGCTGAAGAGCTCGTGGCTAAGTAATAACAGCCGCACGGTTCGATCCGTCAGGTTAAGCTACGCTTGCCGGGGTTGGTCTGTGGATGGGTGACCATCTCAACATACCGAGACTCCTCCGTGCTTCGGAAAGCACGTAAAGCCGTCCCGGCTGTCATTCGTGGATCTTTGACAGTCGTTACGGGTCGTCAGAAGCCCGAAAGTCTGACAACCAGTCTTACCAAGGGGTATCGTATTACCCAGTTACTGGGTTGTGGAGGTCAGATAGGCAGTCGCTCCATGTAAAATACTGGTATTCAGCTGCATCCGGTTAGAATGGAAGCTGACCCCAACATAGTTGGGAAAAGGCTAGGCAAATTAATTGATTTCTTGACGTAGAGGGTAGATGTCTCTTTCGTTATTATTAGTCGTATTTTAACTACCGTGGACGTACACGCGAAAACTGTTACCATGGATTCAGTACATGATTCTGAACCCCCAGCGTTGAAATTTTTCGTCGGTTATTAAAAAAAAAACAGCTGTTCCATACATTTTGACCGCGCAAGTATTGCACTTTTCTATGAAACAGCAGATTTTTTAAAAATAACCGACGAATTATTTCTACACAGGCGGGTTCAGAATCATGTACTGAATCCATGGTAACAGTTTTCGCGTCGATGTCCCTGCCACCCTGTAGATAAAATGCTAGAAAAAGGCTATGCGTCAAAAGCCCGAAAGTCTGACAACCAGTCTTACCAAGGGGTATCGTATTACCCAGTTACTGGGTTGTGGAGGTCAGATAGGCAGTCGCTCCATGTAAAATCATCATCTGCCTAGCCTTTTCCCAACTATGTTAGGGTCGGCTTCCAGTCTAACCGGATGCAGCTGAATACCAGTATTTTACATGGAGCGACTGCCTACCTGACCTCCACAACCTAGTGACTAGGTAACACGATACCCCTTGGTAAGACTGGTTGTCAGACTTTTTGGGCTTCTAACTACCCGTAACGACTGTCAAAGATCTACAAATGACCGGGACCAACGGCTTAGCGTGCTTTCCGAGGCACGGAGGGGACTTGGTATGTAAAGATGGTCACCCATCCACGGACCAACCGCGGCAAGCGTAGCTTAACCTGATCGATCGACCCGTGCAGCTGTTATTACTTAGCCACAAGCCCCTTAGCTCCATGTAAAATACTGGTATACTATTTTTTCATATTTTCCTTTTGCAGGTTGACAAGAAACGTGATAAATTGGAGAGGAAGGTTCTGGACAGTCAAGAGCGAGCATTTTGGGATGTACACCGACCTATGGTAATAACTTTGTAATAAATTAAAATAGCTACTTAAGTTTTTATTTTTAGGGTTCCGTACCTCAAAAAGAAAAAAACAGAACCCTTATAGGATCACTCGTGTGTCTGTCTGTCTGTCACGGCCAGTTTGCTCCGAATCGAATGGACCGATTAAGTTGAAATTTGGTACTCATATGTATTTCTGTGACCCAAACACGAACATGTAACGTAAATAAATGAATTTTGAATATAGGGGTCACTTTTGGGGGCAAATATCACACGTGGTAGAAGTGAAACCTACAAAAATGTTAAAAAAAAAATTGTACGCGCACAAACACGTATTAACACACGTACAACGCTGAGGCCCAAGCAAACTCCCACTATGCCTTGGTAAACACGAGTGGAGGGGGTACGAAGCAGAGCACAAAGAGAACCACAAACATAAGAAACACTGTATACAATTTAACTAAACAAGTTCATGCTTGGCGGCGTACGCCCCGTGCGCGGCTGCGTCCTGCGGAATAAACCGGTTTTTGAAAACATAAAAACCGTTCTTATTTTGTTTTCGTTCTGAACAAAATTATGTACAAAGAACTGTTAGAAACGTTTTAAAAACGTTATTTTCCGAGCCCTGTCTTCAACGCAGCTTCCGACTGGTGCCCGTGTGGGCTAGCGGGGGGAGAGGTGTGTGCCAACCCCCCCCCGGGGCTTACATCATAGGGGGCCCCTGGACCCCGCGACCTGCTTCAAGTTTTTGAAGAGGAGGCTCCCTAAATTGTATATTAATTTGCATTAATATTCTAAAAAAGTCACGCATACAATCAAAATGGAACTTTAGTATATGATTTATTGGATCTTTTTCTTTCCAAATATAAGACAGTTACGTAATTAGAACATTTTCGCTCGATTCATTTTTTATTCGAAAATCATGACTTTTTTAAAGATTATTTGAAACAAAAACAAGATTATTCGGCTTTTATGTCTAAAATAATTATTGACAGTAAAAAAATGTAGTTTATTATCCAGATATTTTATTCTATGATTTTGCTTTAAACTCTTTACAAACAGAGACAATCTTCATTTTCACATGTTCTTTTGGTGTGATCTTGAAATATATAGTCTTGCCTATTTCCTTAATGGCCCTCGGGAATCATCGTATTTCCGAGTACAAACGAATGCTAATTTCCATGTCCATCAATTATTAGATTTATCGTGTATAATAATTCAAAACTAAAAAAAAACACTTTATTGTTGTTTTGTTTTGATTTCCGTGTGAACTATATAGAGCTGTAAAACTATTTTCCTATCTGTCGTGCCTGCGACTTTAGCAGCTTTCTTCCCATTTTTTACATTAAGGTAAAAGAGTATTAACAACTCTATATACTTCAAGTCGATTGAGAGCGTCCGGTCTGCACCAAGTGCAAAGGGCAACTGATAGAAATCCGACGACTGACGAAACACGAGGTTTGCCGAGGGACATTAAGAACATAGTTATACGTAGACTGCCTTTCAAGTTCTATCTATATTTCAGCCTGGCTGCGTAAACACAACAGAAATAGACCCAAAGAAGCTATCTCGTATCAACGCGCTGAAGGCGAAGAGATTGAGGCAGTGCCAGGAATTGATATTACAACACAATCTCAAGGTGAGTTACTGTTGTAGACTTTTTGGGGTTTATTTATAAACCAGTGATGTTACGGAAGTCGTTTTTACCGGATCCGGAACCGGAATCGAATGTTTTAAAATTGTTTGATCGGATTCGGAACCGGAACCGGAGTCGAATGTGGAAGGAGGAGAAAGATGTGTTATGATACGATACACCATTTCAGTACTAATATTTCTGTATTTATCATCTTGCACACTACAAACTTGGTACACTTTTAGCACTATTTAACAAACTATATAATTAGGTATTTAATATAATAACGTTATAGACTTTAGACTTCTTGAAGACACCTTCTGGTTACGAGGCTCATAGCGAACTGAACTAGAAGTTAAGCGACGCTCCAAACATCATGTTTCCAATTCTGTTTCGTTAAAAAACCAGTACTTTTACGGAACTGTCAAATGGGATACTTTTAAACTTCATAATTACACTGATACAAAATCATTTGAGACAAATCACATACTTTTAATTTTATATTTAGTATTTAAAATCCGTAAATCGTCCTAATATTTGGAAATCATGACAGTTATGGGAAGGCTTAATAAAATAATCCTTACATATTATAAAACGAAAGTCCCCCACCGCGTCTGTCTGTCTGTCTGAACGCGATAAACACAGAAACTACCGATGGGATTTTCAAACGGTTTTCTCAAATGGACGGAGTGATTCATGCGGAATGTTTTAGTGTATAATTCATTATTGTTTTGTGTGAATTGGCTGAAATATGACGATTATTGTCGAAGGTACGGAAAAAATCATGCTGACGGGAGCTTTACTGGCGTGCGCCGCGTAAACCGTTAAAGATACATCAAATTTATGTTCCACGGGATTGAAGATCTTAAAAAGTTCAACAAAAAAGTCCGCGATGGCATATACCTATCTTCTAAAGATGACCCACAGTAATCATTATTATCTTTCAGAATTTGATAAAAATTCCATTGTTATTTCCATAAGCTATATTGACCGGAATCATTATATTAATCCTTATCCAATAAAATATGTTATTTAAATTGGGCATTTAATTTAAATTAAAACATGCCTTGACATCATATCATTTAAATTAATGGTTTAAAAGATATCACAGATTCAAAATTACACGTAACAAAATAATTATGGTTGGAGCGCAGCGGTAGGAGTTGATAACCTTTTCCTGGACTATTAGGTATGTAATCCCGGTACTGCCCGGTAGTACGTTCCCGTGGTATATTTTCCGACATCAACGCGGGCGAAGCCGTGGGCAAAAGCTAGTTGAAATATAATTTAGTATCTTTTTAACCGACTTCAAAAAAAAGGAGGAGGTTCTCAATTCGTCGGGATATTTTTATTTTTTTTAATGTATTTTCCCCGATTACTCGAAGACGGCTGGGCCGATTTGAAAAATTCTTTTTTTGTTTGAAAGGGTATACTTTCAAATTGGTCCCATTGTCATTTGGTCACGATCTGATGATGGGATCTTGGAGAAATCGTGGGAACTCTGCAAATATTAAAGGCACATCTATAGCGATTTGGGTATTTTTAATGAGCAGTTGACATAAGGCTAACTTAGATCAATTACAAACCAACCCACTAAAAAGTGAAAAAAAAAACTTTTTTACAAAAACCACTACCGACTTGCAAACTACAAAGTAAAAAATAACTTTAATTTCGGAAGTCGGTGTCAAAAAACTAAAATACTGATCTGATCCAAAGACACCGACTTCCGAAATTAAAGTTATTTTTCACTTTGTAGTTTGGAAGTCGGTTGTGTTTTTTGTAACAAAAGTTTTTTATCAGTCAAATATTAGTGATAACATCTAAAAACAAAACAATAAACTGAGACTTCGAGCGCGAGTGTGGATAAAATAAACTAAAATTACACTGGCGACGAGTTAAAACTTGTTTGTACGCACTCTAGTCACGTGCATTGCTACGTTTCGAACTTCGGTATAACTCCGATTCAAAATTATCGGAATCAGAGGTGTAAAATTAATCGAAAGTTCTGACCTTTCGGAACCGGAACCGAAACTCCGTAAAATCCCTGTTATAAACGTTGCTTAAACCCCTTAGACGTTTTTAATTAAATGAGGCACCAACCAACAATTCTGTACCTTCAGTGAAAAGTGACCGTGATCAAGTGATCTTGACCTATATCAGTTTTAATATTCTTACACTAAGTTTAACAGTAAAAAAAATGCAATTTTTTGGTCTAATTGGTACTCCTCTAAGATTAAAATTGAGCAAGCTTATTTTGGTGTAAAGTGCTCTAACTAAGCATTTTTTACATTTATTAATGTGTTCGTTCTGCCTAGCCTTTTCCCAACTATATTGGGGTCGGCTTCCAGTCTAACCGGATGCAGCTGAATACCAGTATTTTACATGGAGCGACTGCCTATCTGACCTCCACAACCCAGTAACTGGGTAATACGATACCCCTTGGTAAGACTGGTTGTCAGACTTTCGGGCTTCTGACGACCCGCAACGACTGTCAAAGATCTACGAATGACAGCCGGGACCAACGGCTTAACGTGCTTTCCGAGGCACGGTATGTAGAAATGGTCACCCATCCACGGACCAACCCCGGCAAGCGTAGCTTAACCTGACAGATCGACCCGAGCGGCTGTTAGTACTTAGCCACGAGCTCCTCCATTTATTAATGTGTAATAAGATACATTTTAAATAATATCAATGTGAACTGAACAAATATTTCAAGTACCTTAATGTATATTAATACAAATGTATGTGACTCTTATTACGCGATTTATGTGAATTAGTACAAACTGATATATTTACCTGCACATAATCATCCAACACCAACCAATAAATAATGTGTAACATGGTTCAAGTCATTTTAAATTAATTTACACATAAAACGACTTTAATATATGTTGTGTTAGGTGATACAACTGGATTTCTTTTTAAATTATAACTAACTGTACAAATTAATCTGTTTTTTCTTACACTAAATCGTGCTCTAAGATATTGTTTACCAATGTCAGTAATCAGTACTCATTTAAGGGCCGATTTTTCAATCCTCAGTTAAATCGTTCAATAGTTATCTAGCGTATAAAATTATCTGGCTGTTTATCAGGCGAATAAATATTTTCAATTTTTCAATCGTATAATAACTGAAGAATAGTTATCTGGGGTCTTTGTTAACCAACTTCACACTATCATGTGCAAGCGAGACGCACAGATACAGTATTCACCGTGTTAGATAAGAATAGAAGAAACAAAACGTATGTTTGACATTTTGACGATCTTTTGTTTAAATCCACAGATGGTCAGCAATAATGGCGTCCTTTTTTTTTGTTGTTGTTTGTAGTTAAGTTGATAGGAGTGGGCACGTGTTTACCTAAAATGGATCAGTTACAAAGAAATTTGTTGTGTGTTAACTGTATTTTCGACTTGGTACTAAAATTTGAGCCTAGTGGTTTAAAATAGTTAAATAATGTCGTCCTGAAAACGTAAGTAAATTAATATATTTCGAGACATTTAGAAAACTATCGTCAATTGAATAAAAAACATCCATGTTTTCAACAATACAAAAGCACAAAAATACGCAGAGGCAAAGCACATTAAAACTCCAAACAAACCAAACGTCAAAACCTTATTTATTCCCTAGAATAAGGTATTATCTGAGGCTTGAAGGGACAGTCAACTTTATTCCTCTGTTGCGGGCTTTATTCGTCTGATACTGACTATCTGACTATTGAAAAACCCAGAATCATGCTGTCTTTATCTGAGGATTGAAAAATCGGCCCTTAGTGAAGTAGACAAAGAGTCAGATTTTTTTTAAACTTTAACATTAATTTTCTCAAAATCATGATTTTCCAGTTACATCACTTTTCACTGAAGGTACAGAATTGTCACTGTTCGCACTATGCTAGTACAGCCAAGGACAACCCCCGGTTGGTGTAGGACTATTGCAGAACATGGAAACAAAACATATTAGGCTATGGGTTTGGGTGGCTATAGAGGATTGGTTACCTAGGACTATGGAAGGCCTATGTCCCCTGCCTGATCAATGTTATGGTATACACGGATAAAATGGCAGGGGGTGACTTGCACACTCAATAATGGGCCCCCGAAAACGGTCGCTAGCACAAGGGGGCAACACGTCCTGAGGCGTGGAGAGGTATTCCACGGCTATCAGAAGAATCCCGGAAGTACGGTCAAGATCCCTACCAGCATCTTACTGGAATATTTCCTTCCTCCGAGCACGTTTGCTCTTGCGAATCTCCACTCAAGCCGAATGAGGCGGGAGCTCCGTTCCTCGTCAGTGTTCACTCCAGCCGGCCAATAAAGGCAAGCCAGAGGTGAACAAGACTTCTCCCGGGAGATAGGGTCCGTGGGGTCGCTATTGCCCAACAGCTCGCCACATGCTGCCCTGCGGGTTTTTGTATCTCTCTTGGTCTGGCTCCTCATCCCAGTACTGTTCCGGCAAAATAAACTGTACCGGCACAGGCCGAGAGTTCGGAGCGCGCAAGCCCCACCACGACGTCAACGTAGAGATACGGCGCGCACAGTGATTGAAAATGGAAACAATTCAACCCTCGCGGCTGTATCAATCGTACTTTCATGTTTTTTTTTTTTACAATTTATTATTATTTCTTTGAGAAGTGCGAAAAATTTGAAATTTATTAAGGCATATTTATAAACCAGACCTTGTGGCTAAGTAATAACAGCTGCACGGGTCGATCGATCAGGTTAAGCTACGCTTGCCGCGGTTGGTCCGTGGATGGGTGACCATCTTAACATACTTACCAAGTCCCCTCCGTGCCTCGGAAAGCACGTTAAGCCGTTGATCCCGGCTGTCATTTGTAGATCTTTGACAGTCGTTACGGGTAGTTAGAAGCCCAAAAAGTCTGACAACTAGTCTTACCAAGGGGTATCGTGTTACCTAGTCAGTAGGTTGTGGAGGTCAGATAGGCAGTCACTCCATGTAAAATACTGGTATTCAGCTGCATCCGTTTAGACTGGAAGCCGACCCCAACATAGTTTGGAAAAGGCTAGGCAGATGATGATGATTTATAAACCAGAAAAAACCTAATAATTGAGGCATCATAGCTCATTCAAAACGTGAGGTGTTACGTTGCAATTTATGTTTTATATAAAGACTACTTTCAATATACATTTAAAGTCGCTGATTTTAAAAATTGAGGTCCCGCAACCCTAAACTGGAAAGAACGACCTTAAAAATGCAAAAAACAAAACCCCCTAAAGGGGATGTTTTTTGCATTTTTAAGAATGCGGCGACGCATGAATTGTCCATACAAACGTAATACATAAATCATTTGCAATTTTTTCATATTTCCACCATATTATGTTGATATTCGGATTGAGACAGTATTTATTTCTTTTATTTCCAAAAACTTACCTTTAAATGAAGTGTAAGCGAATTGCATTTTGTACATTTTTACATCGTAAATGACATGTTTTCATATTGTTTTTTCTGTATTATAAACAACAATATTTGTAATATTGTTTCCGCAGAAGCATAGTTTATGTTATCAAGTTACAAATTTTCGAAAAAAAAAAAATGGAAATGCATTAAGTTTTCATTAATTTTTTTTTTTTATTACGGAACACATCCAAATTTATCATAAATTTTCGAAAGCTTAGTAGTACTATCGTGTCAAGCAATAATTGTCAATGTGTGCGTGGTAGTATTGCTCACTGTAGGTGTATATCGCTCCGACAGGCACTCACACTAGCGCAACGTGCTTGGAATTGAATTTTGCAAACATCTCGATTTGTAGTTGTGAGCCGTATCGCCGGCCTCTTAAGGGTGTTCTTTCCAGTTTTTCGCACTTCTCAAAGAAATAATAATAAATTGTAAAAAAATAAAATCATGAAAGTACGATTGATACAGCCGCGAGGGTTGAATTGTTTCCATTTTCCATCACTGTGCGCGCCGTATCTCTACGTTGACGTCGTGGTGGGGCTTGCGCGCTCCGAACTCTAGGTCTGTGCCGGCAGAGTTTACTTTGCCGGAACAGGTCTGGGATTAGGAGCTGTTGGGCATTAGCGACCCCACGGACCCTATCTTCCGGGAGAAGTCTTGTTCCTCACCTCTGGCTTGTTTTTATTGGCCGGCTGGAGTGAACACTGACGAGGAACAGAGCTCCCACCTCATTCTTGCCTTAATTGGCCGGCTTGAGTGGAGATCGCAAGAGCATGAGTGGGGTTGTTATTATTAAAATCAATATACTCTTTTTTACAGAACAACCCGATAGTGACGATCACAAACCCACAGGAGAGTGAAGAAGAGATACAGAAAAAGAATGAGAATACTATCAAGGAGAATGGTGAGGAACTTTACTTCTTATTTTTACCCGACTACGGCGAAAGAAAAAGGAGGGTTATGATTTTGACCGGCATCTCGTAGTTGACCTCTGAGATCATGACTACTTAACCGGGCTTTCCTGTGGGTGCCTTAAGCTACTACACTTAAAATTTCCAGGGGTATAATGGCATGCGACCACGGCTTTACCTTGACCATTTTTGTACCCATGTCTTGATTTCTGTCTGAAATATTTTCTTGTTTTGACGTTGATGCCACCACATCTACATCGTCACATGCAAACTACGTATCAAAGACCTGACGTCACACAAATCCTGCATCGCGCTATTAGAGTTTACCGCGCTCACGACATACTACATTTCATAACAGTCAATGCATTACATTTTTCATCATGTGTCATTTTATTTTAAAAAACTGGCACTCCGGGAGTGCCGACAGAAGTGTAAACTTGAACAAGATCGCCTTGGTGGAAGAAAAAAAACAGCATCCTAAAAACATTATTAACAAAAAAAAAAAAAAAAACTTTATTTCAGACCTTGATCCATATGATGTTAGTAATACACACTACTTATAAGCTATGTTAGTAACAAACGAAAAACAACATTTAATTCATATATCTGCTGCACTCACCAGACGCACCGGGTATATGTACATGTACACGAACCCAATGCGCCATAATGGTGCAGCATGGCTTATTACCAATGACCTTCAGAATGTCATTGCCGCTCCCACGCACTCTGCGCATCATAGAAGCAGTCTTCTTACGCAACATGGTACTGAAACCGTCAGTACGTGCATTGCATTATTGCATTGGACGCGTAGAACATCCAGCGACCTTTTTGAGTAGTTGACCCAAAGATTACCGGTGTAAAAACTCTGACAATAAGCTTTAAAAAGTATAATCTTACCTTGGTCGGTACACCGAGCAAATCTTCGTGCCGACATCTTACCCCTGATCGCTGAGCCCTACGGTCACTTTCAATATCACTAAGGTCACTGAGGTCGCGGGTAAGGAAATGCCCAAGATATTTAAACTTTGTGACTATTTATGTCATTACCAGTGATCGGCATAGGCTGACTATATTTGCCTAAACTTCGGAGAACAGAGACAGAAAGTGGAGACTTCCTTACGACTATATATTTTTTTTCCGGGATTCGGGAAAAATCTTCAGTAAGTTGAAAATAAGCTTTATATATAATTTTTTTGTTGACTAAAAAAAATTACAACGGTTAGTAGGATCGTAAATATAATTCGAATACATGAATTAATGTTAGATTATTCATTTCGAAAATTTGATAATTGCAAGTTTAGTTAAAAATAGCCTTTACACATCTTAAATAAAGCTTATTTTCAACTTACTGAAGATTTTTCCCGAATCCCGGGGAAAAAATATAGTCGTAAGGAAGTCTCCACTTTTGTCTCTGTTCTCCGAAGTTTAGGCAAATATAGTCAGCCTAATCCGATCACCGGTCATTACTTTTAATTTATTTATAAAAATAATAATATTATCTTTCACAGGAGAAACCTCCCAACCGGATATCTCAGTAACCTGCATCCCGGACCCCGCAAAAACCCCCAGCATCGAACAACAGATAGACACGGCTAAGCGACAAGTGTCCATGTTGCGTGCGCGACTCGAGCGACGCAACGTGCGCCTGAGCAAAGTACAAGACATGTAAGTACAGTATTTCTATTTTCTTAAGAATGCGGCGACGCATGGATTGTCCATACAAACGTAATACATAAATCATTTCCAATTTGAGCATATTTCCGCCCATCCCCCATATCTCCGCTCCCGTACATTTGGGGTTATTTTTTTTTTCAGCCAGACCCGGAAAAACTTGCCAACTAAAATTACGTAAATTTACGTCAAGCGTTGATTAATTTGACAGGACTAAACTAAAATTTATCTTCTGTCCTTTTCTTAATGAAATAGAAAGAAAAAGATGTACTGAACTTAAATTTAGTTTAGTTTGTGCACAAGAGAATCGGTAGCATTGTCTTGAATAATAAGAGTTACGTGATAGAAAGAGAGGCAACTTCTAGGTGAATATAACTGTAGGTAATCAGCGCTGTGCGACCTGAATTGCACTTTATTGTGTCTTAGCAAGAGTCGCTTTTAAGGGGTCCGTAGTCAACAAGGAACCCTTATAGTTTCGCCATGTCCGTCTGTCTGTCCGCGGTCTAGCTCAAAGACTGTTAGTACTAGAAAGTTGTAATTTGGCATGGGTCGACATATTAATCATGTCGACAAAGTGGTAAAATAAAATTATGAAAATATATTTGTTTAGGGTACTTCCCCTACACGTAAAGTGGGGATGTTTTTTTTTCTATCCCTTGGTGTGGGGTATCGCTGGAAAGGTCTTTCAAAAACATTGTGAGTGTGTTAAAACCATTTTTTAATTCAGGGATCCGTTTGCGAAATATTAAGCTTTAAAATGCAAATTTTTGTTAGAGTCAAGTGTCCTCCCCCCTGCCAGCTAAATGGTTGGTTTTAGATATGTGAAAAAATTCACGGCAGTAGTTTATATAACGAATTTAAAAGGAAAACTATCACAGCTAAGTAGGCTTTACAAGTTAACGAGTAATAATCGACCAACTTAGAACATGTTCTCCCAAACATTCCGTATGAAAGGAAATGTTTTTCAACTACAAAGTTAAGTTTGTATTTGGGATAAATTCATTCCAACTACGGAACCCTACATTGTGTGTGGTCCGACATGCTTTTGGCCGGTTTTTTTACCCGACTGCCCCAGAAGGAGCAGCGGCTTGATGGATTTTAACATGTGAGGTGTCGTTAGATTCATCTTAATTGTGGGAGTGTCATAGGCTATATAATATTCATATATTGATCTGCAAATACAAAAAAAGGGAGGGGTAGGTTTAAAAAAAAAACTACAATATTGGTATCAAATAAAAGCTAGTAATGAGTCAATGGTGCCGATTCCCTTGTTCACAAACTAAACTAAATTTAAGTTCAGTGCATCTTTTTCTTTCTATTTCATTAAGAAAAGGACAGAACATAAATTTTAGTTTAGTTCTGTCAAATTAACGTAATTTTTGTTTTATGTCATCACGTCATCATCCCAAGTGTAGCGTTGACAAATAGGAAGTATGGAGGTTACAAATGCTATGCAATAGCTTTACCGCGGCAGTCCCCGAGTGCCACACGTTTTTTTTTTTAAATATTTTTTTTATATTTAAATGTTTTTGAGGAGTGAGCCATCTGCATTACTATGTGCCAATAGGTAGCCAATTTGCTTATCAATCTTCCCTGACTTGACATTTCTGTATTTATTAATAATTCTATTTTAATTTTCCGTGTATAATAAACTACATTGTGTATTTCCTTATAAATCCATTGTTATCTTTTAGTCTATTTTGCTCAGCTAAACAGTTGTGTTTTGTCCTTAGGCTCATAGCGTACTGCGAACAGTACACGGAGTACGACGCATTCTTCACTGCGCCGGAGTGGCCGAACCCTTGGCTTAGTGATACGACAGATATGTGGGATCAGGAGAAACAGTGGTAATAAATAAGTTAATTTTATCTCTATAGTAGTTTGCTGAAATGCTGAAGGGCGGTGATGGTGGTAGCAAGCCTTTTTTTTTTGGGTGGGAAATCATCAAATAACTTCTCCCGCTCTGGGCGGAGCGGGAGGGTGTGTCAGACTCTTACTGACTAAAACCCACCCGTGTTCCTTCAGTTGCCGTGTTGCCGGGGGCCACGATGTCCCTATCGGTTTTCTTCGAACCCCCGGCAGGCATCGGCCCTAGCGGACCCCGTCAGTTGTGCTGACATCTCTGCTCGGCGCGCGTGGAACACGTTGACCGTCGACCCGGGCTTGGACCTTATCGGACGGCGAGCTACCCATTGCTCACCGTCCGCAAGCCCGCGCCTACGGTGGCCGGAAATCTGCCTGTGATTCCCGACGCCCAGGGCGTCTCCTCCTGCGGCGGTTAGGGGCGCGAGGGCACGAAATTTGCCTCTCCCTCACGCGCTCCGTCTCCGTTGTGCCGAATCTTTAAGAATGCGGCGACGTATGAATTGTCCATACAAACGTAGTACATAAATCATTTGCAATTTGAGCATATTTCCACCATATATTATGTTGATGTTCGGATTGAGACAGCATTTATCTAGGCTCCTACGTCTTTTTATTTCCAAAAACTTACCTTTAAATGAAGTGTAAGCGAACTGCATTTCGTACATTTTTACAGCGTAAAAGACATGTTTTTATATTAATTTTCCTGTATTATAAACAACAATATTTGTAATATTGTTTCCGTAGAAGCAAGTTACAAATTATTGAAAAAAAATAAATGGAAATACATTAAGTTTTCATTCATAATTTTTTGTATTACGGAACACATCCAAATTAATTATCATAAATTTTCGAAAGCTAGTAGTACTATCGCGTCAAGCAATAATTGTCAATGTGTGCGTGGTAGTATTGCTCACTGTAGGTGTCTATCGCTCCGACAGGTACTCACACTAGCGCAACCTGCTTGGAATAGAATTTTGCAAACATCTCGATTTGTAGTTGCGAACCGTGTCGCCGGCCTCTTAAGAGGGAACAGGGCTTGCGAGGAATTCGAAAAATAGGTATTCGAAGAAACTATTGCCGTCGTCTTACCTGAAGTCTGTCCCTGTAGATTGCGATAGGGACAGCTGCAGTTCAGACCGATTTATATACCAAAATAAATTACGAGATCCACGTTTGGTATTCCCGTTTTTTCTCCTCGAAAACTGAGCCGATTCGATTATTTTTTACATTAAAATTTTAAGAAAGAGTATGTCTAGGTTCCTATTATTTTCCTTTATGTTAAAAAGTTTTCGAATTTGTCTGGTAGTCCTCTAATCACGGCGGTAAAAATGGGGCATTTTTGTAATTTTTGGAGGGTCATATTCATTGGCGGGGCAAGATCAAAATTTGATGTGGGCGAGTTACATTTCGCGAGGCCCTCTAGTGGCGCAAGAAGACGAAAAAAAACAGTTGTCTAGTTTTTAGGTATAGGTCAAGATATAGGATAGCCCGTTAAATTTTTTTTTTCTATTCAGTGATCCGTTTGCGTAATATTAAGCTTTAAAACACGTTCAGTGCCGGGAACCCTCCTGGAGGGCTCGTGTCAAAATATTTATCGTTATAGATAGTGCAATCCACGAAGACGCGCCCCACTCCGTGATTACTGTACTGTAAGCTGAACTCTAGTACGGCGCGGAGCGGAGTGGGGCGCGTCTTCGTGGATTGCACTATCTATATAGGACGAGTAAAATTTTTCGACGCGTTCATGGCTTTTATGTAATGCATAAACCTTCGAGGTGCGAGGCCCCTCGAACCGCGAGGCCGTAGGAGGTGGCCCACCTCGCCCACGCCTTACGTCTCCTCTGGTCATATTTTCTTTACCAATAAGTTGCTGAAAAAAAAGTAAATAACAGGGACGTGTCTACAGCAGACCTTAATTTTATGAAAAAAAAAAAGTGATTGCTCTAGAGGCTCTGAATAATGATTCAGGATGAAAAAAGGGGAATACATTTGTATGGAGAATCGCAGGCCCTGTTCTCTCTTAAGGCGCAACTAGCCGATACTTTTTCCATACAAATTTCGGGGGGTTTTACTCCACTGTTACACATTGTACATCCAAAGTAAAACATGAAATCGTTTTGTCTTATTATTAATTTTGTCTGTACAGAAGCAGAATAGTAAAAAAAAGCAATTAAAAAGTTATGAGCCAACAAAGATTCGTTTTTCCTGCTAATTTTAACGCAACTTTGGGAGTAAATAAGTAAATAAAGAAGTATAAAAACTCCAAAACAAAGCTCGTTCCGACAAAGCTCAATTATCGAAGATTATAATAAACTTTATTCGTAATTGATTTATGCAGTAGTTTTTTCATAAAACTCCACCTTCCAAAGGACTTTTCGTAATTTTTTACGCGCTCGTTGTACTAAAATCGTTCTGAACGGTGTTTGTGTGCGTGCGAACTAGAGTTTGTGCATGTAGACCAGCGTCTAACTGCTCATCACTGATACTATCTCTGTCGGACACGATGCCAGGTGAGGTAGCGTGCTTTTTGACCAAGCCCACCAATGAGTTCGAGCCCGCGACTAGTTCAACCTTAATATGTGTTGGAGATATGGCCGTGTCGGTGATTGGTGCAAGGCTGTAATCGTACCACTATTTATGAGAAAAGGCTCTCAGCCAGGAGTGTAAAAACTACCGCGGCATTAGTCTTTTGAGCGTTCTCGGCAAACTGTATGCGAATATTTTAATAACTACACTATTGACTAATACTTTGACGATAAATTTCAACAACAATAAAAACATTTTGACATAATACCGACATTTCCTTTTAATTTTTAATTAGAATTAATAAATTTACTTATTTTAAAAACGCGTAAATACTATAAACTTAAATTAATTATAATAAATAGCAATTAAATCTCATTTCAATAATAAAGACTCACACTAATAATTTGAATATTTTTATAATTTTAGTATAACCATGCAATAAATTAAACCCAAATATTAAGACTCATACAAATAGGTTTATAATTACGCAATTAAATATAATTAAGATACAAAGTATAAATACCAAAGAAGCTACATAAAATTTTAATGTAATATGTTCTTATTTAATTCTTCTAAACAAAAAGCGCCTTCATCCTCTCTCCTATTATCATTTAATTAACTTTGCTGCGCCCGACAGGGTCCATGATTGATACAATGTCTAACATGCCAACTGTTTTATCTCACATTATGGAATGCAATAAAGTATTGAGTAACATAACATAACGCCACGTTTCCCCGAAGGGTTGGGCAGAGGTGTCTCCATAGCAGGTACACCCACATTTCGCCAGTTACGTTTAAGTCCCATGTAATAGGGGCGAGCCTATTGCCATCAACCGGGCACAAATCCAGACTCCTCAGCAGTAGCGCTTGCGACCAACTAGATCAACGAGGCAGTCATACCTTTATACATTTTGTGAATATCTTGTTTGGAACGGAAGAATTTTAAAATACATATTACCTAATATATTTTAGTGTAAATTTTTCACGCAAATATAAATAATATGCCAGTGTCCAAAAATTATTTTTTTTCGCTCTTGTAGATTATTAAAAAATAATAAACACGTATTTTTTTCTTTTTTGAAGTAATCAAAAGATTACGGCGATACATTGAGTTAAAATGTGGCATGACGTCACGCCTTGCTAGATTTAATACTGCGTTGTGACGTAGCGAGCCCCCACTCCCCAACTTTAATGCGTGTTTTCTAAGTTATTTTTGATTAATATGATAAAGCAAAAAATAGGTGTCTAATATTTTTTTATTATCTGAAGGACGGACTCAATAGTTTTTTTTTTTACCTTGGACACAAGCCTATTACTCCATTTTTTTTTTCACAATCTAAATTGCAAGTATTTTGCTTACCACAGCAAGGAACCGCTCCCGCTCCGCCGCGTACGTCGCTGGTCGTTCAGTCTGCGAGAGCTGCTAAAGGACAACGCTGGCAAGGAGCATTTCGCGAAGTTTCTATCTAAGGAGTTCAGTGGAGAGAATCTCAAGTAAGTCAACCGTTATTTACTACACAGTGTGATTCTTCATAATGTGCACATATCGAAATGAGGGAATCTATGCTTAATTTTATCGACAGAAAAAATATTTTAAAAAATCTAAATATTTTTTTAATACTTTTATGGAATTAATTTTTTTTTAACAAAACACAAAACTTTTAAACTAAATTATCTATCGCGATGAAACAAACTCCATAATGATTGGAAGTAATTAGGCGACCACATAAAATAAAAATAGAGAGCAGTGGTGGCCCAGTGGTAACGGCCGCGACTTACGAGTTGTAGGTCGTAGGTTCGAACCCAGACAGGCGCTTTACTTTGTGTAAATTATTTCATCATCACTGCTCTCAAAACGGTGAAGGAAAAACATCGTGAGGAAACCGGCATGTCCTAGAACCGAAAATTCGAAGACATGTGACATCTACCAACCCGCACTGGGCCCGCGTGGTGGATTACGGGCCACTCCCTCTCACAGAGAGGAGGCCGCAGTCCCAGCTGTGGGAACATTTATAGGCTGATGATGATGATGATGATGAAAATAAAAATAGAGAAAAAAAATACCCTCAATTGAAAATAAACATGTTTTGTTTTTGTCATAAATTTTTATAATTATTGTAAAATTTATAAATAAGATACCAAAGAGAAAAAAATATTGTTTTATACAAAAAAAAACAAAAATAAAATTTTTAATATTTTTCATTATGAAGAATCACACTGTATAGAATTTCATACAGGTTAAGTTTTTTTCGTGTTAAAAGTTTGCGCAATGGATAAAATCTTACCCTGTAAAAAGAAGAATTCTAAAATTCGCTTCGTTCGAAGCGTGGCTAGGCAATCTACGCTTTCCGAACCCCCCCGTCCCCCTCCGTGCCTCGGAAAGCACGTTAAGGCGAAAGTGTCAGGGTAGCCCGCGAAATTAAAATTTTCTAACGTTTTTTGCAATTTGTAGGTCAGTATCATGTTGTACGTTGATCTAAATATGATTCGCAGCCGTAACAAATATGGCTTTACTCAATTCTGCCGTCCTTTAGCTAGAAAACCGTTAACAATGGCCAATTTTTAACCGACTTCCAAAAAGGAGGAGGTTATATGTTCGTCGTGTATGTTTGCTTCTTTTTTTTATGTATGTCCACCGATTTCTCCGTCAATTGTGGACCGATTTTGAAAATTCTTTTTTTGTTTGAAAGGGTGTGCTCTCGAATTGGTCCCATATAAATTTTATTAACTTTGCTTGGATAGTTTTTGAGTTAGCTACAAAATACGTCATTTTTTTCCCACTTAGTATGTAGATGATATGATAAGTTTCTGTCACTGGTAGCAGGTAGTGGTATTCGAATGTGTGTGGGGTAGGTACCACAACTAAAAATTGAGAAATAAAAACTTTTTACAAAAAAGAACAACCGACCTCCAAAAAAAAACATTAAAAAGTGAAAAATAACTTTAATTTCGGAAGTCGGTGGCAAAAAACGAAAATACAAAACCCAGACACCGACTTCCGAAATTAAAGTTATTTTTCACTTTTTAACGTTTTTTTTTGGAGGTCGGTTGTTTTTTTTTTTGTAAAAAGTTTTTACTTTTGAATTGAAAGTGTTCAAAATTCACTATCTTTCTGTCTAAGAAACATTTTTACAATATAAATAGTTCCAGAGATATGAAAAAATTGTAAGCCGTGAAGTAACACAATTTATGATGATTCCATCACTAGAAAGCGTCTAACCCACACTTCTTCTTTAAGAGTTTCTGGACAGAAAGGATTCTTTAGGATAAACAGAAAAGAATATCAATTGATGTGTCCAACAATCATAGTTTTTAAGAAACAACGATTCCCGCCTTTTTTGTTTTTTGCCAAGTTAAAGGACGGCAGAATTATAATCATTACAATCAGCAATACAACTCCATAAGTTAGCAAAGGTGTCAAATGACGTGATTTCATGAAATCATAACATTGATTGACACACCTTTGCTAACTGTACCTGCAAAATGCAAAAAACGAAAGAAAATTTTAATTTCGCGAGCTACCCTGACGCTTCCCCCTTAAGCCGTTGGTCCAGGTTGGCATTCGTAGATTATTGACCACTCTTATGGAATCGTGTTACCTAGTAACTGAGCTGTGGAGGTCAGATATAGCATATTACAAATTAGAGAATTATATTCTAGATAAGAATGCTTGGAAGCATGCTGTTCTAGCTCCATAGGACAATTTAGAGTCTAGACAAAATCAAACTGGTTGCTAATTTAATTATTTATACAAATAATTATTATGAAATTGATTTTCGATTCTGTTATTACTTGAACTCACACACTGACGTATCACTTGTATTTTTTTAGGAATTTCGTATAGGTACCTACTTTTACAATGCTCGTAAATATGTGAACACCATGTGTCCATTACATATATTTTTTCTGGCATTGCTTCATTTTTAATTATTTTTACCTATTGTGGTATAGTAATCTTATTCCAGGTGATGCGTCTTCACATAATAATTATAAATATTTTCACATCTTAAAAGAGTAACGGTGGAGTTTCTTGCCCATTCTTCTCCATATGAAAACTTCCTTTTGGAAGGGGCGACTAGAATCAATTCTATTTTTTGTTTTTGACGTTCAAAAGTGCCTTTTATGTGCCTAATTGAAATAAATTATTTGACTTTGGTATTCAGCTGCATCCGGTTAGACTGGAAGCTAACTCCAACATAGAAAGAGGATAGGTGTTGTTGTTCTCCATACGGTGAAGGAAACCGGCATGTCCAAGAACCAAAAATTCGAAGACATGTGACATCTACCAACCCGCACTGGGCCCGCGTGGTGGATTACGGCCCACTCCCTCTCACAGAGAGGGGACCCAGCTGTGGGGACATTATAGACTTTTAGAGGTATGAGGAACAGGGTGTAAAGTTCACTCATCCACCATAGAAAAGGGAGGATCCTCCGACCAGACGGGTGTTGTGTCTGGCGGGCAACTGCCCCACGGTCAATCGAGACGTTGGCCCATAAATATGGGCCCCTCTTTTGGTTCGCCTCGGACGGCATAATAGAATTGACGCATTTTGTTAAGCAAACTGCGTCTGTGTGATTGGTTACTATGAATATTTCTGTAGGCGCGTCACGACGCTAATTATTATAATGCCGCTATCTTCACGATATCCCGGCGGTCTGTCCCCGCCTGGTGAGACCCTTGGTTGCCTGGGGGACCTGGGGGAGGCCCAACGAGAACGACCAGCGACGAACCGACTCGACGCTCCTACAGGTCGATATGTAGTCTCCCCCTCGCCCCGCTTACAGTTCAAGCCGTTTACGGATTGAGGGGTAAACAGACTAAACAGTCATGTATGTGTGAGCGGCTTGTGGCCCAACGGTTGAAGTCGGGATCTTGCATATAAATGTCGTTCGCGCGGTAAACTCCAATTCCTTTTTTTTTTTTGGTAGGGCATCTCGTAGTTGACCTCTGAGATCATGACTACTTAACCGAGCTTTCCTGTGGGTGCCTTAAGCTACTACACTTAAAACCTCCAGCCAGGGGTTATTCAACTATGCTAATTAAAACTAGGTGAACGCTCGCTAAGGGCACCCCCTGTGGGGTACGAACCTCGGCTTAGGGCGTCAACCGGAGGGAGGACATCAAGGATGGGACGGGCTGGATCAAAGTTTTGATCATGATTATTAGTCGGGGAATTTAAAGCTACGTGGTCAGCTGCAATAACTGCTGGCACCTCGTTATCGAGCAAGGGTCGGGGGGAGTATCGTTTACTCGGGGAGTCGTGTATTTGTGAGCAGCTTATACAAGATCCCGACTTCAACCGTGGGGCCGGTTGAAGTCGGGATCTTGTATATAAATGTCGTTCGCGCGGTAAACTCATAATTCCGCGACGCAGGATTTGTGTGACGTCAAGTCTTTGATGCGTAGTTCACATGGGACGATGTAGATGGACTGATTATGTTATACGCCTGTAATTTAACCGGCAAGTGTACAATAGTTAAAATAATTCAATCAATCTGCCTAGACTTTTCCCAACTATGTTAGGGTCGGCCTCCAGTCTAACCAGATGCAGCTGAATACCAGTATTTTACATGGAGCGACTGCCTATCTGACCTCTACAACCCAGTAACTAGGTAATACGATACCCCTTGGTAAGACTGGTTGTCAGACTTTCGGGCTTCTGACGACCCGTAACGACTGTCAAAGATCCACGAATGACAGCGAAGACCAACGGCTTAACGTGCTTTCTGAGGCACGGAGGAGTCTCGGTATGTAAAGATGGTCACACATCCACGGACTAACTCCGGCAAGCGTTATTTAACCTGATGGATCGACCCGTGCGGCTATTAGTAACCACGAGTCACGAGCTCCTCAATGCAACCGGCAAGTGTGCAATAATTATTTTATTTGAATTACTATTATTTGTCCCACAGATTCTGGCTAGCAGTTCAAGAGCTGAAGGCGCTGCCTATTCGGCGCGTGTCGGCTCGCGCTAAGGAGATCTGGAAGGAGTACCTCGCGTGCGACGCGGCCATGCCCATCAACATAGACGCGGCTAGCAGGTGACACATTAAGAATGCGGCGACGCATGAATTTTCCATACAAACGTAATACATAAATCATTGCAATTTGAGCATATTTCCACCATATTATGTTGATATTCGAACTGAGACAGTATTTATCTAGGTTCCTACGTCTTTTTATTTCCATAAACTTACCTTTAAATGAAGTGTAAGCGAATTGCATTTCGTACATTTTTACAGCGTAAATTACATGTTTTCATATTGTTTTTCATATACAACAATATTTGTAATATTGTTTCCGCAGAAGTTTATGTTATCAAGATACAAAATATCGAAAAAAAAAAATGGAAATAAATTAAGTTTTCATTTATAATTTTTGGTATTACGGAACACATTTAAATTTATCATACATTTTCGAAAGCTAGTAATGCTATCACGTCAAGCAATAATTGTCAATGTGTGCGTGGTAGTATTGCTCACTGTAGGCGTATATCGCTCCGACAGGCACTCACACTAGCGCAACGTGCTTGGAATTGAATTTTGCAAACATCTCGATTTGTAGTTGCGAGCTGTGTTCTCAGGCCTCTTAAGACGCAGATATATGACAGTGACCTTGAGTGGTTAGCTTGCGTGTTCTGTACTGAGCTCACGCAACGCGTCGGACGTCCAGCCAGTAATAGGACTCGCCCATCAAGGAGCGCTGTCACAAATTAGACGCATTATTAATTTATTATACATAAAAAACGCGTATACTAAAAGATAAAAAAATCGCTTAATAGATTTGGTGTGATTCTCAGTTTTTAAACCGCGTTAGACAAAATTTTACAAATTTTGTCTAACGCGACAATTTTTAATTAATTTAACTATGTAATATAAACATAATCCAAAATATTCCTATATTAAAATATTAAGAAAATGCTCTAATTTAACATATATTTTTTCCAAATCATTAACACTACTCGTTTAGACGTCATCTTCAGTATAAAATCATTAAAAGTCTGATATCGTCGCCTTAAATGATATAACGCACAATGATCGCTTTCCGAATTAGAACATAATCGCTCACAGCGCTGACATCAATAATTTGCGTTCCGATTTAGATATCGTCGATCGGCATCCAATTCAATCTTTTCAGATACTAATCTACATGGTCCTCATATGGTCTGACCAAGATTATGTCTGGACTTTAAAAGAGACTGCGACCTCTGAGTTTGTTTCGGCCTTTCTTCTCAGAGTAGTCAGATAGGAAACGCCGAACTCATCTAGCTTATTTTTAATATTTTTTATATGACGTGTAAAAGTGATTCCGATATCCTATTTACAGAATAAACAATTTCATTTCAATACCGCGAATGTGAAATTTTTGACGAAAATCAGATTTTTGTTTTATTTCATTCTACACGTTCAATTATGTGATCCTTCATTAAAAAATTGGCCGAAATTTATCCAGTCCTATTGTTTTAATTTAGTATAAAATATTTTATTTTAAAACACCAACGGCTTAACGTGCTTTCCGGGGCACGGAGGAGTTTCGATATGTAATGGATGGTCACCCATCCATGAATTGACCGCGGCAAGCGTAGCTTAACCTTCGATGGACCCGTGCGGGTGTTACTATTAGTCTTATAAATTTACCACATCCATTCGTTCTTCAATAAGTATAACCGTTGCGTTTACGGAAGGCATAAATTCCAAGCCAGAGATAACGACTAATTATCCCTTCACAATTTCCCAGTGTAAACATCTCGGTGCTAATGTATCTAGTACAAGTTTGCTATAATTAATTACGACTCTAATTTTAATTAAATAAGGTTGTTTATTGATTGGTAGTAAGTTTTAATACGTAAATGTGCAACCCGGCTGGAGAACGTAAGTGTTATTGGGTTCTATCTGAAATTTCTCAGTAGCAGCCCGGAGTCTGGATTTGTGCCCGGTTGATGGCAATATGCTCGCCCCCTATTACATGGGATTTAAACATATCTGGCGAAATGTGGGTGTACCTGCCACAGGGACACCTCTGCCCAACCCTTCGGGGAAACAAGACGTGATGTTATGTTATTTTAAAATAATAGTATGCATGTCGTACATGCCGCGGTTGGTCCGTGGATGGGTGACCATCTTTACATACCAAGTCCCCTCCGTGCCTCGGAAAGCACGTTAAGCCGTTGGTCCCGGCTGTCATTTGTAGATCTTTGACAGTCGTTACGGGTAGTTAGAAGCCCAAAAAGTCTGACAACCAGTCTTACCAAGGGGTATCGTGTTACCTAGTCACTAGGTTGTGGAGGTCAGATAGGCAGTCGCTCCATGTAAAATACTGGTATTCAGCTGCATCCGGTTAGACTGGAAGCCGACCCCAACATAGTTGGGAAAAGGCTAGGCAGATGATTCGTACATTTTGTAAAGATTTTTTTGTCTCCTGTAAAATTTTGATGAATATTGCATTCGCGGTATTAGATGCCGAGCGACGATATCACGATTATGACAGCTGAGCGTCAAAACTGGCATATCATAATTTCTCTGTCTGAATACCACAATGGAGACGGAAACGATTACATACACTCTTGGGCCTGAATGTAACGAAATTAAAATGGTGTGAATTTATAGATTTGTAGCGATTACACCGCCACATACGAACTACGCATCAAAGACATGACGTCACACAAATCCAGCATCGCGCAGTTAGAGTTTAGGGACCGTTCAAGTATTACGTAAGCACTATAGGGGGGCGGGGGATCTTTGCTTTGCTTATTTTTGGTGACATGGGGGGTGGGGGGTCTAGATAGTGATTACGTCAGCAGTAATTATTTACTTTTTTTACACATATGTCAACCCACACATTGTCTATGTTTGAAAACGAAACGGATATTCGTGGATTCCCACAAATAATGAATATGTTTAGGTACTCGCTTAGAACCGAGTAGGGGAATTACCGCGTGCTATTCACTTGTCTAAATTTACACTTGTTAGAATTATAACTGCTGCTCATAAATCAATAAAAAAAAACAGAATACTTACATTAAAAGAAAAATGCATATACTAATGTTTACGTAATCATGGGAGGGGGGGGGGTAAGAGCTTTGCTTACTTTTGCTGACAAGGGGGAGGGGGGGGGTTAATAATTATACTAATTCTGCTTACGTAATACTTGAACGGCCCCTTACCGAGCGATCGACATACATACAAGATTTCAACTTCAAACTGATGGGCAGTTGCCCGCCAGACACAACACCCGTCTGGTCGGAGGATCCTCCCTTTTCTATGGTGGATGAGTGAACTTTACACCCTGTTCCTCATACCCCTAAAGATTCAAACATACATTAGTGTATTGCAGTGACTAGTTTTTATCCCACAATTCACATAGCGATCCATAGTTTCAACAATATCCAATCCACAAAGCGGCGGTAAAAGCTAAAATAACAATTCCAAGTAAATCGTGTGAGCGATCTTCGGTGTCCAGTGTGAAAGCAAGGGTCGTACAGGGTAGGCAGGGTCAGAATCCGTCAAAAACAAAGCAGTTGTCGTTGAAAATTAAAAATAATCGGGAAAGCACTCAAAACGCATCGGAAAACACGAAACGAGTGGCAGCTGTCTGGTAGGGGTGCCCCTAGGCGTTGCGACGACTAACCGTTTACAAATACTGTTTTGTGATGATGAAACCGTTTTACGTCCTGAGTTCAACTTCAAACAGTCTTCATTGCACAAACCAGTCTTCGAATTACTTGGTGCGATTTTTTATTTTACATCTAAGAAAATACAGTCGGGTACAATGATTCAACTATCTATCACACTCGTAAAACAGTCCTTCCAATAAAAAGTGAACTCTTTGTCAATGAAATACAGTCAATAATGTATTACCAATTGTCAATGCTGTCGTTTGTGATGCGAAAAAACCATTTCAAATCATTGATAGTTGTGAGAAACTGCGCTCGACGAAAACACAAGTCTATTTCATGTTGGATAAGTTTTGTCTTAAAAAAAAAACGCTGTCGCAAAAGTCGCTGCTACTACTTAATCTTTGAAATAATTATAATTTGAATTTTGAATAAAATTTGATGACCGAAACCCCGACCTCCGCGCGTATCCACGCTCCAACTCCAAGGACATTTGTACAGAGCCGCACTGTATTGACCAAAGAGCCGCATTTTGCCGACAACTGCCCTAGAGTCATGGGATATCAAAAGGAACATTTTGTGAAGAAAGAAAATACATTTATTTAGCACAGACCAAAAAAGCACACAATATAATTAACAGCAGATAAAAAAAATAAAAAAAAACAAATAAAAAGTGTAAAGAGCGATGTAAGAAATTAGTAGGGGAGTATGTCTCACCAGTGACCTAGTAGATATGTAATAATACAGGGCGGCAGGGACATCGACTCGAAAACGGTTACCATGGATACAGTACATGATTCTGAACCCCCCTTTTTTTTGGGTGTGAAATTATCAAATAACTTCTCCCGCTCTGGGTGGAGCGGGAGGGCGTGTCAGGCTTCTGCCTCGAATCTTGCGGAGAGCGGGGCGGCGGCGGCGCTGGAGCGGCGAGTTCAAATGCATAGATTTATAGATAAATAGAATATTCTTTATTATACACCATATAAATTACAGATATTAATTCAGAAATTTTACGTTGGGTGACACAATGGGCGGTCTTATCGCTAAAAGCTTACAGACAACCTTTGGATGGATTTAAATGTTGCCATTTAAAGGAGAGACAATACTGCAACTGGCCACGAAAACAGCGGCGCGGGGAGCGAGCGGTTCCATATAAAATTATGTGTCGCCGCGCCGCCGCCGCCGCCGCCCCGCTGCCCGCAAGATTCGAGGCAGAGGTCTCAGACTCTTACTGACTAAAACCCACCCGTTTCAGTTGCCATGTTGCCAGGGGCCACGGTATCCCTTTCGGACTTTTCCGCAACCCTGGCAGGCATTCTGAACTCCCTGCGTTGAAATTTTTCGTCGGTCATTTTTTTTTTTAAATCAGCTGTTCCATACATTTTGACCGCGTAGGTATTGCACATTTCTATGTAAAAGCAGTTTTTTTTAAAAATAACCGACGAAAAATTTCAACGCTGGGGGTTCAGAATCATGTACTGAATCCATGGTAACAGTTTTCGCGTCGATGTCCCTGCCACCCTGTATGTTATTCTACAATTTCGGATCGTAATATATTTTTAACTAATCAGTAATTTTATTTTGCAGGGAATTGACGCGCCAGAAAGTCGAGTCAGGAACAGCTGACAGATATTGTTTCGACCAAGCTCAGGTACGTACGTTTATTATTATAAGAATTGTGAAGAAGAAAAAGCAAAATTAAATATTTTGAAAAAACCCACGACGGTTAAAAAGTAATTGAAAAAGGATAAAAGTTTTGCACAAATAAATGTTTACTGCAGCGCCCCCTGGTGAGTTGTCACCGTAACACTTATCTAAGAACATGAACCAATCAAACCCAAACCCATCACTGAAAACTGCATCAAAATCAAACTAGTAGTCTTGGAGAAAAATGGCAACATGGATTTGCACAAAAAATGTTTGCTGCAGCGCCCCCTGGTGAATTGTCACCGTAACACCTAACTAAGAACATGCACCAATCAAACTCGAACCTATAACTGGAAACTGCATCAAAATCGGACTAGTAGTTTTAGAGAAAAATGGCAACATTGATTTGCATAAACATCCTCTCACCCCAAACGCATATACCGTCTCCGTTCCGTCGTGGGTAAAAAGTATTTATTGAGACTCGCACAAGAAATCACAAATTAAACTAAAACACACTCATTAAAACTTTAATAAAAAGACAAAGTGCAATTAAAATAAAAGCAGAAAATCCTGTACGAGCCCAAAAGGCATCTCAGCATGACGGATCAATCCATCAGATTAAGCTACGCTTGCCGCGGTTGGTCCGTGGATGGGTGACCATCTTTACATACCGAGAATCCTCCGTGCCTCGGAAAGCACGTTAAGCCGTTGGTCTCCGCTGTCATTCGTGGATTTTTGTCAGTCGTTACGGGTCGTCAGAAGCCCGAAAGTCTGACAGCCAGTCTTACCAAGGGGTATCGTGTTACTAGTATTTCTATTTTCTTAATGTGCCTCGGGTATCATCGAATTTCCGAATACAAACGAATACTAATTTCCATGTCCATCAATTATTAGATTTATCGTATATAATAATTTGAATTCAGAACTAAGTACTTTATTGTTGTTTTGTTTTGATTTCCGTGTGAACTATATAGAGCTGTAAAACTATTTTCATATCTGTCGTGCCTTTTTTTTTTTTTTTTTGGGTGGGAAATCATCAAATAACTTCTCCCGCTCTGGGCGGAGCGGGAGGGCATATCTGTCGTGCCTGCGACTTTAGCAACTTTTCGTCTATTAAAAAAAAAAAAATACATTAGGTTAAAAGAATATTAACAACTCTATACACTTCCAAGTCGATTGAGAGCGTCCGCTCTGCACCAAGTGGCAAAGGGCAACTGATAGAAATCCGACGACTGACGAAACACGAAGTTTGCCGAGGGACATTAAGAACATAGAACTACATTGCATAGTTACTATACTCCATAGGTTTAGGTAGTTAAATAAAGGTAAACAAAAAAAAACACGTGACGAGAGAGCTGTCAAGTAACCGACTAAACGTAATACCTGTCACTTCAGTTGTTATGCTACGTCACAGGTGAACTCTTCAATTTAGCAACGTTATATTTCGTTGACGTTTAGAAATTGGGCTCTTTATAATAGACAGATTACAAAATATTATAAATGTAACAAAAAAAATTGTGCGCAAGCAGTTACATCTACGAAAAGTAGTTTAAGAATAAACGATAAAGTTTAACATACATAATAAAAGAGGAAACTATAGTAAAACACTAACATAAATTTAATTTGGTTTAATCGTATTTTGAAACAAGAAAGTGTCATCTATAAAAACCCTTTTTACGATTTGTTTACCTTTTTTAGGGTTCCGTTAAAAAACGGAACCCTTATAGATTCGTCATGTCTGTCAGTCTGTCTGTCTGTCTGTCTGTCTGTCTGTCTGTCTGTCTGTCTGTCTGTCTGTCTGTCTGTCTGTCCGTCCGTCCGTCCGTCCGTCCGTCCGTCCGTCCGTCCGTCCGTCCGTCCGTCCGTCCGTCCGTCCGTCCGTCCGTCCGTCCGTCCGTCCGTCCGTCCGTCCGTCCGTCCGTCCGTCCGTCCGTCCGTCCGTCCGTCAAATTTTTTTTTTCATCAATCCCATTCGTGTGGGGTATCTATGGATAGGTCTTCAAAAATGATATTGAGGTTTCTAATATCATTTTTTTCTAAACTGAATAGTTTGTGCGAGAGACACTTCCAAAGTGGTAAAATGTGTGTCCCCCCCCCTGTAACTTCTAAAATAAGAGAATGATAAAACTAAAAAAAATATATAATGTACATTACGAGGGTCATTCAATAAATACTTAGCCTACAAAAAGTAAACGAAAATTTTGGAAAAGTGGCAATTTATTTTTCAACATAGTCTCCTTTTAGTTCGATACACTTAGCCCAGCGATGCTCCAACTTTTTTAACCCGTCCGAAAAATAGTTTTTGTCAAACTCTGCAAAATAGGCCTCCGTGGCGGCGATGACCTCCTCATTCGATCCATATCTATTCCCGGCGAGTGATTTTTTCAGATTAGGAAACAGAAAGAAGTCACAAGGGGCCAAATCTGGAGAATACGGTGGATGGGGCAGCAATTCGTAGCGTAATTCGACCAATTTGGCCATGGCAACGGCAGACGTGTGAACCGGTGCGTTGTTGTGGTGAAACAGCACTTTTTTCTTCGCCAGATGGGGTCGTTTTTTCTTTAATTCGGCGTCGAATCGGCCCAATAAATCGGCATAGTAAAGCCCTGTAATTGTTTTACCCTTCTCGAGGTAATCGATGTAGATCACACCTTGTGAATCCCAGAAAACGGTGGCCATAACTTTTCCGGCCGATTTTACAGTTTTCGCCTTCTTTGGAGCACGTTCCCCGGTCTGGATCCATTGTTTTGATTGCTCCTTGGTCTCTGGTGTGTACCAGTGGATCCAGGTTTCATCGACGGTCGCAAAACGATGCAAAAACTCCGCTGGATTCCGCTTAAACAGCGCCAAACACGTCTCCGATGTGGTCTCACGGTTGCGCTTGTTTTCTGGTGTGAGTAAACGCGGCACCCATCGCGCCGACAGCTTTCTCATGCCGAGTTCCTCGTGAAGAATATGATGCACTGTTCCTTCTGAAATGCCTACAGTCTCAGCTAGCTCCCGAACCTTCAATCGGTGATCTGCCAATACGAGATCATGGATTTTTTTAATGTTTTCCTCCGTAGCAGCTGTTTTCGGTGCACCTGGACGTGGTTCATCAAAAACCGACGTACGGCCACGTGCAAACTCGTTGAACCAATTCTTGACGGTGGCCATCGATGGAGAAGAGTCACCGTACACAGCATCCAAGCGCTCTTTGATTTCGATGCGCGTTTTCCCTTCCAAAAATAGGAATCGAATCACTGAACGATATTGCTCTTTTTCCATTTTTGTAAAACCGATCGACACGTTCGCTTCCATAAGTTGTCAAATTAAAACAAATGAAGGGATTGGAATGAAAATTTGAAAAAAGAATTAAAAAAGAATGTGCTACACTGTGGTAAAACTCTTTTGAAAGTACAGCGCCCTCTGGCGATGAGGCTAGGTACTTATTGAATGCACCTCGTACTATGTAAACTTCCACCGAAAATTGGTTTGAACGAGATCTAGCCAGTAGTTTTTTTTTAATACGTCATAAATCGTAAACTTATCGTTACTTGCTGCTACGGAACCCTTCATGGGCGAGTACGACTCGCACTTGGCCGCTTTTTTTAACTACCTAAACCTATGGAGTATAGGTTGTGGAGCTCAGATAGGCAGTCGCTCCATGTAAAATACTGGTATTCAGCTGCATCCTGTTAGACTGGAAGCCGACCCCAACATAGTTGGGAAAAGGCTAGGCAGATTGATTGGGGAATTTTACCGGGTTATTACATGGGACGCGGGCGGCCGTCGTTTAGCGGGTGTCTACAAGTCGAAACTCATAAGTTCATACTCAATTTTTAATGGATTTGGGGTAATTTTGGTACTAAAAATAAGATTTTTAGTAATAGCAATAACTTATTTACCTTTATTAATAATAAGATTTTTTATTACTTTTAGGTAATGTTATTGCAATACATAGAGTCCCTTTCGGATCGGCTAGGGTTTTTTTTTTACATATGTATTTTATACTATTATTTCAAGGCACGTAAAATTTAGTCGGAGAGGCAACCGGATGACGAGTGGTAATCTGAGTCTTAAAGTGATATCTAACCCCCCCCCCCGTACCGTCCGAATGGACTCCAAATAGACGGGGGCGCAGATATGGGGGATGGCGGCAATTTTTTTTTTGACATGGCATTCAAAATTTATCTCTAATAAGTGCAAGGAATTTGTGAGTGCTACCAATGCTACCTGGTTTTGATAAAATTCACACTCATTTTCGGTGATAAATCATCTGTAAGGAGTTTCAAGAATTATGTACAGCGTAAGACATTATTTCAATTATAACGATGTTGGGGGTGGCAAACGGATGGCATTGATACACACAAATTCCATGCACTTATTAGAGCTTAAATTTTGAATGACATGTTAAAAAAAATGTTTTGCCCCCATCCCCAATATTTCCGCTTCCGTCCATTTGGAGTCCATTCGGACGGTACGGGGGCGTTCGGTATCACTTCAAGACCCAGATTACCACTCGCCATCCGGTTGCCTCTCCGATAAAATTTTACGTGCCATTGCTTTAACTATATTTTCAGGCGCACGTGTATCATCTGATGAAGTCTGACAGTTACTCAAGATATTTAAGATCTGAAATGTACAAAGATTATCTCAACGGATCTAAGAAAAAGGTACGTATGTTTTGCAAAGTTTAAAAACTAGTTCTCTTCCGTAGTAATGGGCTTTATAAAATTACAAACATATGTCTAAATATTTCCATTTTCATATTTCCTTCATATTTCTTTATATTTTCTATCATCTTAGAAACAACTTAGATACGTAACTTTTTAGTTTCATAACTTTTTAGTTTTATAAATTCTTAGTTTCGCAACTTTTCAATTCTGTAACCTCACAATATCACAATAACTTTTAGTTTTGAAATTTCATTCATACCACTTTTGAGTAAATAACTAATCAATTTCTGTAACTTCACAAGTTCCACGATTCCAATTTTTCAGAAGTTCATTATTCTATGACTTTTCAATTCCATAACTTCCTCATTTTATTAACTTTTCAATTTCATAGCTTCATAAATTCTTTATACTATGACTTTTCAGTTTTATAACTTCTCAATTTCATAACATTCAGTTTCATAGCTTCTTAATTGTATTACTTTCCAATTTCGTATCTGTGACTTTTTAATTGCATAACTTTCCAATTTTATTAACTTTTCAGTTTCATTGCTTTTTTATGACTTTTCAATTGCATAACTTCACAATTTCGTAACTTTTCAATTTCATAGCTTCTTAGTTCTATTCTAGTACTTTCCAGTTTTGTATCTTCATTCATAATATATCCTCTCATTAGAACACATAACTAACCAATTTCTGCATATTCTCATTTTCAGAATTTCTCATTTTTTTCTTTCAGACTTCAGTAAAAGGCATACGTTCAATAGTATCCTTTACAGCACGCAAAGAGACTTCAGCCAACTAAGAAAAAAAGAAAATAAAAATACAACCATGGAGGTTTGAAACAACTCTGTTAGTTATGCCATTCGCCGCACCGTGACGCCACTAGCGCAAGACTTTATAGCTCTACTACTCGCCGTGACAAGTCTGCTTCAGTACTAAGAACCTAACAGTTAATGTTCCTGAGAGACATTAAAATGGTCGACCGGCCGCAGCGCAGGCAAGTTCAATGTTTTCATAAATGGATTAATTTTATGTTCATAATGTCCGGATTACACGAGATTCGTTTTTCAAGCTAGGATATCAAGATTCGTGTATACAAAATTATTTATACTGATTATTATTTCAATTATAACGATGTTGGGGGTGACAACCGGATGGCATTGATACACATAAATTCCATGCACTTATTAGAGCTTAAATTTAGAATGCCAAGTGAAAAAAAAAGAATTGCCCCCGTCCCCCAAATCTCCGCCCCCGTCTATTTGGGGTCCATTCGGACGGTACGGGGGGGTTCGGTATCACTTCAAGACCCACTCGCCATCCGGTTGCCACTCCGATTAAATTTTACGTGCCATTGCTTTAACTATTAGTGGTACTGCAAGTATTGGCCGCACAGTCGCTTTGTCTCCTTCTAGAGAGTGGTCAGTTTTGTGAGGCTGACGCTCAGTCCAACTTTTTATGGTAACCACGTAGCGTCTTTGATCGCTAGCGAGTCGCCGGCGGTCAGTCATTGCGTTTGTAGAGAGCTACAAGGACGCCTGAATGACAATGTCAGAGAAGTGTTGCTGGTTAACATTTGTGAAATTGTCACAAAAATTGTATTGACAAAATAAGATGGCGGCGTTACAAAATAACCTTGTAGCGTTGACCGAGCATTATAATATTCCCGTTATGAACTGAGTCATCGCGCCATAAATGTGCAACGCCTTGCGTCTTCTCGATAGTTTGCTACTTGCTTCGTAAGTGCGAGCGAGACAGACTAATAACAAAGTTTATTTTTATTTTTTAAAGTTCCCCAGACTAGGAATTTCTCCTGTATTGTGCGTTTACAAACATTTAAATTCACAAACACAAACAGCCAGACCCGGAACAACTACTTGTAGGTCATACAAATATTTGTTCCGTGCGGCAATCAAACCCGCGACACGCCAGTGCAGCAGTCAATCGCTTAACCACTGCGCGAACCGTGTCGTCAAGTGTCGATTTATGGCCCGATGACTCAGTTCTTAATGCGATGACTATAGTCATTAATTGTTTACACCGCGGCGCTAGTAGTAAGTTTATTTAGTTCCATTAATCGCCGCTGTGGCGCTACTGCGGTCAAGTTTGTCTGTGGCACTAGTGTTCTCTTTGTTTAGTTCTATTTTATGCCACTATGGCGCTAGTAGTTTAAAATTTAAAATACTCATTGTATTCGTATGTTGATATTTTTTGTGTGGATATGTTGATAGGAACGTGTGTTACTGAGTTATCAAAATATTAAGCGGTCTTGCAATGACAAGTCAATTTAAAAAATGGCGTCTAGGAATCAAAATACAAACTGTCAAACTTAATCCGCGTTCCCAAACATGTAAAAAATATGAGTTTTTGGAAAAATAACCTTAAAACCTTCAAATAAAGTTGAGTTTACTTCCTGTGCGTTTGCACTAGCGAAACATTCACTACAAAACATGTTCTAAGGGTGGATCTGAAACATGCTGTACAGTACAAATATGTTCTTAATGTCCCTCGCCAAACTTCTTGTTTCGTCAGTCGTCGGATTTCTATCAGTTGCCCTTTGCACTTGGTGCAGACCGGACGCTCTCAATCGACTTGGAAGTATACAGAGATGTTAATACTTTTTAACTTAATGTAATTTATTTAAAAAATGGGAGAAAGCCGCTAAAGTCGCTGGCACGACAGATATGAAAATAGTTTTACAGCTCTATATAGTTCACACGGAAATCAAAACTAAACAACAATAAAGTACTTAGTTCTGAATTCAAATTATTATACACGACATGGAAATTAGCATCCGTTTGTTTTCGGAAATCCGATGATACCCGAGGGACATTAAGAAAAAATAAATATTGTACATATTTGATTCCGATAAAGTTTAAATGCTTATAATTATTTTTACTCGCTATATCATTATTCTATCAACATACTCTTTTACTAGACTTTATAGCTTAATATATGTATTAGAAGAAGCATATGACTCTAATAACATTATACAAAAAAAAAAACTTCTTTTTAAGCTTCTCTTCGATCTGAAAACTCGAAATTTCATCTGAAACGGTTTTTGAAAAAATAAAAATTAATCTATTGTCAACTTATATGATCAATCAATCTGCCCAGCCTTTTCCCAACTACGTTGAGGTCGGCTTCCAGTCTAACCGGATGCAGCTGAATACCGTGTTACTCAGTAACTAGATTGTGGAGGTCAGGTAGGCAGTCGTTCCATGTAAAATATTGGTATTCAGCTGCATCCGGTTAGACTGGAAGCTGACCGCAACATAGTTGGGAAAAGGCTAGGCAGATTGTACAGTGGACTATTATGATAAATGACTCAAATGTTCGACCCCAATCCAGGTTCAATCTGATCGAGGTCAACAGGTCCGTGATACGCGGAGTCAATTTAAAACAATAATTCATACAATACGATAGAATAAGTACAATAGTGATACTTACCAACTTCCACTGGCGAGTGCCCCCAGCAGGCCAATTCGGTTCAGTGTATGTATCAATGCGAGTATAGTGTAGTGTGTTATGCATGTACAAACGGGCCTCCAAGACGCGCATAGGCTGCTCCCAGCGCAATGGCACCGTGCCCAGATTTCATAAGGTTTTTAGAAACTGTTCGTTATTGTAAGTGAAATATCGAGTACTTCAGATTGACTATTCTTCTACCTAATTCTTGAACAAAAGACGGAAAAATAATGTAGTAATTATAAAAGCGAAAATACGGAATTTTTAAATAAACCCTCTTATTTATAAATATTAGTACAAACCGTTTCTAAAAATCTACATTTACATACAGTACATATGTTCTTAATGTCCCTCGGCAAACCTCGTGTTTCGTCAGTCGTCGGATTTCTATCAGTTGCCCTTTGCACTTGGTGCAGACCGGACGCTCTCAATCGACTTGAAAGTATATAGAGTTGTTAAAACTTTTAATTAATGTCATTAATTAAAAATAGTAGGAAAGCTGCTAAAGTCGCAGCACTAAATATAGTTCACATGAAAATCAAAACAAAACAACAATAAAGTACTTAGTTCTAAATTCAAATTATTATACACGATAAATCTAATAATTGATGGACATGGAAATTAGCATTCGTTTGTATTCGGAAATGCGATGATTCCCGAGGGACATAGAAATACTGTAAGTATTCTGATCCAATTGTATACATTTTTATCAAATACTTTTGGGACAAACCACACAATTCACTGGTTATAAAAAAGGGACCTATTGCCGTCAACCGAGCCCAAACGGGCTGCTAATGAGAAATTCCTATAAACAGAATTTAAAAAATAATAATAAGGGGGTAATAATAAAATATAATTTAAAAATTATACTTAATAAGTCTTCTTTAGCTCTCTATAGAAAAAAATATATAATTATGTAAAATATTACATTCATAAATATTTATATAATTAAAATATATAATATAAATAAATAAATGTGATTCGACTACGGTTTTAACAATCGTAAAAGCAATTGCAGTTGCCTGTCTAAATTAGGAATTAATATTTCTTTACTGAAGGAATTGACACTATGTCGTTAAGAGCGTTTATTCTGAAAGTGGGCAACGTCGCTAATAGATGTCAAATATTTCTCTGTTTTGATTAATTTGGTAATATTACTGTATGGAAATAAGAAATGTGGCTAACTAGCGAACTAGAATATTAATAATGAATTGCAATTATAACACTGAATTTGATGTTGTAACAATTTTAGGTGTAAAAAAGGCATTTGGAAAATTTCCAAATACTTTTTTTACATCTAAAACTAAATATTCAGTATTACGATATTAATTATTGTATTTCATAATCAATATTTTAGTTCCCTAGTTAGCCACATTTCTTAATTCGATACAGTAATATTGCTAAATGAATCAAAACAGGTAAATATTTGACAGCTTTTTACGACGTTGCCAAGTTTTAGGATAGACCCTCTTAATACAGAAACAAATTTAAAAAAAAATTACAAATCGTTCCGTAAAATTATCGCGATAATAGTAGTTAGTCGAATTCGATCAACAATAATACTAGATTTCCAATGAGCGCATCAAAAACGGCCGGAACATAGTTTTTTCATTTTCAACCTTATTGCTTAGAAATTACGTTTTTATTTTTCCGTAAATATTTTTGATCTTATTTAAAAAATACGTTTACTTTTCAATCGAAGTAGTAAATATATTGCAAACGATAATAAACTTTTTGTTTGAGTGTTAAGGTTTATAATCAAGTTATGTGCAATCGCGGCCACTTGAGCGATGGTTTTGTTCGTAATCCTTAATCTAGTGCTATGGTTGATCGAAGGTGCTCTTTGGAAGGAGGTCCGAGGCAGTACTACCACTATACAAATATTTTTATTTTCTAATGTCCCTCGGCAAACTTCGTGTTTCGTCAGTCGTCGGATTTCTATCAGTTGCCCTTTGCACTTGGTGCAGACCGGACGCTCTCAATCGACTTGGAAGTATATAGAGTTGTTAATACTCTTTTAACTTATTGTAATTTATTTTAAAAATGGTAGGAAAAGTGCTAAAGTCGCAGGCACGACAGATAGGAAAATAGTTTTACAGCTCTATATAGTTCACACGGAAATTAAAACAAAACAACAATAAAGTACTTACTTCTGAATTCAAATTATTATACAAGATAAATCTAATAATTGATGGACATGGAAATTAGCATTCGTTTGTATTCGGAAATGCGATGATTCCCGAGGGACATTAAGAAAGAAAATAGAACACTACATATTTCTGCCACCAAGCGTTGGTGTATTCCGGCTACTTTTAGAGCGGTTACGCACTACGTCCGATCTGAATCCGAATTCAAGATCCGCGTTCAATCCGAATTGGTAATGTTCTAAATTTGGACGGACAGAGTTTGGATCTAGTGTAGAACCCCTCATACAAATGGCTACTTTGGACCGACATTTCTCGGATTCGGGTCGGACGTAGTGCGTAACCCCTCTTAAGGTGGTTTTACACCGGCGAAGCGAGGTGTGGATGGGATGGGCGAGAATTGAAATTTGTATGGCAAAATTTCTATGCACGCCCTGCCCATCTTTGGTGTAAAAGGTCTAGATGCGCGAGGATGTGCGAGGCGAGAATTGAAATATTTGTTAGTACAATCTTGAACTTTATTACTGTAAGAATAGAGTAATTATTTACTTTGTAACACGGATATACAAATCTCGAACCGGCCATCGAGGGCCCGCACGGTCTTTCCGTCAAGCGCTGACTCGCGATGTCTTGCAATGTCTCGCGCTGGCACGCGCCGGCTCGTTCCGACCATCGCAAGACATCGCTTCATACTATATTCTCGGCTGGCCGGCGCGCGAGACACGGCTGGCCGGGCAGCGCTTGATAGCGCGAGCTGGCATGTGCCATCGCGAGCCGGCGCGAGGCAACGCTAGCCATTGCGAGACGGCGCAGTATAGCGATGGACATCTTTCGGTGTAAAAGGGTAAGCGTGATTTCAATTCACGCTCATCCCATCCACGCCTCGCCGGCATAAAACCACCTTTAGTCGTGTCACGACACAAACTAAACTCCAGGTTTCTGTAAAGCTAAATTTTACCGATGGCTGCTGTGATGGACTGACTTAAATAACAACTGCCAATCAAATCTATTGACATGACTTTGACAACAACTTGAAAGTAATTTTTGAGCTGTTTGGGGTCAAATCAGAAAATTCTAAAATACAATAGACCTGGATATATTTAGTAACCTGTTCCGCTTAGCTATTTCTAAAGAGCCATAAAAAACCCTGTAAGAAATCGACACGTGTTTTACCTCTCTCATAGTCAGGATGACGATTGACTTGTCGCGAACTCGTACACGGCGTGTTGCCACACCGTTTTAAAATGGTTTAAATGACATTTAATAACTACAGTCCTGTTGTTTTTTTACCTTTGACATGTCATCACTTTCAAAATCAGAGTGATCTTTATAATCGTTAGAATAAGGTTGTTATTGGGTTGCTGCAGCCAGGGGGAAAATATATCTAAAAACACTGTAAGAGCGTTTGCGCACTTATCCCTATCCGTTTCTAATCCGGTTTGGCCATCCTAGTAATTGTATGAACGTATGCACTCATGCGTATACGCTACGCATTTGGTTCGTGTACGATTCGTAAAGTCTCACATCGAGTCGTTTTTTGACGGATCAAAACCAAGTATCTCAAACAAAACGAATCAAATACGGATAAAGTGCGCAGACGCTAGGACGTGAATTTCCCGTCCGACTTTTTGACGTATCGAACTCGAATCGGGTACGTATAAGTGGGCAAACGTCTTAACAGAGTTTCATAAAATTGGCTTTAAACCTTTCAGAAACCAAAAGGTCTTTTCGTTAGTATAATATAATAATGATATTACTAGACAGACAATTGTCATTGCATATGCTCTAAACTGCAATAATTAATATTATGTTAAGTAGATCTTAACAATTGTTTTAGTAAAAATATGGGGATTGTTACTGGTTGTCTTAAAATAACCACATAGAATCTAGAACGAGTCTAAAGACGATATACAGGTTCAAATTAAATAAGCTAAACTTTACAGATGAAATAAGGTATCGAAGTCAAAAATAATCCTATACTATTAAATTACCAATATTTTTATACATCGTGAAATTTTAATCACTATTTTGCTAGAACAAATGTTGTTCAGACCATGGTCTACTACCATTCTACAGCATCCAATAATTTAAAAAAACATAATTGGTTTTTGAAAAAACACAAAAAAAAACTTAAGTTTAAAATGTCAAGATCATCGTTACTCCCTACAACACAGACACCACGCACGGGACACAGCATTGCTTACAGGGCAATGTACCTCCATAAACGAAATTTAGTAAGCAGTAGTTTTTTTTTTTTAATGACCGGATCCGACATATATATATATTTGTAATCACGTTCTCGAAAACGGCTCTAACGATTTCGATGAAAGTTGCAATATAGGGGTTTACAGGGGCGAAAAATCGATCTAGCTAGGTCTCATATCTGGGAAAATTCATTTTCTCCGTATTTTAACAAAAGTTTAGAATAAAATGGCTACCTTAGAATAATGACATTTTTTTTTTTTTATAATATCATTCCCTCTATCTGCAATCAGCCCTCTAGCTATAATAAGATTGTGTGCAGTAGTAGTAAGCAGTAGATAATCTTGACATTTTAAACTTGATGGATGCTGTAGAATGGTAGTAGATCATGGTCTGAATAACGTTTGTTCTAGCAAACCTGTAATTCAAATTTCACGGTGTATACAGGATAAGTTTTTATCGAGTACGCAAACTTTAACATTTGACTGTACTCATCATTATGAACAACTTTTACTATGGGACCAAACCTGAAATCGCGAAAAAAAATCAGCTGTTCCCTACATTTTGATGAGTTATGCGAACATAAATGTAGAGAGAGCAGTGGTGGCCCAGTGGTAGCGGCCGCGACTTACGAGTTTGTAGGTCGTAGGTTCGACCCCAGACAGGCGCTTTACTTTGTTTAAATTATTTCATCACCACTGCTTTCAAAACGGTGAAGGAAAACATCGTGAGGAAACCGGCATGTCCTAAAACCGAAAATTCGAAGACATGTGACATCTACCAACCCGCACTGGGCCCGCGTGGTAGATTACGGCCCACTCCCTCTCACAGAGAGGAGGCCTGTGTCCCAGCAGTGAGAACATTTATAGGCTGATGATGATGGTGATGAAATGTAGGGAACAGCTGATTTTTTTCGCGATTTCAGGTTTGGTCCCATAGTAAAAGTTGTTCATAATGATGAGTAAAGTCACGTGTTAAAGTCTGCGTACCGGATAAAAACTTACCATGTATGTCATAGCCAGATCTTAGCATTCATAATTTAATGAAGTGTTCGACCATTTCTTGAAATGACCAGCTAAAACTGACCATTTCGTTTAAACGTCAACGTTTGGTGATATGTCAGTCGACGTTTGGCCATATAATTAATGTAAAGTATCCAATGTTTGTAGTAAAAAATGCCAAGTAACTGCGACCAACTTGGAAGTAGCGGTTTGTCACAATTCTAACATAACCTAACCCATTTGGTCGGTCGGAATGCTTATATATTTGTAATCACATTCTCGAAAACGGCTCTAAGGGCGTTTGTGCACTACAAGGAATTTTACTGTCCGGCAGTCCGATTTTTTACAGTCCGATGTGGCATGAAAAAATCGAATGATTGGCTCCGATCCGAGTAAAGACGGACAAGTGCACAAGCACTTGTCCGTCTTTACTCGGATCGGTGCGGCGCAGTTTAGGGTAGCTCTCTTTGAAACTACACGCCACGCACGCGTAATTTACTCTAGGAACGAGGAGTTTCTTGGAACGTCAGCAGTTGCTTGCTTTTTTACTCTACGTGCGAAGACGTAGAAGATAAAAAGAATTTTGGGTTCATCCTCTTAAAAGTGAAAGATACCTGACAGGGTCATTTTACATAAACCACAATAAATTGAGGCAGGACGAAAGACTTTTTTTTAACTACTATCAGATGTCTATAACTACTTTCCTAACCTCCTCCGCTCCCCCGCGCCCACCCCGCCCGCTCATGAATAATACTGATCGCGGACGCAGTGCACAAGCATAAACACGTTTTTCATTGCTGTCATCTCGGACCGGAAAAAAACGACCCGGAATAGAGAAAAGTAAATGTCGGACGGTAAAATTACGTATAGTGCACAAACTAGTATTTACATTTATGGCGTGCCATATCGGACCGTAAAAAATCGGACTGCCGGACAGTAAAACACCTTGAAGTGCACAAACGCCCTAATGATTTCGATGAAAGTTGCAATATAGGAGTTTACGGGTACGAAAAATCAATCTAGCTAGGTCTTATCTGGAAAAAATTCGGTTTCTCTATTTTCACCCGAGCAGAGCTCGGTCGCTCAGGTACTAATAATCAGCCTATAATGTTCCCAATGCTGGGACTCAGGCCTCCTCTCTGTGAAAGGGGAGTGGGCCGTAATTCACCACGCGGGTCCAGTGGTAGATGTCACATGTCTTCGAATTTTTGGTTCTAGGACATGCTGGTTTCCTCACATTGTTTTCCTTCACCGTTTTGAGAGAAGTGGTGATGAGGAGCTCGTAGCTAAGTAATGACAGCCGCATTGGTCGATCCACCAGGTTAAGCTACGCTTGCCGGGATTGGTCCGAGGATGGGTGACCATCTTTACATACCGAGACTCCTCCGTGCCTCGGAAAGCATGTTAAGCCGTTGGTCCCGACTGTCATTCGTGGATCTTTGGCAATCGTTACGGGTCGTCAGAAGCCTGAAAAAAGGTATCGTATTACCCAGTTGCTGGGTTGTGGAGGTCAGATAGGCAGTCGCTCCATGTAAAGTACTGGTATTCAGCTGCATCCCGTTAGACTGGAAGCCGACCTCAACATAGTTGGGAAAAGGCTAGGCAGATTAAGTTTATAAAATCATGTTTTGTACTTGTATCAAGATTTGATATTCGTACCTGTTTCGTTTGTGACGTTTCGCCAGTCATTTTAATTTGACCCTGTTAATGATCAATCAGTTACATCTCGAAAAAATCTTTAAAAAAAAACAAAAAGAAACAATTTTTTTCTTTTAATTATCCCATAGAGACTTGCGCAGCCAAAGTTATTCTTTAAAAAAAAAAATATTTGACAAAAAAAGACTGTTTAAAAAAAGATACTGCCCGTTTTTTTTGTTTTAAAAAGAGAACTCAAATTTATAAAATTGAATAAAAAAATACTGTTGTATATACGTCTTATAATATAGTTGTGTTTAGATTTTAGGCGATAATGGAATTTAATGTGAATGTATATTTTATACAAGAGAAGGTAAAATAGTACGTAGATCTTTTACTTTCGTTACGGATAGTCAGAAGCCCGAAAGTCTAACAACCAGTCTTACCAAGAGGTATTGTGATACCCAGTAACTGTGTTGCGGGGGTCAGATAGTCAGTTGTTCCATGTACGATACCTGTATTTAGCTGCATCCAGTTAGACTGGAAGCCGACCCCAACATAGTTGGGAAAAGGTTAGACAGGTAAATACGCAGGTGGCTACAGGAGTTCACTCACACACAAGCGGAGAACTGGTGGACCTCGACACCGGGCTGCAGGCAGTCTAAGGAAGCTATGCCATCCCTGGATAGCAGGCTTACCAGGCGTTTATTACGCCTGGACAGGAACGGCCTTTTCTTTTTGGGTGGGAAATTATCAAATAACTTCTCCCGCTCTGGGCGGAGCAGGAGGGCGTGTCAGACTCTTACTGAATAAAACCCACCCGTGTTCCTTCAGTTGCCATGTTGCCGGGGGCCACGATTTCCCTTTCGGCCTTATTCGCACCCCCGGCAGACATCGGCCCTAGCGGACCCCGTCAATTCTGCTGACATCTCTATGAGGCGCGCGTGGAACACAACGCGCCGTCGACCCGGGCCTGGTCCTTATCGGTCGGCAAGCTACCCATTGCTCACCGTCCGCAAGCCCGCGCCTACGGTGGCCGGAAATCGGCTTGCGATTCCTGACGCCCAGGGTGTCTCCTCTTGCGGCGGTTAGGGGCGTGAGGGCGCGCAAGGCTGAGGAACCGTCGCGCACGTGCTCTTCGAATGCACAGGCGTCACCCAGATTAGAACAGAAACTTTCGGTTCACCCAGATCTTTCACAGATGTTCTGAACAGACCAAGAGTTTTAATTAACTTCTGGAGGGAGGTGGGCTGGTTGGAATAGCCACCAAACGGCCGCCATGGCCTACGCACAATGGTCCACCTGACGGACTAAGTGCGGAAACCAAACCCCATAACATAGAACATGGGCTGGGCAGGTTATGAAGGAGTGGAACTCTATACCTGGTTTTGTGTTTCCCGCTAACTATGACCTGGGAGACTCGAGTGAATAGGTTACTTGTAGGCAAGCGTGCATCATTGTCGACCATATTGTGGCCGGATCTACATCGCCAAATGCAAACTACGCATTGACGTCACGCAAAATCCTGTATCGCGCAAGCGAAGTTTTCCGCGCTACCAGCATATATCCAACGTCCCGACATCAATCGTCAGGCAGTTGCCCGACACAACACCCGTCTGGAGGATCCTTCCTATTCTATGGTGTGTGAGTGAACTTTATAACTGTTCCTCATACCTCTACACTGGTCATCATCGCTTAGAGGATGTTTTTTAGCAAATTTTAACCCCTCGACCCTCCCCCCTGGTGCTACGTGGTGTGTTTAAGACTAACCCTAGACAAAGTCACGTATATTTTTTTGGTACAAAGTCAATATTCAACAGCAAGTCAAGGACACGCGCCGCTTTTCGGTTTAGAAATCGCGCGTTCAACGAAAAAATAAACACACGTGATATCTCGTAACACACACCCCCTCCCCCTTGCCCATACCCCTTGTGATATTTCGTGATTTTTCCGAACGCTCCAACCCCGCTCCCTTTCAAGCCATTTTTTTTGTGTGGGTCGGTTTTCTTCGAACCCCCGACAGGCATTGGCCCTAGCGGACCCCGTCAATTCTGCTGACATCTCTTTGAGGCGCGCGTGGAACACAACGCGCCGTCGACCCGGGCCTGGTCCCTATCGGACGGCGAGCTACCCATTGCTCATCGTCCGCAAGCCCGCGCCTACGGTGGCCGGAAATCGGCTCGTGATTCCCACCCCGGGCGTCTCCTCCTGCGGCGGTTAGGGGCGTGAGGGCGCGAAATTTGCCTCCTCCTTCGCGAGCATTACCGCTTCGCAGAAGGAGGTGACGGCCTGCCATTTCCTCTCGCTCCGTACCATGGCCTGAACCAGGGCTGGACGCGAGAGATCACCGCCGCCGATCGCCTCTACGAGGACACGGCGTTACTCCGCCCAATCCCTTTCAAGCCTCACGTGACAAGAAGTCAAACACGGACCAAACAAAACTATGTATAGCGACATCTAACTACTTATGATTTAGAAAAACAAGTAACTACTTATGATTTAGAAAAAGAGATCCGTAGGAGAACCAAGATAACCGACATAGCCCGAAGAATTGCCAAACTTAAGTGGCAGTGGGCAGACATTGCTCGCAGAACAGATGGCCGATGGGGCCGAAAAGTTCTGGAGTGGTAACCGCGTATCGGAAGACGTAGCGTTGGAAGGCCTCTCACAAAATGGACCGATGACCTGGTGAAGGCCGCAGGAATCCGCTGGATGCGGGAAACACAGAACAGGTCGAAGTGGCGGTGCTTGGGGGAGGCCTATGTCCAGCAGTGGACGTTATTTCGGCTGAACTGGCCGGAACGGAGGTGACCGACGTTCCTCCTCGTTCCACGCTGAGTATCCCTAGCTTCTGACTCATGGTAGTGGAGGGAACCATATGGTTTTAGTCGGTAGGAGTCTGACAACCCCCCGTTCTCCCCAAACGGAAGGTATCAAGGAGGATTTCCTCACAGAAAAAAATCTGGTGTGTTATGTTCAAGTCCCAAGTTTATGTGCTGAGCTACGTTATTTTCTTCTCTTGTATAAAATCTTTTATTTAAAGTAGGTAACAGTCGCTTCCTTCAAAGGTATTGTTATATATTTGTGGTATATTAAGATTTTAGCTTCGACGGCACGACGACGATACAATTACGACACGATATACTTTCTCTCATGAGTGGGTTGTAACAGGTAAAATCACATATCTGTTCCGCCTGTTCCTGTTCCACGTAAATAACAGTTCCAAAAACCTGTTACAAAGAACAGCCTGTTATTTCATACTATGAAATGAAATGAAATTGTTTATTCTGTAAATAGGATATCGGAATCACTTTTACACGTCATTTAAAAAAATATCAAAAATAAGCTAGATGAGTTCGGCGCTTCCTATCTGACTACTCAGAGAAGAAAGGCCGAAACAAACTCAGAGGTCGCAGTCTCTTTTAAAGTCCAGACATAATCTTGGTCAGGCCATATGAGGACCATGTAGATTAGTGTCTGAAAAGGTCTTTTGAGGAAAGAACCACACAGATTTGAGTAGACCTGTCCAGTCAGTGCAAGCATTTGTCAGTAATCGTGGAGCTCAACTTAGATCTCAAGGAGCTCAACTCAACGAGCAATACCAAAGAAAGGACATTTGGGTAGGCCACAAAAACTACTCAAACTGCCAGACCATCACTAAAACTAGAAGAGAAATAAAAATGATATCCAATATGTAGGAACAGACTAATGTGTATGCTAACAGGACAGGACAAAAAAAAACCTACGTCGTACTTCTCTTTCTAACTAGGGTGTTAAAAACTATGCGAGAAAAGGAAAGAGGTTGTGACGGCTGGGTCTCGCAGTGTAACAGTAATATCTTTTATCTTATTCTAACCAGCGCCGGCCCGAGAATTCCTGGCACCCTAGGCGAAAGGCTGGAACGGCGCCCTTTTAAGAAAATTCGTGACAAAATAAAACTATGTTCTTTTTTTTTCGTGTGGTTAGTGACTAACCTGGTGTCAGAGTTTTAAAGCCGCCCATGGGGCGACTTGACTTCACATACCGTCGAGAAATATCCCTCAAGCGCGATCGGTACAACGATCGCGGTCAAACTATAATAGTCAAATCAATTTTGAACAAAATATTATAACATACAACAAGAGAACCAATAAATTTGCAATTGCGATTTTTTACCAATGGATTGGCCTCAATTCGCTTTTGATTTTTGGTATTAAAATGGGTAAAAAAATTAGGAGTATTTTCAAGTTGTAGGTAAATAAATAAAAAAAATATACAGTATTATTTTTCAATTTCGATGCCGCCGATTGACGCCCCCCTAATACGAGCGCCCTAGGCCGTCGCCTAGTTCGCCTATATGAACGGGCCGGCCCTGATTCTAACTAAGATAACCGTCATAAGGATGAATAGAGAAAAGCTTGTGACTGTCATTTATGGGATTTTGTTATCTCGTGGAGTGGAACAGACGCTGTTATTTCAGTCTGTTATAGTTACAGTCTGTTATCGTATGATACCTGTTTTATTTAGCTGTTACGATAAATACGCCTCACTCCTACTCTCTCATATCGACACGAACAATTACATGGCGAAACTCCTTAGATGTATGGGTATCGCTTGAATACAAAAAAAACTTATATGTTATAAAACAAAGTCCCCCGCCGCGTCTGTCTGTCGGTCTGTCTGTCTGTCTGAACGCGATAAACTCAAAAACTACCGAACGGATTTTCAAACGGTTTTCACCAATGCATGAAGTGATTCATGTGGAAAGTTTTACTGTATAATTCATTATGGTTTTGTGTAAATTGGCTGAAATTTGACGATTATTGTTGAAGATGTCGAAAAAAATCATGCAGACTGGGAACTTTATTGGCGTGCGCCGCGGAAATCGTAAAAGTTACATACAATTTATGTTCTACAGTATTGTTCATCTTAAAAAGTTCAACAATCAAGTCCGCGATGGCATATGTCTATATTGTCTATCTTCTCTCATCAAAGGATGACCCACACAATAAACATTTTTATCTTTCAGAATTTGATAAAAATTTCATTGTTATTTCCGAAGCCATTTTGACCTTTTTTTATTTCGCCACCCACAACAAATTATTAACATAAGATTTTGAAGCTACCTACGTACCTAACGTTTTATGAAGAACATTCATAAATCAAATCGTATTTGTATCGTCGTATGTTTAAATTAGGCTAAGTAGAGTCACACTGCGGGCGAAAACATTTGAAAATTATATTTAAAAAAGGTGAGAAAATAATTAATTTTTCTGCATACGTGTAGGTCTAGGTACGCGCTATTTAAAAATGGATAGTAATAAAGCTTCCGAAAATGTGTGGTTGACTGTAATACTAAATTTTCGAAAAAATACTTAACTTCCAAAAATATACCAAGTTTCCGAAAAGTCAATTTGTTGTGCTATAAAAGTTAGTGACAGAAACGAATCGCTGCAAAACCGACTCCATGTAGTCCTGTCTGCCCTACCTCTAGAGTGTTTTTTAAGCCTGCGTAGGCGCGGAGGGGTGAGGTGGCTTGCGAGCTGAGGAGCAGGTGGTTTTATGAAGCTGCGGTGGTGAGCGTTAAAACCATCTGCGACGATAAGCTCGCGTGGGACCGCCGGAGCCTCGCAGCGCCGGAGCCGTGACAGAAACCATGCCTGCTGCATGCATGGTGTATGCTTGTTTGCATGTTTGAAAAATATTATGTCAGCAAATTCTGTATGGAATTTTCAGTATTTTATATGGTCGTTTCAGTATTTTATTCGACCGTTTCTTTATTTGTATTCGCGTACACCGTTCAACCGATTTTGACTTCTATTGCGTAGGCATAAGGATGGCATTAAAAGCAAAAAATGTGGTTACAAACCAACTGTTTACTGCAGCTGCTATTTGTCATGCAACCAACGCAATAGAAGTCAAAATCGGTTGAACGGACTGTAAAAAAGGTTTAGTTAAATTTCTAATCTTATTTCAAATGGAGTATAGTTATGTTTCGCAAGAATCACATAACGACTCACCCCTATGTCGTACAGATTAGCCAATCAGATTTTTTTTTGTAGTGGGGCTGATTTCTCTGGATATGCCGGACGTACTGTACTCAAGTATAGCCTATACTCATGGCTTTACCTATTTTCTGCTCAGAAGAGAATTTTCATAGTCGCCGGAGGTATGTGAGTGGGTGAGGCAGGGGCAGTAGACAAAGGCCAAAGCTAACTCAGTCTGCCAATTTTGTCAATGGCGCCCTCCCCCATACCTCTGGCAGTGACTATTTTAGACAACTTTTCTTTTTCTAACCAAAGATTTTAGTATACAACCCAAAAAATTACTACCCACCGATTTATAAAAGAACCTAATGTTACATTTTAAACTATAGCCGCTACCACAAACCGCCAGTCTGATCTGAACCATTCATCCGGTCAGACGACTGACTGACTGTTCAGTTTTATCTCTACGTGTAAAGCCTGATACCATAAGTTGACGCAACTATTAAAGTTGCACTGTTTATGACTAAGCGTATGCTGAAACGCAGGTGACGCCCAGCACAGTACAGATTTTGCAGTGTACACAGACACATTCGCGTCCTAGCTAGTACAATCAGTGGTAAAAAACTAGTGACGCCGTGCACGCGTCGTGCATAAATCTGTGCCGGCTCTACAACGAGACGCAGAGCAGGACAGACATGTCCGCGTCGCACGTGCCTGCGCCGCAGCGAATGCAGTTTAGTACGTTAATGCATTACAAAATCTTCTCTGCCCTGCGCTGCGTCTCAGCATACGCTTAGCCTAAACGATGCAAGTCATTTGCTGGAACTTACTCGTGTAAATACGGCTCAAGTCCACTGTTGGACTTAGGATTCTCCTAATTTCTTACAAATCTCAATTCGTAGTCGTCTATTACTATTCTTCTCTTAAGAGCGTTTATCCTAAAAGTTGGCAATATTGCTGTATGGAAATATAATATGTGGCTAACTAGTGAACAAAAATATTGATTATGAAATGCAAAAATTAATATCTTACATGTAAAAAAGTATTTAGAAACTTTTCAAATGTCTTTTTACGTCTTAAACAGTTACAACATCAAATTCAGTGTTGTAATTGCAATTCATCATTAATATTCCAGTTCGCTAGTTAGCCACATTTCTTATTTCCATACAGTAATATTGCCAAATTAACCAAAACAGCGAAATATTTGACATCTATTTGCGATGTTGCCCACTTTCAGAATAAAAGCTCTTAAGTTAAAATTTAAATGTTTCGCTCTCAGTGTGATGCCATTGATGTTAGCAAAATATATTTAATTATGAAAGAATAAGCCAAAATAATCTAGTACTGTGCTAAAGGTAATTTATCACCGGGGTTTTTAAACTCCAACTCGACTCAAAGCATTTATTTCAATTAAACCAATTACAGGCACTTTTGAATTGTCAAGAGTCAGTCAGAAATATGAAGCTATTTGCCCATTTCAAAACGTAGTAGGTTCCTATGGAGAAGAACGGGGCAAGAAACTCCACAGACACTCTTTTAAACCAAAATATTGTAACAAAATATTGGTCCATATATTTAAAACCACTTATTCTCAATACAGAGTTCTTAGAGTCAATCTCGAAAAAAAAAAACGTGTGGTACTCGGGGACTGCCGCGGTAAAGCTATTGCATAGCATTTGTAACCTCCATAATTCCTATTTGTCAACGCTACCTTGGGATGATGACGTGATGACATAAAACAAAAATTACGTTCCCATGACAACATCACGTTGTCATGGGAACGGTCATTACATGGTAGGCAGAGTGGGGGGTGTTAGGTTTTATTTTCGTTACGGAATTTCTTGATTCGGTCGCCGCGCTCAAAGCCCGCGATAAAAGCTATGCAATAGCTGAAAAATAACATAATATAATTTCAGCCCGTACTCACGGAAGGATTAGGCAGTCGTATAATACACCCACATTTCGCCAGTTTTGTTTAAGTCCCATGTAATAGGGGGCGAGCCTATTGACGTTAGGCTATAGCTGTGTATTTTGAATAACAGTAAACTACGTAAACAAAATGTAAAAACAAGCATTAAAATCTATACCACAGATTATAATGCTTGTTTTTACATTTATCTTTTGTTTTTACTTAGTGACAATTCATAAAATATGGAGTTGTTTATCCAAAAGGATTGTCACATAATCAGCCTAGATCTTGTCCCTTGCCGTCAAGTTGGCACCATGCTTGTCAAGCTTAGTTCCAATAGAAATAGAGTTCAAAATGGCTTGACAAGCAACGTGCCAACATGACGGCAAGGGACAAGCCATAGTGTTCCCACTACTGGGACTCAGTAATCCAGCACGCGGACAGTGCGGGTTGGTAAATATCACAAGTCTGCGATTTTCCGGTTCTAGGACATACCGGTCTCCCCATAAATTATCGTTGATATACCAAACCACAGTACTAGATATATTTTTAATTAATAATTCAGAATTCTCTCTATTTTTAATGATTACAACAAAAAAATACCAAAGTTATTATACATTTTATTAGAAATTTATTTTTTTATAATATTTTTTTCTTATTAGCTTGTAGTTTACGTTGTTAAGCCAGTGTGCACAATTTGCACAAGTCTCAAAGTATCTGTTAATGTGATTAATTGCCACACTGCACAGAAAATTGTTAAGGTGCACAAATTCCTGTTTACTTAAGATAGACTGTATTATTCTGTAAGTTGTGCAAATTGCACTGATCAAGAAGTGTATTGCACCTACAACTGTGTGTCTCTGCATCACCCAAAGGTTGACAGATAGAAAATGCTCTGTAAAGTGTGCTTGAAGGATCAAATAAATAAATATTGCACGAGTTCTAATTAAAATAAATAACACGTATTAAGAAAATCAAGTCTAAAATATGATATCTATGTATCCAAATAAGAAAAGAAACAAAAAAATAATGTGTTTAAGTTACAAGCTTTATGACTTGATTAAAAGACAATTCTTAATATTTCACACTATTGCAAAACATTTTTTGATCAGCGTATTTAAAAACTGCTAGTATTTTTTTAATTTTAAATCAATAAAAAATGTATCTTGCATCAATGTTTAGACTAAAACCGTTACTTATGTAACTCCGCCACATTGCACAATTTTACACAAAATGTAAAAGTCAAATTGTCAAAATGCACAAAATTGTGTGCACTCATTACGCTTAGATGAATTTATTTAAAAATTCTTAGTCTCAAAAAGCATTTCTTTTTTCTTTATTTTTAGACTATTTTTTAGTCAAGCATAGTTTTTATGTAATTCAAGTTAATTATTGAATCATATCTTGAAGTCGTTGGTTAAATATGGGTAGTTGTTTTTCAAAGGCTTGTTAAAACTGCGCTAGAATGGTCTAAGTCGCTATTCACTAAGTAATTTGAGCCCCAAGATACAGACTAAGGCTGCTCCACTGGAGGGGATCGAGGCAGCAGAGCGGAGAAATGTGTCAATATTAGGCTGCCTGTCCACTTTAGCGGAGCGAGGTAGCGGAGCGGAGAAATGTGCCAATATTAACCCAATAGGAGCGGAGCTCAGAAGCGGAGTTAAGATTCTATTGGTTAATATTGGCACATTTCTCCGCTCCAGTGGACAAGCTTAACCAATAGAATCTAAACTACACTTCAGAGCTCCGCTCCTATAGGTTAATATTGACACATTTCTCCGCTCCGTTCCAGTGGGCAGGCAGTTTGGGGCTCACTGGCAAATTATAATATATTGTAACTCAGCTGTAGATAATATTTTAAGCTACTCATGTCGTCTCAACTTGCTGATAACCTGTGAACTTACTGTATTACCAGGAATATATTTTCTGTTTCGTTTGCCAACCACGCATCAGTGCATAGCGTGGCCGTAGGTCGCAGTAGACGATTCCGCCAAAATTTTCATACAAACAGTAGCTACTCGGTAAGACCGTCGCTTAGCCGTGGGCTGTGGAGCGGGCCCTTACTACTTTTTATTTGTCGAGATGTGACCATGTGAGTTAGACCATTTCTACCGCTGTCATTTTCTAATAATGACTGTATATGTAATTAGTAGAGAATTGATGTTATTGTAATTGTCAATTTATTGTAAAATTCAAGAAAAAAAGTATCAGTAGAAAGGATATGACAAATGGTCAGATTTTTTTTTCCGATGAAATAGGTCGTTTTTGCCAGATTGCGGCGGAGACCACAAGGACGATAATGTCTTTGAACATAAATTGACAATTACAATAAACAGGCGTTAAAAGGTTGATATTTAATCAAAGATAAATAATTTTAAATACATAATGTGTACCTATAGACATGTACCAAAGTGTATTAAAGAAATAAATTATTTTAAAATGTATTTTTGTTGTTTCTTTTATCACATTTACCCTTAATATCACGCCTAACGGGGTAGACAGGTGTATAGTACATCCTCCTTTCACCAGTAGGGACACGCTATCGAATAGAAAGTATCGATACTTCAAGGTATCGAGTACTTTTCTTAGGGCCTAATGCGCATAGAACATAGGTCAATATCAGTCAGTAAATAACGTTAGTTTAACTTCAGTAGGGCAGGACATGAAAAACAAATGACAACGGTGAACGAGTGAGTGAATGAGTGATTGATTATTGTAGTAAATGAATGAAGGAAAGGTTAGGAATTTAACTGTGAACGGAAGGAACGATTTCGAGCAAAGATCGATGTAATGTTTTAGAAGGTTCAGAACGAGTGAACTAGATGGCGTTGCCATAACCATATACATAAGCCATAAGGTCGCAAGTTTTAAATGGGTAATTTCTAAGATTACCCATTTAAAACTTAATTTCTTATGCGATACGATACCTGCCAAAAAGTACTAATTGAGTAAAAGTATCGAATGCAAAGCATCGAGTACAAAAGTATCGGTATCGAATGGAAATGTACTCGATACCACAAAGTATCGATACTTTTTTCGTGTCCCTATTCACCAGTTATGTTTGAGCCCCATATAATAGGGGGCAAGTCTAATCTATAATGATTTCAATTGTTTCTTCTATATAAGTGACGTGAAAAATATGTGTTTATCAAACGTAGGTACGGAAATACAACAACATGTATCTGAGTGACGACATGACATTGAAAAAAAAAGACATTATTGCACTATTGTAAATATTTATTATAATATCCACCAACGGAACGGATTTTATCATCTTTAAACGATATTAAATCGTGTACGCAGAATTAAAAGTCTATTGTTGACGCCTTGCATGTGTGCGTGCACAAGGCCTCTACACACACGCATACGGCACGGCGTGGGAGGCGACGCAGCGGGAGCAGCGGCGTGCGCGGGGTACCTGCGCGGAGTGCGCGGTGTGCGCCCCGCCATTCGGAAAAATAAGTCGACGACACAGGCGCGGTCGCAGCCGAAGATTTGGGGGGGATCATCATGAGTGCCGTGGAATATTTTTGTGCATATAATAATGTCTCCAGCTCCACATTACTTATGTTATTCAGGGACGCTGACTACAGAGGCTGTAGTTGCGGGCAAATTAGTCGCAGTAGCAGCACTTTTTGATAGGTTAGGTTGTGTTAGATATTTTCAATTCTAAGAACTTTTGAACTGAATGCAGAATACAAGAGCGAACGAAGTGAGCTCGAAAATTTTGCACACACTCGAACAGGTTAGATTTTCTTTTGATTATTCAAAAAGAACTAGGAATTAGTTGCTATATCGACTTATGAAGAAAAGCTCAAGAATTAAGAGAATGTAGAAGGCGCGCGTTGAGCGAGGGAAGCTATCATGAAAATGTAACCCGTGGCTGTAGTACAGTTTTAAAAGTTAGTAATACAAGTAAATCATTAAGGCTGCCGACAGCGTGAAAGATTTTGGGGGGGGTCATGACCCCCAGGACCCCCCGCCTCGGACCGCGCCTGCGACGACACCGGTCGATATAAATGTGTGTCGAATTTCTAATCTTTATTCTTTATTGTAACTTGAAGTAAATCATTAAAGTTAAACTTAATTATTGTACAGACGCCAGCACATCAAGCTACCCGAAACTGTAAAATTTTCATAATCAACTTTGAACCTTATATTTCAGCGATAAAGTTGAAAATCTATTAAATAAATTTGACAGATTGTAGTAGCTTGAAGTGCTGGCGTCTGTACTTCCGAGTCTTATTAAGAAAAATCAACGAGTCCACCCTCTCGCTGCCAGCATTCGACGAGTTCTACAGTACGAGTACTATTGGTACCGGTACCAGAGTAGTATCTGTAATATTGGTACCGTTACCAGAGCAGTATCTGTAATATTGGTACCAGTATCAGAGTAGTATCTGTAATATTGGTACCGGTTCCAGAGTAGTATCTGTACTATTGGTAACGGTATCAGATATATTACCAAGCCATGCACAGCAGCTTGACTGCGGGCGTCTTCCGCGACACGCGATCGCAGCCGAACGTATGCTGCGACGCGCGATCGTATCCGATCGGATCCATTCGGCTGTTTTATCCAACAATTACGTCAAGTATAACCATTTAAAAAAAATTGAACACGTCAACACGGTAGGCATGAAACCTCAAATGAAACTATTTGAATAGGCGTAGAAACGGATACATTCACAAGAGACAGTACGGAGCCGATCGTATGCGTCGACATCTTGCCGGACGCCACGGCTGTCGCCGCATCCGTTCGTATCCTTTCCGATCCGATGCGAAGCGAGCCGTTTGGTGGAAATTATCCTTATAACAGTTTGTGTAAGGACCTTAGGAAGGCCAAGGAAGGATCCCATGCATAGTGTCTTTCCATCTATACTAATACTAGCTGCGCGTGAGAATTTTGACAGGATTGAGATTAATTTGACAGGACTAAACTAAAATTTATCTTCTGTCCTTTTCTTAATGAAATAGAAAGAAAAAGATACACTGAACTTAAATTTAGTTTAGTTTGTGAACAAGGGAATTGCGAGATCAGTCTATACTGGAACCGTATAGCTTGATGTGTAGCCGTGTGTTGTGTACCTGCCAACACAAAATTACAAAGGTTCACCAACTTTGATAAAACAATGTAAAGCGTAAATGACGTAGTCTTTTAAGCAAATACGGTTGTTACAATATTAACATTTAATTGTATTTGCTGTTATTATTGGTCGAGTAAGCGTAAGTTTTATACTCAGTATTATTCATAATCAGTTAAGTACCTATTTTATCAGTTTCAGATGCAGATTTATTTTGCCAACAATGTAGGTACAGGTATAACATGGTACATCACTAAGTTTTTCCGCTACATTCTACCTTACGGCATGCAAAGTCGTAAAAACTAAAAAAATACAGTTTTCAAATAAATCAATGCAGTCGTAAAAAACGAACAATACAATTTTTATCTAAATTAACAATATTAATAATTAAGTCATTCTGATATAATATAAATTCTCGTATTTGTCATTTATATTTTTATAGTTATATATTTTTATCGTTTAAAAAGTCTTTTATACAATACTAGCTGCGCCCCGCGGTTTCACCCGCATAAGTCTCGATCCCGTGGGAAATATCCTATGTTCTTTTCCAGGGCATCATCTATATATGTGCCAAATTTCATCCAAATCCGTTCCAAAACTTACTTTCTCATTTATAATATTAAGGATAGCATTTTTCTAATCGTGTAATTCGTGGCTAAGCAATAACATCCGCACGGATTGATTGATCAAGTCAAGCTACGCTTGCCGCGGTCAGTCCGTGGATGGGTGACCATTTATTTATTTATATATACTTTATTGTACACCACAAAAATACATAACAAAAAATAAATCGAACTACAAAATATACAATGGGCGGCCTTATCGCTTTCCGCGATCTCTTCCAGGCAACCTTGGAATGGACAGTGATTTGCCTGGACATAAAATGGAGCTGTCTTTGGTGCAATAATAAATATATAATATACTAGAATAGATACCCAGATATATACATATCCTAAATAATAGATACTTAAATACAAACATACTAAATATAATCAACAAAAATAAATGAAGACTATAGATAATTACAGTTACGAGAACAAGATCACAACGACAAGTAATGTTCCTTATCATTTCTCATACTCTGAAAGTAGTGTTTGTTTGATCCAAGTAGCGGGTGGAAGACGCTGATCCCCACCCTTGGGTGGGAAAGACTCATAGTAATTACTTCCCTCTCCAGGGCGGGAATGAATTTTAAAAATAGAACTATATTTGGTTAGGTAGTCGGCTACGAAAATTTTTACTAAGGGGGTAATACACTGTCGAGTCTGTGGTCATGGATCTGTAATCGAAGAAATTATGGAATTGAAAAATAGACATTTGTAATGGGTATATCCCCCTTGAGCAATATAACACTATCATAATTATGTGTCATATACCTATCTACGAAGCTCACAAATTACCCATGTTATGTCTATTTTACAATTTTGTTATGTCTTTGATCATGGATCTGTGATCGTAGATATGATGGTGTAATACCCCCCTTATAGAAAAATACTGAATAAAAAAAAATGCTGCAGTCTTGTCATTGTATAAACAGCCAGTGTGAATTAAAAAAATACCTAAGGGTCAGCACACACCGAGTGGCGACGCGACGCGCACCGTTTTAAGATCCGATACAATATCGAATTTAATTACTACGCTATAAGATAAGGTAGGTACACGCGCTGCGCAGCACCGCGCAACTCTGCGTGTCTCAGTTGAAACGCGTTCACGCTCGCATTGAAATATACCTTTTTGTGAGGAAAATAAGTTCGATACTTGTTTAAAAGTGCGCGCAGCGTCGCGTCGCGTCGCGGACATAGAAAGACAAAGACGTTCGCTCGCTGCTAAGAGCAATATGCTGGCACGACGATTTGCGAAGTGTTCAAATCAAGTGGAAATCACTGTTTAACGCATACTGCCGGAACCTTTACACCTGTGCCCTATGGTACAAATATACGCAGCGTGCTTACAACACGTTGCGTGTTCAATATAACAACGCATTCAGATGCATACTGGGTCTGCCTTGGCGGTGTAGTGCGTCCGGCATGTTTGCCGAAAACAGGGTAGATGACTTTTATGCAGTCTTGAGAAAGTCGTAGGCCTCCTTTATGAACCGAATACATAAATCTGACAATGGAATATTGAGGGCCATATACGAGGTTAATTATTTCTTCGTATATGGCAATTAATATTCCAGCTAAAATAATACTTTTCTATTAATTTTTTGTATTTTTGATTGTTTTATAATAATGTATAAATTGTATTAATTAATCGAATTTGTAATCTGTCGTGAATTTTATATGGGTGTATTCCTGAAATAAATTATTTTGATTTTTTTTGAATTTTGAATATTTTAGAAAAACTACTACTTTTTACTTTCCTTAATTAAATTCGAAATGAAAAGTAGAGTGTTTAACACGGGTGAAAGGAATCAATTCCCATACGAGGTATTCAGACGCCCGAGCGCAGCGAGGGCGGCTATAGTCCGAGTAGGAATTGATGACTTCGACTTCGACCCTTTATAACAATCTACTATTACGAGTCTCTTAAATACGCGCGCTTTATTTCAACTGGCAATGCATTCCACAAACGAGCGGTCTGGACAGTAAAGGACTTGTCGAGGAAAGTTGTGGAATGCAAAGGCATTTTAAGCTTCAAGTTATCTGATGACCTTAAAAGTTTCGTGTGGGAGTCGCAAAGAAACTGGAAACGTTTCTTGAGTTAAAAGCACATTATACAAAAGGGAAACTTTTGTATAATGTGCTTTTTTCCCTTTCCACCCCTCTCTATCTATGAATATATGAACATTCCGGCGAAGGCGAATTGGTAACCACTTGAGCTTCACACGAAATTCGGAAACAGTCATATTTGCGCAAATCGAATATGAACCCTATACAAACATTTTGAAGCCGCTCAAGTTTATCGAGTTGGTCTTGGGTATGGTCAAGATTGCTGGCATCAGCATAGTCAAGGATGGGAAGAAGTAGCGATTGTAGAAGTAGCAATCTTGGTGGCAGTCGGTAGAAAATTACGTAATGTCTTCAAAGATGCAGCGGATGCAAATAGTCCATCAGACGATTTTTACATACTGAGATCCTTTCGTGCCTCGGAAAGCACGTTAAGCCGTTGGTCCCGGCTGTCATTCGTGGATCTTTGACACGTTACGAGTAGTCAGAAGCCCGAAAGTCTGACAAACAGTCTTGCCAAGGGGTATCGTGTTACCTAGTTACTGGGTTGTGGAGGTCAGATAGGTAGTCGCTCCATGTAAATAAAATACTGGTATTCAACTGCAGCCGGTTAGACTGGAAGTCGACCCCTACATATTTGGGAAAAAAGGTAGATGATGAATAAGTTTTTAGCGGTAAAGCTCTTGGTAAAGCATCTTGTCCAGGCAAGCAGTACCATCATACCTGGTTCTATCGATATCGTCAAGAAACGTTGCTGTGTTCCGGTTAAATTCAAATTCAAAATATTTGATTTCATATAAACCTATCTACAAGGGCAAAATTAAAGACTATGTTGAAGATAAGGAAGTTTGGCAATAATTCCTTCTGCACATGTGGCTTCCCTGGTACCTCATTAACGGCATAAATAAGTAAGAGTCTATTAACTGCTCCCAAATTACCATGTTTATTTAAATCTTTATTTTTTTTGTTTTTACTTTCGTCCTTGACATATTTACTATTCTATTATTTGACATTATATACCTACGATTTAATTTCAACTTTTTTTTTAGTGACTTTTGTGGACATGATAATTACTCAGATTGATTACAGTTGTAATAGCAATCATATAATTGCGTTTTATTAAAATAGGTTTTTTACTTTTATTAATTTATTTATTTTTTGTATAGATTCTTTTCTACATATTTTGTGAATGTGAGAACGCTGTAGGCTTAGTGGATTGTAGACCTGTTGACCATTTTCTATTTTGTTAAGTACTTGGTACTTATTGCAAGACCTACACTGTCCTCCCATACCTAGAAACACTGTTATATGAAAGTATTGTAAAAGCCAATTATTTTTAAAAGAGTAACCGTGAAGTTTCTTGCCGGCTCTTCTCCATAGGAAACGACCAATTGGAACCGTGAACCTAGCTTCTGACGTTTCATAAGTGCCCATGTAGGTTTATGTGAAATAAAATATTTTGATTTTGATTTTGACTTATGAAACGTCAGAAGCTAGGTGCACGGTTCCTATTGGTCGCTTCATATGGAGAAGAGCCGGCAAGAAACTACGGTTACTCTTTTAAAAATAATTAAAACCAAGGTACCTACTAGGTAACACGATACCCCTGTTTTTTTTTTCCCAGCCCGTCCCATCCTTGATGTCCTCACTCCGGTTGACGCCCTAAGCTGAGGTTCGTACCCCACAGGGGGTGCCCTTAGCGAGCGTTCACCTAGTTTTAATTAGCATAGTTGAATAACCCCTGGCTGGAGATTTTAAGTGTAGTAGCTTAAGGCACCCACAGGAAAGCCCGGTTAAGTAGTCATGATCTCAGAGGTCAACTACGAGATGCCCAACCTAAAAAAAACCCTGTTTTTTTTGGGTTTGATATTATCAAATAAATTTTCCCGCTCTTACTGACTCTTCTCTCTCAGGGGCCACGGTAACTCTTTCGGACAAACCCGCAACTCCGACAGGTTTAACAAAATAAAAAATGTTTTTTCTTTATTTCTTTTCATCAGCCCTAACGGACCCCTTCAGTTGTGCTGACATCTCTTTGACCCACCGACCCGGGCCTGGTACTTACCGGACGGCGGGAGCTACCTATTTCTCACCGTCCGCAAGCCCGCGCCTACGGTGGGCGGGAATCGGCCTGTGATTCCCGACGCCTAGGGCGTCTCCTGCGGCGGTTAGGGGCGTGAGGTTGCGAGATTTGCCTCTCCCTGACGCGTCCCGCCTCCTCCTTCGCGAGCATTATTGCTTCGCAGAAGGAGGTGACGGCCTCCCATGCCCTCTAGCTCTGTACCATGGCCTGGACCAAGACCGGACGCGAGAGATCACCGCTGCCGATCGCCTCCACGAGGAATCGGCGATGCAAAAAATCAAAATCAAAATATTTTATTTCACATAAACCTACATGGGCACTTATGAAACGTCAGAAGCTAGGTGCACGGTTCCAATTGGTCGTTTCCTATGGAGAAGAACCGGCAAGAAACTCCACGGTTACTCTTTTAAAAATAATTGGCTTTTACAATACTTTCATATAACAGTGTTTCTAGGTATGGGAGGACAGTGTAGGTCTTTCAATAAGTACCAAGTACTTAACAAAATAGAAAATAGTCAACAGGTCTCCGCCCAAGCCAGGCAGACCTCCACCGTATGCTCCACCGTGTCTTCCGGGTGATCCACACAATGGTAACATCCGGGCGTTTCCTCCCGCCTTATCTGAAACAAGAACCTCCCGAAACAAACACGATACCCCTTGGCAAGACTGTCAGATTTTCGGGCTTCTAACTACCCGTAACGACTGTCAAAAATCTACGAATGACAACCGGGACTAACGGCTTAACGTGCTTTCTGAGGCACGGAGGAGTCTCGGTATGTTATGGATGGTCACTCATCCACGAACGACTTCGGTAAGCGTAGCTCGACCATAGTATAAAGAGTTCTAGTAGGCTATCTCCGGCCCAATCCGCGATATAATTGCCTACCATACTTGCCTGTCTCAGGGTTGTCACTTTTGGGCTGCGGAAAGGGAGAGGGAGATTGAGACCACTCTCCTGATCCGTAGCAGGCGGACTGGGCGTCGGCGGAGGGCGGACAACGCCCTCGTCCAGCCCCCGTAAACAAATCCGGAGGGACGGCGGACTCGGGGACGTCCGCCGCCCCCCATCCAGCAGGACCCAAGGTGGCGGCGCGTAGTGTTCCACGCGCGCCCCTATTTGACGTCGTGGGGGGAGTCTCACCTCACTCCCCCCGCGGGCATGAAGTGGCCCGCAAAAGCGGGCCGGCACCAGTCGGGGATCATGGAAGGCGCACTAGATCTCATGATCCCCGGTCCAAGTGTGGGAAGGGAACACCGGGGTGGTTTTTAGTCAGTAGGAGTCTGACAGACCCCTTCGTCTGCCCCAGGGCGGAGGACACCCATGAGGATTTTCCACCCCGGAACAAAAAAAAAAAAAAAAAAAGGGTTGTCACTTTTACCTAAATTTTAATTCAGTGCCTAGAAATTGGCAAGGGCCGGGAAGTTCTATTTTTTACTTATGTGTTGTCTGGGTTCAGGGTTTGTGAGGTCGGTTTTACCTAAACGATGATGTTCATAGTGTTTGTATGAATGACAAAGTTATATTTGCGGTTTATATTTTCTGTTGTTACGAATGGTTACGATTCGAACTTTGCTCTATTTATCTGATTCACAATTCGTCAAATATTTGAGATTACGATTTTATAACTGTAAGTACTTAGTTACTTTACTATACCTACAATACTGTGAAATCGGCATGACTAAACATAAACAAAGCATTAGCGGCATATCAATTGACAGATCAAAAGTAGGTACCTAATACATTTTAGTGGGAAGTAGGCCTGCCTACTTTGTCTGTCTGATAGATAACTAATACAACAAAAAATAAGTAGGTATCTCATCATCAAGTAAAAATTATATGTGAGCTAGCTTCTGCCCGCGACTTCGTTCGCATGGAAATCGTAAGACATCACAATATACTACAATAATAGCCATATTTTTATAAAACTTCCCTGTATACTACGTTTGTAGTTTTATTCTCAGCAGCCAAAATATACAGAGAGTCAGGAATGGTGACTCGGGAGTAAGCGACGTAACAGTTGTCCGTGTGAGAAGCAGCTTATCCTGAGGTCGACACCCGCAGCCTTCAGCCTTTAGTGTCGGCCAATGTACAGTTTTGACTTCGCTACGATTTTATTATATGTATAGAGTGACTTGGTAACCTTTTCTGTTCAGTAGGTAATCTGAACAGAGATAACTCTGGAATCAATGAATTATTTAGACACCCAAACGCACAGCAATTATTTCTCCTGCGATTATCACTCATTTTTCATACATTTAGCAGTGCCGAAAAGCCGCGACGCGCAAACCTTGTGCGGCGTTAGCCCCGACTGGCGCACTCTGAACCGGGCGAGATTTTGTTAAGTGTGCGTGCGGCGACGCATAGATACTATTGCCCCACACATACAAGCTTTATGATGTTTAAGTTACAAGCTTTATGACTTGATTAAAAGACAATTCTTAATATTTCACACTATTGCAAAACATTTTTTGATCAGCGTATTTAAAAACTGCTAGTATTTTTTCAAAAATAATTTTAAATCAATAAAAATGTATCTTGCATCAATGTTTAGACTAAAACCGTTACTTATGTAACTCCGCCACATTGCACAATTTTGCACAAAATGTAAAAGTCAAATTGTCAAAATGCACAAAATTGTGTGCACTCATTACGCTTAGATGAATTTATTTAAAAATTCTTAGTCTCAAAAAGCATTTCTTTTTTCTTTATTTTTAGACTATTTTTTAGTCAAGCATAGTTTTTATGTAATTCAAGTTAATTATTGAATCATATCTTGAAATCGTTGGTTAAATATGGGTAGTTGTTTTTCAAAGGCTTGTTAAAACTGCGCTAGAATGGTCTAAGTCACTATTCAATTCACTATGTAATTTGAGCCCCAAGATACAGACTAAGGCTGCTCCACTGGAGGGGATCGAGGCAGCGGAGCGGAGAAATGTGTCAATATTAGGCTGCCTGTCCACTTTAGCGGAGCGAGGCAGCGGAGCGGAGAAATGTGCCTATATTAACCAAATAGGAGCGGAGCTCTGAAGCGGAGTTTAGATTATATTGGTTAATATTGGCACATTTCTCCGCCTCAGTGGACAAGCTTAACCAATAGAATCTAAACCACACTTCAGAGCCGGAGCTCTGAAGTGTGGTTTAGATCCTATTGGTTAAGCTCCTATAGGAGCGGACTCCTATAGGTTAATATTGATACATTTCTCCGCTCCGTTCCAGTGGGCAGGCAGTTTGGGGCTCACTGGCAAATTATAATATATTGTAACTCAGCTGTAGGTAATATTTTAGGCTACTCATGTCGTCTCAACTTGCTGATAACCTGTGAACTTACTGTATTACCAGGAATATATTTTCTGTTTCGTTTGCCAACCACGCATCAGTGCATAGCGTGGCCGTAGGTCGCAGTAGACGATTCCGCCAAAATTTTCATACAAACAGTAGCTACTCGGTAAGACCGTCGCTTAGCCGTGGGCTGTGGAGCGGGCCCTTACTACTTTTTATTTGTCGAGATGTGACCATGTGAGTTAGACCATTTCTACCGCTGTCATTTTCTAATAATGACTGTATATGTAATTAGTAGAGAATTGATGTTATTGTAATTGTCAATTTATTGTAAAATTCAAGTAAAAAAGTACCAGTAAAAAGGATATGACAAATGGTCACAATTTTTTTTTCCGACGAAATATGTCGTTTTTGCCAGATTGCGGCGGAGACCACAAGGACGATAATGTCTTTGAACATAAATTGACAATTACAATAAACAGGCGTTAAAAGGTTGATATTTAATCAAAGATAAATAATTTTAAATACACAATGTGTACCTATAGACATGTACCAAAGTGTATTAAAGAAATAAATTATTTTAAAATGTATTTTTGTTGTTTCTTTTATCACATTTACTCTTAATATCACGCCTAACGGGGTAGACAGGTGTATAGTACATCCTCCTTTCACCAGTAGGGACACGGTATCGAATAGAAAGTATCGATACTTCAAGGTATCGAGTACTTTTCTTAGGGCCTAATGCGCATAGAACATAGGTCAATATCAGTCAGTAAATAACGTTAGTTTAACTTCAGTAGGGCAGGACATGAAAAACAAATGACAACGGTGAACGAGTGAGTGAATGAGTGATTGATTATTGTAGTAAATGAATGAAGGAAAGGTTAGGAATTTAACTGTGAACGGAAGGAACGATTTCGAGCAAAGATCGATGTAATGTTTTAGAAGGTTCAGAACGAGTGAACTAGATGGCGTTGCCATAACCATATACATAAGCCATAAGTTTTAAATGGGTACTTAATTTCTTATGCGATACGATACCTGCCAAAAAGTACTAATTGAGTAAAAGTATCGAATGCAAAGCATCGAGTACAAAAGTATCGGTATCGAATGGAAATGTACTCGATACCACAAAGTATCGATACTTTTTTCGTGTCCCTATTCACCAGTTATGTTTGAGCCCCATATAATAGAGGGCAAGTCTAATCTATAATGATTTCAATTGTTTCTTCTATATAAGAGACGTGAAAAATATGTGTTTATCAAACGTAGGTACGGAAATACAACAACATGTATCTGAGTGACGACATGACATTGAAAAAAAAAGACATTATTGCACTATTGTAAATATTTATTATAATATCCACCAACGGAACGGATTTTATCATCTTTAAACGATATTAAATCGTGTACGCAGAATTAAAAGTCTATTGTTGACGCCTTGCATGTGTGCGTGCACAAGGCCTCTACACACACGCATACGGCACGGCGTGGGAGGCGACGCAGCGGGAGCAGCGGCGTGCGCGGGGTACCTGCGCAGAGTGCGCGGTGTGCGCCCCGCCATTCGGAAAAATAAGTCGACGACACAGGCGCGGTCGCAGCCGAAGATTTGGGGGGGATCATCATGAGTGCCGTGGAATATTTTTGTGCATATAATAATATCTCCAGCTCCACATTACTTATGTTATTCAGGGACGCTGACTACAGAGGCTGTAGTTGCGGGCAAATTAGTCGCAGTAGCAGCACTTTTTGATAGGTTAGGTTGTGTTAGATATTTTCAATTCTAAGAACTTTTGAACTGAATGCAGAATACAAGAGCGAACGAAGTGAGCTCGAAAATTTTGCACACACTCGAACAGGTTAGATTTTCTTTTGATTATTCAAAAAGAACTAGGAATTAGTTGCTATATCGACTTATGAAGAAAAGCTCAAGAATTAAGAGAATGTAGAAGGCGCGCGTTGAGCGAGGGAAGCTATCATGAAAATGTAACCCGTGGCTGTAGTACAGTTTTAAAAGTTAGTAATACAAGTAAATCATTAAGGCTGCCGACAGCGTGAAAGATTTTGGGGGGGGTCATGACCCCCAGGACCCCCCGCCTCGGACCGCGCCTGCGACGACACCGGTCGATATAAATGTGTGTCGAATTTCTAATCTTTATTCTTTATTGTAACTTGAAGTAAATCATTAAAGTTAAACTTAATTATTGTACAGACGCCAGCACATCAAGCTACCCGAAACTGTAAAATTTTCATAATCAACTTTGAACCTTATATTTCAGCGATAAAGTTGAAAATCTATTAAATAAATTTGACAGATTGTAGTAGCTTGAAGTGCTGGCGTCTGTACTTCCGAGTCTTATTAAGAAAAATCAACGAGTCCACCCTCTCGCTGCCAGCATTCGACGAGTTCTACAGTACGAGTACTATTGGTACCGGTACCAGAGTAGTATCTGTAATATTGGTACCGTTACCAGAGCAGTATCTGTAATATTGGTACCAGTATCAGAGTAGTATCTGTAATATTGGTACCGGTTCCAGAGTAGTATCTGTACTATTGGTAACGGTATCAGATATATTACCAAGCCATGCACAGCAGCTTGACTGCGGGCGTCTTCCGCGACACGCGATCGCAGCCGAACGTATGCTGCGACGCGCGATCGTATCCGATCGGATCCATTCGGCTGTTTTATCCAACAATTACGTCAAGTATAACCATTTAAAAAAAATTGAACACGTCAACACGGTAGGCATGAAACCTCAAATGAAACTATTTGAATAGGCGTAGAAACGGATACATTCACAAGAGACAGTACGGAGCCGATCGTATGCGTCGACATCTTGCCGGACGCCACGGCTGTCGCCGCATCCGTTCGTATCCTTTCCGATCCGATGCGAAGCGAGCCGTTTGGTGGAAATTATCCTTATAACAGTTTGTGTAAGGACCTTAGGAAGGCCAAGGAAGGATCCCATGCATAGTGTCTTTCCATCTATACTAATACTAGCTGCGCGTGAGAATTTTGACAGGATTGAGATTAATTTGACAGGACTAAACTAAAATTTATCTTCTGTCCTTTTCTTAATGAAATAGAAAGAAAAAGATACACTGAACTTAAATTTAGTTTAGTTTGTGAACAAGGGAATTGCGAGATCAGTCTATACTGGAACCGTATAGCTTGATGTGTAGCCGTGTGTTGTGTACCTGCCAACACAAAATTACAAAGGTTCACCAACTTTGATAAAACAATGTAAAGCGTAAATGACGTAGTCTTTTAAGCAAATACGGTTGTTACAATATTAACATTTAATTGTATTTGCTGTTATTATTGGTCGAGTAAGCGTAAGTTTTATACTCAGTATTATTCATAATCAGTTAAGTACCTATTTTATCAGTTTCAGATGCAGATTTATTTTGCCAACAATGTAGGTACAGGTATAACATGGTACATCACTAAGTTTTTCCGCTACATTCTACCTTACGGCATGCAAAGTCGTAAAAACTAAAAAAATACAGTTTTCAAATAAATCAATGCAGTCGTAAAAAACGAACAATACAATTTTTATCTAAATTAACAATATTAATAATTAAGTCATTCTGATATAATGTAAATTCTCGTATTTGTCATTTATATTTTTATAGTTATATATTTTTATCGTTTAAAAAGTCTTTTATACAATACTAGCTGCGCCCCGCGGTTTCACCCGCATAAGTCTCGATCCCGTGGGAAATATCCTATGTTCTTTTCCAGGGCATCATCTATATATGTGCCAAATTTCATCCAAATCCGTTCCAAAACTTACTTTCTCATTTATAATATTAAGGATAGCATTTTTCTAATCGTGTAATTCGTGGCTAAGCAATAACATCCGCACGGATTGATTGATCAAGTCAAGCTACGCTTGCCGCGGTCAGTCCGTGGATGGGTGACCATTTATTTATTTATATATACTTTATTGTACACCACAAAAATACATAACAAAAAATAAATCGAACTACAAAATATACAATGGGCGGCCTTATCGCTTTCCGCGATCTCTTCCAGGCAACCTTGGAATGGACAGTGATTTGCCTGGACATAAAATGGAGCTGTCTTTGGTGCAATAATAAATATATAATATACTAGAATAGATACCCAGATATATACATATCCTAAATAATAGATACTTAAATACAAACATACTAAATATAATCAACAAAAATAAATGAAGACTATAGATAATTACAGTTACGAGAACAAGATCACAACGACAAGTAATGTTCCTTATCATTTCTCATACTCTGAAAGTAGTGTTTGTTTGATCCAAGTAGCGGGTGGAAGACGCTGATCCCCACCCTTGGGTGGGAAAGACTCATAGTAATTACTTCCCTCTCCAGGGCGGGAATGAATTTTAAAAATAGAACTATATTTGGTTAGGTAGTCGGCTACGAAAATTTTTACTAAGGGGGTAATACACTGTCGAGTCTGTGGTCATGGATCTGTAATCGAAGAAATTATGGAATTGAAAAATAGACATTTGTAATGGGTATATCCCCCTTGAGCAATATAACACTATCATAATTATGTGTCATATACCTATCTACGAAGCTCACAAATTACCCATGTTATGTCTATTTTACAATTTTGTTATGTCTTTGATCATGGATCTGTGATCGTAGATATGATGGTGTAATACCCCCCTTATAGAAAAATACTGAATAAAAAAAAATGCTGCAGTCTTGTCATTGTATAAACAGCCAGTGTGAATTAAAAAAATACCTAAGGGTCAGCACACACCGAGTGGCGACGCGACGCGCACCGTTTTAAGATCCGATACAATATCGAATTTAATTACTACGCTATAAGATAAGGTAGGTACACGCGCTGCGCAGCACCGCGCAACTCTGCGTGTCTCAGTTGAAACGCGTTCACGCTCGCATTGAAATATACCTTTTTGTGAGGAAAATAAGTTCGATACTTGTTTAAAAGTGCGCGCAGCGTCGCGTCGCGTCGCGGACATAGAAAGACAAAGACGTTCGCTCGCTGCTAAGAGCAATATGCTGGCACGACGATTTGCGAAGTGTTCAAATCAAGTGAAAATCACTGTTTAACGCATACTGCCGGAACCTTTACACCTGTGCCCTATGGTACAAATATACGCAGCGTGCTTACAACACGTTGCGTGTTCAATATAACAACGCATTCAGATGCATACTGGGTCTGCCTTGGCGGTGTAGTGCGTCCGGCATGTTTGCCGAAAACAGTGTAGATGACTTTTATGCAGTCTTGAGAAAGTCGTAGGCCTCCTTTATGAACCGAATACATAAATCTGACAATGGAATATTGAGGGCCATATACGAGGTTAATTATTTCTTCGTATATGGCAATTAATATTCCAGCTAAAATAATACTTTTCTATTAATTTTTTGTATTTTTGATTGTTTTATAATAATGTATAAATTGTATTAATTAATCGAATTTGTAATCTGTCGTGAATTTTATATGGGTGTATTCCTGAAATAAATTATTTTGATTTTTTTTGAATTTTGAATATTTTAGAAAAACTACTACTTTTTACTTTCCTTAATTAAATTCGAAATGAAAAGTAGAGTGTTTAACACGGGTGAAAGGAATCAATTCCCATACGAGGTATTCAGACGCCCGAGCGCAGCGAGGGCGGCTATAGTCCGAGTAGGAATTGATGACTTCGACTTCGACCCTTTATAACAATCTACTATTACGAGTCTCTTAAATACGCGCGCTTTATTTCAACTGGCAATGCATTCCACAAACGAGCGGTCTGGACAGTAAAGGACTTGTCGAGGAAAGTTGTGGAATGCAAAGGCATTTTAAGCTTCAAGTTATCTGATGACCTTAAAAGTTTCGTGTGGGAGTCGCAAAGAAACTGGAAACGTTTCTTGAGTTAAAAGCACATTATACAAAAGGGAAACTTTTGTATAATGTGCTTTTTTCCCTTTCCACCCCTCTCTATCTATGAATATATGAACATTCCGGCGAAGGCGAATTGGTAACCACTTGAGCTTCACACGAAATTCGGAAACAGTCATATTTGCGCAAATCGAATATGAACCCTATACAAACATTTTGAAGCCGCTCAAGTTTATCGAGTTGGTCTTGGGTATGGTCAAGATTGCTGGCATCAGCATAGTCAAGGATGGGAAGAAGTAGCGATTGTAGAAGTAGCAATCTTGGTGGCAGTCGGTAGAAAATTACGTAATGTCTTCAAAGATGCAGCGGATGCAAATAGTCCATCAGACGATTTTTACATACTGAGATCCTTTCGTGCCTCGGAAAGCACGTTAAGCCGTTGGTCCCGGCTGTCATTCGTGGATCTTTGACACGTTACGAGTAGTCAGAAGCCCGAAAGTCTGACAAACAGTCTTGCCAAGGGGTATCGTGTTACCTAGTTACTGGGTTGTGGAGGTCAGATAGGTAGTCGCTCCATGTAAATAAAATACTGGTATTCAACTGCAGCCGGTTAGACTGGAAGTCGACCCCTACATATTTGGGAAAAAAGGTAGATGATGAATAAGTTTTTAGCGGTAAAGCTCTTGGTAAAGCATCTTGTCCAGGCAAGCAGTACCATCATACCTGGTTCTATCGATATCGTCAAGAAACGTTGCTGTGTTCCGATTAAATTCAAATTCAAAATATTTGATTTCATATAAACCTATCTACAAGGGCAAAATTAAAGACTATGTTGAAGATAAGGAAGTTTGGCAATAATTCCTTCTGCACATGTGGCTTCCCTGGTACCTCATTAACGGCATAAATAAGTAAGAGTCTATTAACTGCTCCCAAATTACCATGTTTATTTAAATCTTTATTTTTTTTGTTTTTACTTTCGTCCTTGACATATTTACTATTCTATTATTTGACATTATATACCTACGATTTAATTTCAACTTTTTTTTTAGTGACTTTTGTGGACATGATAATTACTCAGATTGATTACAGTTGTAATAGCAATCATATAATTGCGTTTTATTAAAATAGGTTTTTTACTTTTATTAATTTATTTATTTTTTGTATAGATTCTTTTCTACATATTTTGTGAATGTGAGAACGCTGTAGGCTTAGTGGATTGTAGACCTGTTGACCATTTTCTATTTTGTTAAGTACTTGGTACTTATTGCAAGACCTACACTGTCCTCCCATACCTAGAAACACTGTTATATGAAAGTATTGTAAAAGCCAATTATTTTTAAAAGAGTAACCGTGAAGTTTCTTGCCGGCTCTTCTCCATAGGAAACGACCAATTGGAACCGTGAACCTAGCTTCTGACGTTTCATAAGTGCCCATGTAGGTTTATGTGAAATAAAATATTTTGATTTTGATTTTGACTTATGAAACGTCAGAAGCTAGGTGCACGGTTCCTATTGGTCGCTTCATATGGAGAAGAGCCGGCAAGAAACTACGGTTACTCTTTTAAAAATAACAGGGGTGCCCTTAGCGAGCGTTCACCTAGTTTTAATTAGCATAGTTGAATAACCCCTGGCTGGAGATTTTAAGTGTAGTAGCTTAAGGCACCCACAGGAAAGCCCGGTTAAGTAGTCATGATCTCAGAGGTCAACCACGAGATGCCCAACCTAAAAAAAACCCTGTTTTTTTTTGGGTTTGATATTATCAAATAAATTTTCCCGCTCTTACTGACTCTTCTCTCTCAGGGGCCACGGTAACTCTTTCGGACAAACCCGCAACTCCGACAGGTTTAACAAAATAAAAAATGTTTTTTCTTTATTTCTTTTCATCAGCCCTAACGGACCCCTTCAGTTGTGCTGACATCTCTTTGACCCACCGACCCGGGCCTGGTACTTACCGGACGGCGGGAGCTACCTATTTCTCACCGTCCGCAAGCCCGCGCCTACGGTGGGCGGGAATCGGCCTGTGATTCCCGACGCCTAGGGCGTCTCCTGCGGCGGTTAGGGGCGTGAGGTTGCGAGATTTGCCTCTCCCTGACGCGTCCCGCCTCCTCCTTCGCGAGCATTATTGCTTCGCAGAAGGAGGTGACGGCCTCCCATGCCCTCTAGCTCTGTACCATGGCCTGGACCAAGACCGGACGCGAGAGATCACCGCTGCCGATCGCCTCCACGAGGAATCGGCGATGCAAAAAATCAAAATCAAAATATTTTATTTCACATAAACCTACATGGGCACTTATGAAACGTCAGAAGCTAGGTGCACGGTTCCAATTGGTCGTTTCCTATGGAGAAGAACCGGCAAGAAACTCCACGGTTACTCTTTTAAAAATAATTGGCTTTTACAATACTTTCATATAACAGTGTTGCTAGGTATGGGAGGACAGTGTAGGTCTTTCAATAAGTACCAAGTACTTAACAAAATAGAAAATAGTCAACAGGTCTCCGCCCAAGCCAGGCAGACCTCCACCGTATGCTCCACCGTGTCTTCCGGGCGATCCACACAATGGTAACATCCGGGCGTTTCCTCCCGCCTTATCTGAAACAAGAACCTCCCGAAACAAACACGATACCCCTTGGCAAGACTGTCAGATTTTCGGGCTTCTAACTACCCGTAACGACTGTCAAAAATCTACGAATGACAACCGGGACTAACGGCTTAACGTGCTTTCCGAGGCACGGAGGAGTCTCGGTATGTTATGGATGGTCACTCATCCACGAACGACTTCGGTAAGCGTAGCTCGACCATAGTATAAAGAGTTCTAGTAGGCTATCTCCGGCCCAATCCGCGATATAATTGCCTACCATACTTGCCTGTCTCAGGGTTGTCACTTTTGGGCTGCGGAAAGGGAGAGGGAGATTGAGACCACTCTCCTGATCCGTAGCAGGCGGACTGGGCGTCGGCGGAGGGCGGACAACGCCCTCGTCCAGCCCCCGTAAACAAATCCGGAGGGACGGCGGACTCGGGGACGTCCGCCGCCCCCCATCCAGCAGGACCCAAGGTGGCGGCGCGTAGTGTTCCACGCGCGCCCCTATTTGACGTCGTGGGGGGAGTCTCACCTCACTCCCCCCGCGGGCATGAAGTGGCCCGCAAAAGCGGGCCGGCACCAGTCGGGGATCATGGAAGGCGCACTAGATCTCATGATCCCCGGTCCAAGTGTGGGAAGGGAACACCGGGGTGGTTTTTAGTCAGTAGGAGTTTGACAGACCCCTTCGTCTGCCCCAGGGCGGAGGACACCCATGAGGATTTTCCACCCCGGAACAAAAAAAAAAAAAAAAAAGGGTTGTCACTTTTAGCTAAATTTTAATTCAGTGCCTAGAAATTGGCAAGGGCCGGGAAGTTCTATTTTTTACTTATGTGTTGTCTGGGTTCAGGGTTTGTGAGGTCGGTTTTACCTAAACGATGATGTTCATAGTGTTTGTATGAATGACAAAGTTATATCGACCCTGTTATGGAAAAACATCGTAACCGACAGAATGTAGGTATTTCACTTTTTTATTGCAACGTACAGCTAAAATAATTTAGAACATAATACAAAAACACTTAAACCCATATTTGCATTAACGTCGAAATTATAACTGGCATTAGAAAGTATCGCAAACGACAAAAGTAAAAGTTTGATATTTATGAACAATTAGAATTATCGTAACTAACATCGTAAGTAACGTTTGTCACTTACGATGAAACATAGTTTTATAAACTACCCAAAATCTGTGTTGCGTTTAGTTATCTTTAGTTATATTGTATATAAGTAATTAATTTATTTTGTTTATTGGATCGAAGATCGACTCCGGTACCGGAGTCGGAGTCTTCTCACACGACCTCAACATAAATATATCCCCGCCCGCTGGGAATGTTCAACACCGTCTATCAGGAGGAGTGTGTGGTCATCATACAAGCGGTCCACGCCATAGAAGCCAGGAGAGTTACGGACACCTACGTTCGTATACTCTCCGACAGCGCTTCAGTTCTCCAATCCTTACGGAAAAAATATATTACTTCGAAGTTAACACTAGAATGTCACAAAATACTAGAACAGGTAGCGGTATCTAGCCGCAACACGGTGACACTGCAATGGATAAAAGGACACAGCGGATCGCTGGGTAACGACGCAGCTAACGTACTTGCTAGAAGAGGATCTAGCATGGCAGTCTATGGACCCGAGCCTATCGTACCAATCCCAAATATATACGCAGGTGGCTACTGGAGTACACCCACACACAAGCGGAGTACTGGTGGACCTCGACACCGACCTGCAGGCAGTCCAAGGAAGCTATGCTATCCTTAGATAACAGGCTAACCAGGCGTTTATTACGCCTGCACAGGAACGGCCTTGCCTTTGTACGTATTTTTCTGTTCTTTTCTTCTTGTCTGTTTATATGTGTGTGCATAAATGGTTAAATAAATAAAGAAATAAACGGCCTGCGCCTGGTGACGCGGACCATCACGGGACACTCCTCGCTAAACAAACACTTCCACACAATAAGCATAACGGACAGTCCTCTGTGCAGGGCGTGCATGGAGGCTAATTAAACCGTCGCGCACGTGCTCTTTGAATGCACAGTCGTCACCCAGATTAGACCAAAAACTCTCTGGTCACCCAGATGGACAGACCAGGAGTTTTAATTAAGACGCAGATATATGACAGTGACCTTGAAAGGTTAGCTTGCGTGTTCTGTACTGAGCTCACGCAACGCGTCGTACGTCCAGCCAGTAATAGGACTCGCCCATCAAGGAGCGTTGTCCCAAATTGGACGCATTATTAATTTATTACATGTAAAACAAAAGGTATTTTAATAAAACACGTATACTAAAAGATTGATAATTTAATTATCTTTAAAATGGTGAAGTTTTCAGAAAAATACGCTTGATAGATTTTGCGTCATTCTCAGTTTTTTATCCGCGTTAGACATAACTTTACAAATTAATTTCACTATTTAATATAAACATAATCAAAAATATGCCTATATTAAAATATTAAAAAAATGCTCTAATTTAACATATATTTTTTTCAAATCACTAACACTACTCGTTTAGACGTCTCTTCAGTATAAAATCATTAAAAGTCAGTTATCGTCCCCTTAACTTCTGGAGGGAGGTGGGCTTGTTGGAATAACCACCAAACGGCCGCCATGGCTCACGCACCTTGGTCCACCTTACGGACTAAGTGCGGAAACCAAAACCATAGAACATAGAAGTATATTGTTTATTTGTAGAAAATACTGTATTCTGATTGTTTGATTGCCTATTTATTTGAATAAGTAATATTCAATTTGGCATATTTATAATTTTGAAATGTTATTAACTTTAAACACTAAAATTAATTTAAATTTGACTATTGTAATTCTTGATTCTGAGTAACAACTAAACGCAACTTTTTAGAACTGTTCTAGTTCAAACTTATAAGACCTAATTTTATTCTTTTTAATAATAAATTAGACCCTATGTCATGTGATTTTCATGATCTGGGTAGCAAGCAATTTTTTCTAAAATACAATAGACGTGGATATATTTAGTAACCTGTTCCGCATAGCTATTTCTAAAGAGCCATAAAAAACTCCTGAAATGACTGACAGCACTCAGCGCTCGGTGTGGCAACACGCCGTGTTCGAGTTCGCAACAAGTCCATCGTCATCCTGAGGATGCCTCGTTGAGAGGTGAAACACGTGTCGATTTATTTCAGGAGTTTTTTATGGCTCTTTAGAAATAGCTAAGCGGAACAAGTTACTAAATATATCCTATTGTATTTTATAATGGATTTCCGCAAGGGCACGCCTGAATAAATTAACAATTTTTCTAGTTAATAAATAAATTAGGCCCTATGTCATGTGATTTTTAAGATGTGGGGTAGCGAGCAAGTATTTTTGGACCTTACGACGGCCCTGACGGCCGTAATATTTGGAGAAAAAACACTGCATACATTAGTTAGCCTTAATTATAGAGAAAAGTAATAGCGTAAATGACGATTTTTGAAAACAAAAAGAAATCATGACCTTTATTTTTATCTTAAGCGACAAAAGTACTCATTATTTAACTCTTTCTGCAATAATTTAATTTATTTTACGTAGAGCCTAATGTGTTTTGCAATATATACAAAAACCGGAGATCTATAAATAACGAATAAAAAATAATCAATAAAATACCTCTCCTGTAAAATTTCATAAAAGTCGCTTACGATGTTCTTCCATAACAGGCTCGATATTTGCGGTTTATATTTTCTGTTGTTACGAATGGTTACGATTCGAACTTTGTTCTATTTATCTGATTCACAATTCGTCAAATATTTGAGATTACGATTTTATAACTGTAAGTACTTAGTTACTTTACTATACCTACAATACTGAGAAATCGGCATGACTAAACATAAACAAAGCATTAGCGGCATATCAATTGACAGATCAAAAGTAGGTACCTAATACATTTTAGTGGGAAGTAGGCCTGCCTACTTCGTCTGTCTGATAGATAACTAATACAACAAAAAATAAGTAGGTATCTCATCATCAAGTAAAAATTATATGCTAATAAAATAAGTGACTTGGTAACCTTTTCTGTTCAGTAGGTAATCTGAACAGAGACAACTTTGGAATCAATGAATTATTTAGACACCAAAACGCACAGCAATAATTTCGGCTGCGATTATCACTCATTTTTCATACATTTAGCAGTGCCGAAAAGCCGCGACGCGCAGACCTTGTGCGGCGTTAGCCCTGACCGGCGCACTCTGAAACGGGCGAGATTATGTTAAGTGTGCGTGAGGCGATGCATAGATACAAGCCACGCACACATACAAGCCGCACGCGGTGCGTTTCTATGAAGATAACTTACTACCTATCTTTATACTATGGCTCGACCCATGAAGCTGTTATTATTTAGCCACAAGGCCCTTCCGAGTCGCTGGCAAAGTGCTAGTTACCAATAATGATCATAAAGGAACAAGTTGAACAACGAAACTCCAAGCAAAACAGTAAGCATTGGCACAAATTAGTACAGATGGGTCACTGCGCAAAATCATTTAAATAAAAAGCGACTCTTGCAGAGACACAATAAAGAGCAATTCAGGTCGCACAGCGCTAATTACCTTCAGTTATATTCACCTAGAAGTTGCCTCTCTTTCTATCGCGTAACTCTTATATCTTCTGACTACGTTACGCGCACTGAATTCGACAAGTCGAGCCCGCCGCGTACCTACTTGTAGCTTTTTATAATGGTTTAAACATTAATACATTAATATAAAAAAATTAATAAAATATAGGAACATTGGGCATCAAAAAATTCATCCGAATCGCTGTCGGTGGGAAAGGTGCCCAAAAGGCTGGCAGCATTGCCACGTTGTATGGCAATGCTAATTCTTTGGCCTAAAAATTGGCCAACCCTTTAAAAATTGGTCACGTGAAGAGTCGACCAACCGCTTGGCAATGTCCCGGAATAATCGATGAGCACTCGGACCCCATGGCCCTAGTGTTTCAACCCCAAACGGTTCAAAAATATAGCTACCGGTAAGGTTGTTATATTTGCGCCGTTTGAGGTTTTCTGCACCTGCAGCAGCCGCCCCAGCACAACTCGCCGTGTTAGGAAGATGGGATGGCGCGAGGGTGTCGACACAGGTTGCGTCCCACACCAAAAGCCTACCCAACTTCCAAGGCATTATGGTAATTCCGTCTGGCCTCTTCCCATCGTCGCGTGCCAAGCCATTGGGTTCTAAAACAGCTGGCACTCCGGCGGTGACAAGAGCCCGACGGATTATGTCATTAATGCTTACGTGTCGTGCCTACCGACCAGCGCTCTTGCTGCAGGAAAGGCCATGGTGTCCGAGGCGGTCGACTGCTTCACCGCACTGACAGTGTTGCGGAGTCCCGCAAGGAGCGCCCAAACGCAGACTTGTAGCGAGCCGGAAAGTGCCTATGTTGGGTGACGGTAGCGCCTAAAGCCAGAAGCCCGACTCCCATTCCCCCACAGCCAGTAGGCGTGCACGCTCAGCAGTATTGGTGGACGTATTAAAGAGGTTATTCCGTATCAACCTGCAGAGCGGCTCATCCCACTGTCTCTGGGAAGACGGGTTCTCGGGCTGCTCCGTATCCGGACAAGCCACTTTCCAGGCGTTCATGGCATCAGTCAAATACGGCACTTCAGAGTCAACCTGAGTGTATCTTGTAGCTTTATACCTAAAATGCGGAGTGTCCCATCTGTATTGGTAATTTATTCTGTGACATTGGTAATTTAGTTCTACGTAAAAGGCAGAGCAGCTGCTTAAATATGACATTGTTTTTTGCAACAAAATAAATTGTTTATTTCCCGACGAGCGACGATTGTATCTATGAGCTTTACGACTCGCAGCAAAGAGGGTCACATTTCAAGCATGATTTTGTCATTATTTTCAATTAATGTAATAATTTCGACGGCTTTGTAACCGACTTCCAATAGGAGGAGGTTCTCAATTCAACTGTATGTTTTTTTTTTTGTATGTTTGTTACGCGATTACTCCGCCAATTATGAATTGATTTTAATATTTTTTTTTTGTTTGGTAGGTCATAATGGTGGTCCCATATCTTTTTTTATAACTTTGCTTGGGTAGTTTTTGAGTTAGCTTCAATAATATGTATTTTTTCCCACTTAGTATGTGGATGATATGTTAAGTTCCTCTCACTGTTATTTACATAGCAGGTAGTGGTGGCAGATTTGTGTGGGGTAGGCACCACAACTAAAAAGTGAAAAATAAAAACTTATTACAAAAAAAAAACAACCGACTTCCAAAAAAAACACTACAAAGTGAAAAATAACTTTAATTTCGGAAGTCGCTAGCAAAAAAATATTCAAAACCAAAGACAGCGACTTCCGAAATTAAAGTTATTTTTCACTTTGTAGTGTTTTTTGAAGTGAAAACTTCTTTAGTATCGTTGTGATTTGAAAGTCGATGAAACGAAAAAGCGACAGTAAAAAGAGACAGACATAAATTCGTAAGATTTAACGTGGGAGAAAATGAGATAGGAAGCATTACAGTGTTTCTTATGTTTGTGGTTCTCTGAAGCTGAAGAATTTGTTTGTTTGCTTGAACGCGCTAATCTCAGGAACGAATGGTCCAATTTAAAAAAATATTTTAGTGTTAGATAGCCCATTTATTGAGGAAGGCTATAGGCTATATATCATCACGCTAAGACTAATAGGAGCGGAGCACCAATGAAGAATGTTTCAAAATCGGGGGGATTTATTTTTCCTTTTGAGAGCTTCCGCTGCGTGCGCTACGTAAACGGTTAAAGTTTCGCAAAAATCATGTATGACAGAATTGTTTCCCTTTAAAAGTTCTAAAAAAAAGTCCGCGACAGCATATGTCTATCTTTTAATGTTGGCTCACTATAACCTTTTTTATGCTAACCAAATTTGTTCTAAAATAATGCATTATTTGCGAAGGTGTTTTTATAAACATGATATTAAATCCTTATCCTAATAAATACATTATTCATCACAAGTATTTAATTTAAAACAAAATTGCCCTTTATATCATTCATTTCAATGAATATCTTAGGAGATATCGCAGTTTTAAAATAACATCGCAGCAAAATAATGATCAAGTACTGCGCGCACACTTATGATGTGCAAGGCTAGGCAAGTTATAAGGATTAATAAGATTATAAGACCCAGTACTTTTACCTAACATTTTAAAGTTCCACTTTTACTGATAAAAGCGTGATGTATGCTGTTGCGGACTTTTTTTTTGAACTTTTAAAGAGAAACAATTCTGTCATACATGTTTTTTTTTTCTTTTTCGTTTTCTTGAAGCCAAAATTTTTGAAGGTTTCACTTCTACCACGTGTGAATTGCACACATGTTTTGTTTTTTTTTGGAATACGTTTGTTTTTTTTTGGTTCAGTGGTAAGCTTGACCTACGAATTTTACTGCATAGTCATTACCTACATTTATTTGAAACCTCCTTGTTTACCATCGCACAATACGCAACGATTTGTGGAAAAGTACATTTCCATGACATTCGATTCCAGATCTCGAACACATTTTTAGATAATTACTTACAAGAGTTATCCATGCTTATTGCTTATATACTGCAATTACATTTTCTCTCATATTTAGGTACATTTTACCAAAAATGTTGAATCTGGTACACACGGCTACACATCAACTAATATATTTCCAGTGTAAGCTGACCTCGCATTGTACGTAAATCTTATACATTGCGAGATCAGCATAAACTGGAATTGTATAGCTTGATGTGTAGCCGTGTGTACCTACAACCCCATACAAGCATTTTCGTATTGCTGAGCGTGGGATCCTGGGTTCGATTCCCGAGTTAGGGCAAAGTGTTGAATTCAATTCAAAATATTTTATTTCACATAAACCTACATGGGCACTTATGAAACGTCAGAAGCTAGGTGCACGGTTCCAATTGGTCGTTTCCTATGGAGAAGAGCTGGCAAGAAACTCCACGGTTACTCTTTTCAAAATAATTTGCTTGTACAATATTTTCAAATTACAGTGTTAATAGGTATGGGAGGACGGTGTATGTCTTTGAACAAGTACCAGGTACTAAACAAAATTTAAGACTAAAGACTCCAGAAACCCTTATACCATGACCGAGACGCGGTAAACCGAAATCGAAGAGCGAATCAAGAAATACTCATTGAAATATAGGCGCTCGGTAAGCTTTCGTACCGAACATGCTGATCCAGCACTGCTGACGTACCGACGAATGAGGAAAGGACCACGAGCACCGCTGGCTGTGCAGTACTCAGTGGCGTAGCTAGGTAACCAAGGGCTTTGGGGCAAATAAAAAAATGGGGCCCCACTGCTATCTAAACTGTTTAGGTTTTATCAAGTAAAAATATTAAATATACGAGGTGTATCAACGCGAAAACTTTTACCAGGAGTTCAGTACATGATTCTGAAATCCCCTACGTTGAAATTTTTCGTCGGTTATTTTAAAAAAATCAGCTGTTTCATAGAAAAAACTTTTCACAAAAAAAAAAACAACCGACTTCCAAAAAACACTACAAAGTGAAAAATAACTTTAATTTCGGAAGTCGGTGTCTTTGGTTTTGAATTTTCGTTTTTTGCCACCGACTTCCGAAATTAAAGTTATTTTTCACTTTGTAGTGTTTTTTGGAAGTCGGTTGTTTTTTTTTTGTGAAAAGTTTTTATTTTTCACTTTTTAGTTGTGGTACCTACCCCACACAAATTCGAGAACCACTACCTGCTATGTAAATAACAGCTGTGACAGGAACTTATCATATCATCCACATACTAAGCGGGAAAAAGTACGTATTATTGAAGCTAACTCAAAAATTATCGAAGCAAAGTTAATAAAATTTATATGGGACCACCTCGAGAGCATACCCTTTCAAACAAAAAAAGAATTTTCGAAATCGGTCCAAAATTGACGGAGAAATCGGTGGACATAAAAGTGGATACATAAAAAAAAAAAAACAAACATACGCGACGAACATTTAACCTCCTCCTTTTTGGAAGTCGGTTAAAAAGTGCAATACCTACGCGGTCAAAATGTATGGAACAGCTGATTTTGCAACCTATCATTCAAAAGTTCAGTTCGATCAAGATTTTCTGGAAAGGAAGGATTCGAGGGCCCCCTAAGCTTGAGGGCCCCGGGGCACTGCCCCGCCTAGCCCCTAGGTAGCTACGCCACTGGCAGTACTCACCCAAAAATCTTGAAATATTCACAAACACGTCACAACCCAAAACCCAAATGAAAATTAGTATTTAACGAAATACAATATGCCGTTTACACAGCTGTTTTGTATTTGTATAATAAATTATATAAATCATGTCAAAATTAAAGTAAATGCATAGTGGTTAGCAGATAGTTTTTATCTGTCCACTTGAAGAGTGTTATTATTATAATTAATCGAAATGCGGTTGTTATTCGGATTGATATTTGCTCTGTTACTTGTAAGTACTTTAAATTTATGATGTTCTTTTGTCTAAGTGGGCATTTGTGTAAATACTGTGTGCTGTTTGAAGGGATATGGAAAGGTAGGGACTGAACTAAATATGGAAGTAAATGGTGCCGATTCCCTTGTTCACAAATTAAACTAAATTTAAGTTCAATGCATCTTTTTCTTTCAATTTCATTAAGAAAAGGACAGAAGATAAATTTTAGTTTAGTCCTGTCAAATTAATCGGCGCTTGACGTAAATTGACGTAATTTTAGTCGGCAAGTTTTTAATCACATCTAAACTTATATGGAGAGTGACAGGCGCTGATTAATTTGACAGGACTAAACTAAAATTTATCTTTTGTCCTTTTCATAATGAAATAGAAAGAAAAAGATGCACTGAACTTAAATTTAGTTTAGTTTGTGAACAAGGGAATCGGCACCATTGATGACGAAACTACTATATTACGGTTTACTGAGTCTTTATTTTTGGTATCTACGTAATATAAGAACAATAGTGAAACCTGTACCCTAATTGCGTAACTTATTTTCGTAAACAATAAATGCCTGATTTGTTTCATTTTGACAGTTCAACAACATTCATTGCGTTATTTACGTTGTTGAGCAGTTTTTTTTCCAATTTATGAAGCAATGGATTAGCAATCTGTTTCAAATCGAAACAGATTGTGATTGTGTTGTATTACGCAATTAGGGTACAGAAATAAAAATTATTGACAAGAAAATTTGTGAAAAGAAAATTCCAAGAGGGTGCGAAAAAGGTAGGGATTTTCAAAGTCAACTTCTTGGGCATTCCTTAGTTTCAACTTATTGTGTTTTTAGGGTTCCGTAGTTAACAAGGAACCCTTTATAGTTTCGTCTGTCTGTCTGTCCGCGGTCTAGCTCCGAGACCCTTAGTACTAGAAAACTGTAATTTGGCACAGGTACCTGGGTACCATGTTTTTCATAACATACACGTAAAGTGGAGATATTTTTTTTAACCCCAAAGTGAGGAGTAACATTGGAAAGGTCATAAAAAACATTATGAGTTGGTTAAAACCATTTTTGGATTCACGGATCCGTTTGCAAAATATTAAGCTTTAAAGTGCTAATTTTTGTTAGAGTCAAGTGTCCCCCCCCCTTGCCAGCTAAATGGTTGGTTTTGGGTGTGTGAAAAAAATCACAGCAGTAGTTTATATAACGAAATTAAAAGGAGAACTATCACAGCTAAGTAAGCTTTACAAGATAACGAGTAATAATCGACCAACTTAACTTTGCAGTTGCAAAAACATGTTTTCCCATACATCCCGTATGGGAGAACATGTTTATCAACTACAAAGTTAAGTTTGTTTTTGGGATAAAGTCATCCCAACTACGGAACCCTTCATTGTGCGTGGTCCGACACGCACTTGGCCGGTTTTTATTATAACCTTCTTCTCCTTTGAAAAGAGCCTGAATGCGTTTATTGTAGATATTTAGATATGTACGTTTATTAATTAAAATAATTCTAAAAAGATGGAGCATAGTAAATTATCTACATCTACAATTTTTGTCGTGGAATAATTCCTTTTATTGTGAAGTACCTTTGAAAACGAGTGTTTAGTGTGATAAAGGAAAACTTGGAATTCACCCTAAATTGTAAGGTGAGATTCAAAATATAAATATTTTTTTTACTTTAATTAATTAATGTTTTAATGAGTCTGTTTTAGTTTAATTTGTGATTTCCTGTGCTAGTCTCAATAAATATTTTCTGTCTTTCTTTCTAAAATAATATAACTAATAGTAACAAATACCTTGGGGCTTTTAAAAAAAAATTATTCTATTAAGTCCATCAGTCAGATAATAAAAAAATATTAGACACGTATTTTTTGCTTTACCTTCAAAGTCAAAGTCAAAGTCAAATAATTTATTTCAATTAGGCACAAAAAGGCACTTTTGAACGTCAAAAACAAAAAATAGAATTGATTCTAGTCGCCCCTTCCAAAATGTAGTTTTCGTATGGAGAAGAATGGGCAAGAAACTCCACCGTTACTCTTTTAAAATGTTTTTCAATATTTTGTATACATTGATTATATAATTATATGTGAAGACGATGCACCTGGAATAATATTACTATACTACAATAGGTAATTAAAAATGAAGCAATGACAGAAAAAATAATAATTATGTAATGGATACATGGTGTTCACATATTTACAAGCATTGTAAAAGTAGGTACCTATACGATATTCCTAAAAAAATTACAAGTGATACTAATTAGTCAGTGTGTGAGTAATCACAGAATGTAAAAAATAATAATAATAATGTTATAATATTTAATTACACAATTAAATTAGCAACCAGTTTGATTTTGTCTAGTCCTTATTATTAATAAATGACTTAGATAAAACGCATTAAAGTTGGGGAGTGGGGGGAGAGGGGAGTTGCTACGTCAAAACTCAGTATAAAATCTAGCAAGGCGTGACGCCTTTACACATTTAAACTCAATGTATCGCCGTAATCTTTTGATTACGTAAAAAAGAAAAAATACGTATCCAATATTTTTTAATAATCTACCAATTTATCGCAGGCTTTGAACGCGGCGACCGAATCAAGAAATTCCGTAACGAAAATAAAACCGTAACGAAAATAAAACCTAACACCCCCATTCCGCCTACCATGTAATGACGGTTCCCATGACAACGTGATGTTGTCATGGAGGTTACAAATGCTATGCAATAGCTTTACTGCGGCAGTCCCCGAGTGTCACATGTTTTTATTTTTTATTACGGTCAGAGATGACATTTGACCTACGAAATCCGTTCGCGTAATGCTAAAGGCTCTAACTTGTTACCATAGACGTCTTATCGGCTGTCATTCGTAGATCTTTGACAGTCTTTACGGGTACTTAGTCAGAAGCCCGAAAGTCTGACAATAAGTCTAGGACTGGTTGTCAGACCCTTTGTAAGCCAAGGGGAATCGTGTTCAGCCGGGGTCGCGGGAAAGTCCGAAAGGGATACCGTGGCTAGGGACACGGTATCGAATAGAAAGTATCGATACTGTACTCATGAGTAGTATCGAAGTATCGAAACAAAAGTATCGATACTTCAAGGTATCGAGTACTTTTCTTAGGGCCTAATGCGCATAGAGCATAGGTCAATATCAGTCATTAAATAACGTCAATTTAACTTCAGTAGGGCAGGACATGAAAAAACAAATGACAACGGTAAACGAGTGAGTGAATGAGTGATTGATTAGTGTAGTAAATGAGTGAAGGATAGGTTAGGAATTTAACTGTGAACGGAAGGAACAATTTCGAGCAAAGATCGATGTTATGTTTTAGAAGGTTCAGAACGAGTGAACTAGATAGCGTTGCCATAACCATAAACATAAGCCGTAAGGTCGCAAGTTTAAAATGGGTATTTTCTAAGATTACCCGTTTAAAACTAAATTTCTTATTCGATACGATACCTGCCAAAATGTACTCATTGAGTAAAAGTATCGAATGCAAAGTATCGAGTACAAAAGTATCGGTATCGAATGGAAATGTACTCGATACCACAAAGTATCGATACTTTTTTCGTGTCCCTAACCGTGGCCCCCGGCAACATGGCAACTGAAGGAAAACGGATGGGTTTTAGTCAGTAAGCCAACGTTCGCACTTACGTAATAAAATCGCGACGGAATTTTATCGCGCACTGGATTTTCAGCTCTCGGTGTTAAGCCGAGCGTTGAGAATCCAACGCGCTGGGACGCACTCTCGTCCCAGCGCGTTGAAAAAACACACTGTTGGATTTTCAACTTTCGGCGTTAAGCAGAGCGTTGAAAATCTAATGCAAAAAAAAATCGCCGCGATTTTATTACGTCTGTGCGAACGGGGGCTTAGTGTCATTTTGTTTTTGTATTATATTGTACCTACTTGTATAAGATTGTCATCTACGGTTATAATAAAAATCAAGGATTAAATTTATTTAAAAAATAATTTGTCACATATGTACAATATTGTACAATACAAATATGTTTTTAATGTCCCTCGGCAAACTTCGTGTTTCGTCAGTCGTCGGATTTTTATTAGTTGCCCTTTGCACTTGGTGCAGACCGGACGCTCTCAATCGACTTGGAAGTATATAGAGCTGTTAATACTCTTTTAACTTAATGTAATTTATTTTAAAAATGGTCGGCAAGCTGCTTAAGTCGCAGGCACGACAGATAAGAAAATAGTTTTATCTACTCTCATAGCGTAATATTCGAATTATGAACTTCAAAACGAGTTTATATTGACATACTTTATAAACAGAATACCGAAATTTAAAAATAGAATCATATTATAACACTTTTTCTCTAACAAAATAATACTATAAAACAATTTTTTTTTCTATTACGATACAGCGCTAATCCCAGAAGTTAATATCACCAAAGAGTTTCCATCAACTTTTGGCGGGGGACAGCAGCACCCGCTGTAGCGCATGTGCGGTGATGTGCTGGTGCAGGCGACATTCATTTGTTTTGTAGTACTTACTGAATTTCGTGGGATTTTTTAATTTATTCTTTATCTTTAACTTTGATCTTTTATTTAGTATTTGTTTCAATCCCAATGTTTGAGAGTAGATAAAGTAGTGTATGAAACTGCACATAACTAGGTATTAAAACATTCGTGTAATATTATTAAAAACCTCGCCTACGGCTCGGTTTTTAAACACACACTCATGTTTTAAAACCCCTTATTATGCAACAGTTTCATAAACTATTACAGCTCTACAAAGTTCACACGAAAATCAAAACAAAACAACAATAAAATTTGAATTCAGAACTATGTGTTCTGAATTCAAATTATTATACAAGATAAATCTAATAATTGATGGACATGGAAATTAGCATTCGTTTGTATTCGGAAATGCGATGATTCCCGAGGAACATTAAGAAAATATAAATACTGTGTCATCGCGGAAGCCCATAACTAACTGTACTTTGAAAACAAAATCCCGTGCACGGGATGACCACATCTGTTACCGCCCCGGTTCTATAGCGGTCGAGTGCCGCAAGCAAAAATAGTCCTTACGGTGGTTAGTTATGCCTTGGTACATACCGGTTTCTAAAAGGCTATCAACACAATCAGTACTAACACACAATAAAATTATGTTAACAGTCGAGAATTATTATTTTTAATTAGCTGATCAAACTTGACATGAGTTTAAAGCTGCTTATCCATTGACGCGGAGCGAGGGAGTAATGCGGAGCGGAGTTGCGGACTGTGTCAGTCAAGTTCAGATTTTTTATGAATTTTTAAACTATACTTCGTAAAAGATAGCTTGATCTCTGCGACAGCTGTCAGTAAAATCACTCCTATGAAGTTCTGAATTTAATAATAGTACAGTCAGTATCTGTCAATGTCATACTTCATGGGCATGCCGACCTAATTAGTGATGGGCGATAAATCATCTTGACCACAGACTATAAACTATCGATATTTTAAATAAAACTTAATTTAAAATTAATTTATCTTTTAATTTTATTGTATATTTTAATATCATAACATTATTTACATTTGTACATACTTGATCTAAAATAATAGTGAGTAAATAAAATCCAATTTCTCACCTACTCATGTAACATTCCATCCGTCAACGTCCCATCCTTGGGTTTTGGGAGAAGACACGCCGCGTTTGGCTCACAGGCCGTGTTACCAGACCAAATTAAACTTAATCATATGTTACATTAGCATCGATAATAGTAAGAAACGTCGATAATTTCTATCGACGCTTTTTATATCCTGACAACCCTAGGAATGTCAGTTTGACAAATGTCGCAGAGATCAAGCTATCTTTTATGTCGTGTCTTGTAGTTCGCAAATCCTTTTGAAGATTGCTTCTGAAGCGAAGCGGAGATTTTATGTAATTAATTCCATTATGATAGCGAAGCCGGGAAAACCACCAACCGAACCAAGCTCATACAGACCCATAAGCCTCCTTCCTATCATATCGAAGGTTTTTGAGGAATTATTTCTATGTAGATTAAAACCAGTCCTTGACGAGAATGTGATTATACCACACCATCAATTTGGATGCCGTGAAAAGCACGCAACTGTAGAACAAGTACATAGAGTGGCCCACAAAATCAGACAGTCGTTGAAAAATAAAGAATACTGTTCTGCGGTGTTCCTGGATATCCAACAGGCATTCGACAGGGTCTGGCACAAAGGACTTTTGTATAAAATTAAATCTCTTCTACCTAACTCTTTTTACATGATATTAAAATCTTACTTAGACCAAAGAAAATTTCAAGTCAAGTACGAGGAAGAACTGTCTAATATTTATGAAATGAAAACCTCAGTCCCACAAGGCTCTGTACTCGGACCCATACTCTACTCGATCTATACTGCAGACTTGCCCAATACTGATGACGTGGTAACGGCGACCTGTGCAGACGATACTGCATGTCTTGCGAGTGCCAAAGATCCGACGCAGGCATCCCAAAAACTACAAGTCCAGTAAAATAAAATTGATATTTGGCTGAAAAAATTGAGAATTCAACCTAGTATAACTAAGTCAGTTCAAGTGACTTTCACTCTTCGGAAGGGCGACTGTGCCCCGGTGTACATGGAAAATAAACCACTACCCAACAGTAACACAGTGAAATACCTTGGCCTACATCTAGACAAGAGACTTACCTGGGCCAACCACATTAAGGCCAAGAAAAAGGCAGCCACAATAAAAAAAAAAAAAAAAATGTTTATTTCTTCACTTGATTAAATAACTATGTTAGGTTTGGAGTCACCTTTTAAGCATAGATTTGCTTGTATTAGGTGGTTCCGCTCCTCCAGTTTACAATAATTCTACAAATGTGTGAGAAATAAGCCAAAAGCCAAAAGATTCATTTAAATTAATTAACATTTATTATATTAGTAAGGGCACTGGGTGTAGGATATGTTTGTGAGTTTGTGTGTGGGTTCGTTTGTGTGCGTGTGTGTGTGTGTGTGTGCTTGAAAGCCACCATTGAGATGAAAAGTCTATCCTGGCTCATAGGAAGACAATCAAAATTATCTCTTGGTAACAAAATACTTGTTTACAAAGCTATAGTAAAACCAATATGGACTTACGGAATAGAACTTGGGGGATCGGCTAGCAACTCCAATATCGAAATTTTACAAAGGTTTCAAAATTTTGCCCTAAGAACAATCTCAAGTGAGGGTGCACTTGCGATTGTTCTTAGGGCTAAATTTTGGTTAATTTGGGTTTGTCAGAAACACAGAAATACACGAACACCTAAATATACCAACAGTGAAAGAAGAACTATGCGAAAAATGCAAAACTTATAAACAGAGACTGAGCAAGCACAGCAATGTCTTAGCCAAGAGCCTTCTTAACAGACAAGGGGATATAATCCGCCTAAAGAGATGGCAAATCCTGAACTTGGACCAGAGACAGTGAAAATTTAAATTTATTTATTACTGAAACATATAATGTGAATGTTCAATGGAACGTCACAAAAAACTTTTTACAAAAAAAAAAAACAAACGACTTCCAAAAAAGACTTCCGAAATTAAAGTTATTTTTCACTTCGTAGTGTTTTTTTTTTTGGAAGTCGATTGTTTTTTTTTTTGTAAAAAAATTTTATTTTCCACTTTTTAGTTGTGGTATTTACCCCACATAAATTCGAATACCACTACCTGCTATGTAAATAACAGTGAGAGGAACCTAACATGTCATTCACATACTAAGTGGGAAAAAATACGTATTATTGAAGCTAACTCAAAAACTACCCAAGCAAAGTTATTATAGTTTATATGGGACTACCTCTGAAGTATTACCTACCAAACAAAAAAGAATCATTAAAATCAATTCATAATTGGCCGAGTTATCGCGTAACAAACATACAAAAAAAAAACATACAGTTGAATTGAGAACTTCCTCCTTTTGGAAGTCGGTTAAAAAACAATCTCACACGAAGACCCCATATGATTATGGCTAGAAAGTAGATCGAAGATAAAAGGAGAAAACAAAAAAAAAACATAAACCATTGGTTAATATTGGCACAGCTCCGCTCCGCTCGCTTCCCCCTCTCCGCTTCAGTCGACAGTCAGCCTAGGCAGTTAATTAATTTATGTTAAAATTAAGAGCGTTCATTATAAAAGTTGGCAACGTCGCAATCGCAAATCGCTGTCAAATATTTATCCTGTTTTGATTTATTTGGCAATATTACTGTATGGAAATAGGAAATGTGGCTAACTAGTGAACTAGAATATTAAAAAAAACAGTGGCACTCCGGGAGTGCCGACAGAAGTGAAAACTTGAACAAGATCGCCTTGGTGGAAGAAAAATACTTGTATAGAACATTGGTCCGTAACTTTAACTAAATAAAGAACGCAATCGCGTTTACAAAAAAGAAATACTTCCAATACCTTTCAAGTTAAAATACTTGCATAGAACATTGATCCGTACAGGGTCATATAAAAGGAGATGTTTCATTTTCGGCCATAAAGTGTACGTTAATGAACAAAAAAACCGGCCAAGTGCTTGTCGGACCACGCACAATGAAGGGTTCCGTAGTTGAGATGAATTTATCCCAAAAACAAACTTAACTTTGTAGTTGAAAAATATGTTCTCCCATACGGAATGTATGGGAAAACATGTTTTTGCAAATGCAAAGTTAAGTTGGTCGATTATTACTCGATAACTAGTAAAGCCTACTTAGCTGTGATAATTTTCCTTTTAATTTCGTTATATAAACTACTACTGTGATTTTTTTCACACATCCAAAACCAACCATTTAGCTGGCAGGGACACTTAACTCTAACAAAAATTAGCACTTTAAAGCTTAATATTTTGCAAACGGATCCCTGAATCCAAAAATGGTTTTCACAAACTCATTTTGTAAGACCTTTCCAATGATACCCCACATTATGGGATAAAAAAATAATACATCACCACTTTACGTGTATGGGAGGTACCCTAAAAAAAAATGTTTTTCATAATTTTGTTTTACCACTTTGTCGGCGTAATTAATATGTATACTTATGTCAAATTACAGCTTTCTAGTACTGAGGGTCTCGGAGCTAGACCGCGGACAGACAGACAGACAGACGGACATGACGAAACTATAAGGGTTCCTTGTTTACTACGGAACCCTAAAGATGAGTTGTCGGTAACGGTGTCGCGAGTTCAATGGTTTTTTCCCATCTCAAAAATGCCCAACGCGCCTAAAGAAGTTTTCACTTCAATAATAATAAGTTTTAGGCGTAAAAAAGGGATTTGGAAAGTTTCCAAGTACTTTTTTTTACATCTAAAACTAAACATTCGTTGTTACTATATTAATTAGTGCATTTCATAATTAATGTTTTAGTTCACCAGTTAGCCGTATTTCATATTTCCATACAGTAATATTGCCAAATTAATCAAAACAGCGAAATATTTGACATCTATTTGCGACGTTGCCCACTTTTAGAATGCACGCTCAATATTCTACCAAAAGCAGTGGGGTGTCTCAGTGGTAACGACCGCGACTTACGAGTTGTAGGTCGTAGGTTCGAACCCAGACCGGCGCTTTACTTTGTGTAAATTATTCCATCACCACTGCTCTCAAAACGGTGAAGGAAAACATCGTGAGGAAACCGGCATGTCCTAGAACCGAAAATTCGAAGACATGTGACATCTACCAACCCGCACTGGGCCCGCGTGGTGGATTACGGCCCACTCCCTCTCACCTCTGTGAGAGATTATTTATTTTATTCCTCTCTAGAAGGCCGCAGTCCCAGCAGTGGGAACATTATAGGCTGATTATGCGGTGTAACAATGTTATTATTTGTTCTAGGTCCAAGTGACGCTGGCAGTAGCTGAACAATCAGGTAATTTATTTTATTTGCTATCTTTTATTAATTACTAGCTTCCGCCAGCGGCTTCACCCGCGTAAGTCTCGATCCTATGTGTTAATCCAGGTTATAAACTATCTGTGTGCCAAATTTCATCCAAATTGGTCCAGCCGTTTGAGCGTGAAGAAGAGACAAACATACACACACACTCACAAACTTTCGCCTTTATAATATTAGTCAGTATAATAGGGGACGGACGGGCAAGAAGGATATGCTAACTTTGGATAAAAGAAAAACTAGTGTAACATAATTTATATTTATCAGTTACTTATTATTATAATCTTTGGACATTTAGCTTTGTTATTTGAGATCAAACATAAGAAAAAAATAAGCCTTCTCCAACTCAGATCATTTAAAAAAAATACTGTCATAATCCGTTTTGCCCGACCAGGGCGGGCAAAATGGTTACATTTTTACCTATTATATATTTACTTATTATAGGTGTAATTAGAAAAGATGACGCAACCAACAAAAGGAAAGTACGGCATTGACACGTCTAATATTAACAGACTTTAATGAAAATATTGGAATTTAGACATCCAAGAATGTAATAAAACAAACACGATGTTCTTACAGCTGTTTTTTACAACTTTTTTCTTCGAAATTGTAATTTTTCGCACAGAATTTAAAGTTACACTTTCAAGTGGTCGGCGGACCACTGTCGGTTAGCGCGTCTGTGGGACGCGTTGAGCAGTACTAGCGCTGTCTCTTTTTATCGATCAAGCAGCGATTTGATGGTCTTTCTCTTTTTGCCCGACATCTCCTTCTTGCCCGTCCGTCCCCTAGTGAATAGTAGTTAGTAGTCATTTATTTATTAGCCTATGTTACTCAGTGATAATACATATAGCATTCTACTAGATTTTTTAATCGGTTCAGTCGTTTTTGAGTTTATTTATTACAAACAACCGACTTCTCAATAACTGCATTCGATCCGTTTTCAATCTGCGTAAATATGATCATGTCTCTGCGCATCGTTTGCTTCTAAACTGGTTGCCCATACGCCAGCGTAGAGAGCAAAGGGCGCTGACCACCTTGTTTTCATTTCTTAACTCTCCCTCTTCTCCTAGTTATCTAGTCCCGCACTTTCAGTACATTTCCGACAACCACAATAGAAATCTACGTTCATCTCACAATCGTCTTCTTCAATGTCCCACCCACCGCACAGACTTCATTCAATCTTCCTTTTTCGTTCAGTCTATCTCTCTGTGGAATGCGCTCCCCCAGGAAATCAGGATGGCGACCAACCGATTATCTTTTAAAGTTAAAGTTCGCGAGCATATTCGCAGGAAGCTGGCAGTATCAGCATAACGGTAATGATTTCCCATTGTTTGTCTTATTTGCTTTAGTAGTATTTTTATTTATATTTATACAGCGTGTAACGGAAAGGGTATATACATATCGAGTGCACGGCTTCTTTGGATGATATCAGACTATACGGCAAGGGTTTTTAAATTCTATGTCTTCATGTTAGGAACATATGAGAATTTCCAATACATGAAACCAAAAAACCAAACATTTCAAATTGAAACGGACACATCACTAGCACCAAGTCAGCTGGTCAGTGTCAGTGAACTATTCATAAGTAAAAACAAACCTCTTTTCCAGCTTGCTCCTGGTATTTTTGGATAATTGGGTTCTGGATGTTTATTTTTGCTTTGCAAAATAATATTACCGACTTTTACAAGAACTATGATTATGTTTGTGACCAAGCTAAAATACAAATATTCATTTGCAAATTTAAAATGTTTTAACTAAGGTAAAGGTAATTAGGTTTCCCAATCCGTACCCCCTGTACGGACTGGGAAACCTAATTACCTACCTACGTAAAACAATCTTATAACAAACATAACGGAGTAGGTATGTAATGTGTAAAAGAATAAACGAAATAATTATCTACATAGTAATTCTCTACCACAAAATTTGGGAACAACATAGTAACTACCTAATAACATTATTCCTGTAAATTAGGTACCTTACGTAAAATTTTTTTAAGTTAATTGCCATACCTACATACTGTCCCAGATATTAATTGCCCAGGTTAATACTGCGAATGTTTGTACATTAGATTGGAACTTAGAAGTTTAGAACAGAAAAAGGGTTTTGTAACATAATTTCCAAATCAAAATGAACCCTAAATAACTTTCCTACGCAACTTATGTGTGTCCTGGTACATTAATAATGCTAAAGGGTTCTGTTTTCAGTTAAACTAGATTTAAAAAAAATCTAGTATTGTATGTAAGAAAGTTTACCTAGTTCACGACTTTTGATGGACGTGCAAATGTAGGTGCCTGATAATTATGTACATAGTAATTTTCTCACAACATTTGTTTACGTCATAGTAGGTATTAACAAAAATATTCCTGTGAATTTCTTTTAACATTATCCTTTTTGACGTGATAAGGTTTTATAATCGATGAACGCTGGCTGCACACACGAAAAAGTGTCACGTTCCGCCTGAGCCGAGCGTGCAAGCGAGAGCGCGGAACAAGCGATAAGAGAGACAAGCTAAGCGTTCGGCATGTGACGTTATCACGTAAAATTATCATCCGTAAACCGACTTTACAGAAAACCAACTTTTTATTATGAATTTTTGATTACCATAGTACATACCTACCTACTTGAAATTAAAAGCTAAAGACTGCGAAATTGGAAATGTTATTTAATATTTAATACTAATTAAGAGAAAAAAGATTTTGTTGCATGCTTTATTTCAAAATGAACCCTAAATAACTTTCCTCTATGCAACTTATGTGTCTCCTGGTACAAATTAAATGCCAGTGGGTTCCGCTTTTAATTTAAATATTATTTTAGTACCTAGGTTTTTGGCAAAATTACTAACACGTACACCGCTAAGTAACAACTAACAACACTACAATGAAACATTTACATTTTGTCGGCGCCTCGACGCCCATTTTGAATGAGACAGTTTTGGTTTCAGTCTTTATTTATGTTTAATCACAATAAAAATTAAACCGTAAAAATGAATTTACAGTACGCACAATCTAACTTGGCCGGAGTGAAGTTATCACAAAATCATCGGCATCGTAGTAATCACTTGGTGTCAGTTGGAGGCGGGAGGTAGGATACATGCGCAGTACCGAACTTCACTCAGGCCAAAATGTGAAAATACTGTTGTAACTATGGAAATAATTGCTAAAACTAGTTAAAAAAGTACCAGGACGTCATGAGTAACGTGAGTTGTTCGGACAGCGTTTGCGCACAATAATAACTGAACCCTAAACTAGTCAAAGTTACACACACAATGATATTTAGAGTAAATACACCAGTTGCAGGTTACGGTCCCAAAAATATTTATTATTATTATCTTTTAATTTTGATCTCCGGCAACCTAGTTCAATAAATAGGTAAATTGAAACAATACTCAACTTATTCATCGCAATCTTGGTTCTTAATCAATACTTACAAATTAATTCTATGGATTTATGTAGGTATGTAGAGTAGGTACCACCACCACAGTCCACAAGTGATCTTATCGGTTTACTTTGCCAACTCAGCTCTTGGGTTCAGATTCTGACGTACCTACGTATTACGTATTAAATTGATCGGAGTTTTCAGGTTGAATTGAATTTATTCACTGATAACTATTGTACATGTTTCTTGAAATTTTTATTAGGTAGTCAATTAATTATAGCAATAAAATACTATTTTATTTCAAATTATTGTTAATAATTTTAAAATAGTATTTTACAATAGTTGGGCTATCTACAATGCTAGGTACCCTATTACTAGGATAGTAGAAAAGTAGAAGTTTTATTTTCCGTACCGTTCGGCGGTCGCGTCATCGTCAGTCGTAAACTATCAATTGTGACGTGCTTCAGTCGCTCTCCATTATCTGTATCAGTGTGTTTGTTTTCGTAATTGTTAAAAATGTCGTTAAGTAATAGCGAATATTATGAGATGATGTTGTGTGTCGGAGCAGAACATGGTAATCTGCGAGCTGCTCGAGAGCTGTATCGTCAGCGATTTATCCAGGGCAGACCAGATGCTGAGCGTCGGCAGCTGCCTTCGTTGTCCTGCTTCAGTCGGATGGTACATCGTCTGCACCAAACTGGTTCCTTCCACGCATCTGCTTCGGAGGGTCGCCCGAGCATAAGCGATCCAGGATTTGAGGAAGCTGTACTGGAGCATTTCCAAAGTAATCCACGCACTAGCACACGTCGAGCTGCATTAGCGCTGGGTGCCTCAAACCATATGCAAGTATGGCGAGTGCTGAACAATGACGGCCAGCACCCATACCACTTCCGTCGCACCCAGGAGCTGACACCAGCAGACTTTTTGCCTCGCGTGACTTTTTGCGAGTGGTACCTGAGCCAGATAGAAGCTTCACCAGATTTTAGTTCCAAAGTGCTATGGACCGATGAAGCATCATTCACGAGAGCAGGCATAAGTAATATCCATAATGAACATGTTTGGTCGCACACGAATCCGCATGCTTCGACAGAGTCGTCCTTTCAACACCAATGGCGACTGAACGTGTGGGCTGGTATCATCGGAGATGTCGTCGTAGGACCAGTTTTCTTGCCGCAAAGTTTAAACGGCCAAAATTACTTAAACTTCTTAAGGAATGAATTAGACGATGTCCTCTTAGTGCTACCGGTGTCAAGTTACGTAAATCTTGTTATGGATAATAATATGACTTTCCAACACGACGGTGCACCGGCGCACTATGCACGTGACGTACGCCATTATTTGGACGCTCGCTTCTCCCAGTGGATCGGGCGCGGTAGCAGGAGCGTGGCTTGGCCACCGCGATCCCCAGACTTAACGCCGCTAGATTTTTTTTTGTGGGGCTACATAAAAAACGTAGTGTACGCAGTGCAGTGTGATACAGTGCAAGAAATGAAGTTGCGGATCAAGGCCGCCTTCAGGACAGTAACACCAGAGATGCTGCGCAATGTTCAGGTGTCCATGAACAAGCGAGCGGCCTTGTGCATACAATACCAAGGTCACCACATCGAACCCCATCTTTAAACATGTGAGTTAATGTACTTAATTAAGCATGGCTCTTAGATTTTACTGTTTACTCGGTAATTAATAAGGGATAACAATAGCTAAGTAGCTACCTACCTAAACCTTGTTCTGAATTTTAACGCAAGTTTTTTACATCACAAACATCAGTCATTCTGGATCGATATTAATGTGTAAACCGTGATTAAGTAAATAAATAATTAATAAAGTATGTGTAATGTTAACTAATGTACTACCTAATGTGTGAATGCGCACACGCGCTTGCCGCCATTGTCGGCTCGTTTGATCCCGTCAGTTCGCGCCGACAAAGGGCGACCGCGGCGACAGGCTACCTAAACCGTGTACTAGGCGCACAGATACCAGAGAGATGTATCTTAATATTAGCAAGTGACGTGAAATGCTAATGACCGTCGTAGTGCGGTGACACGTTTGTTATGATTTGAATTTAATAAACTTAGGAAACCAAAAATTTGGTGTGAATTATTTGAGTAATTTATTTTGAGCTGAAACTATGCATATAGATTCTATACCAGATGTACTCTTCACCCCTTTCGGATAGATATACCCTTTCCGTTACACGCTGTATATAATTGGAAATATATGTTTATGTATATTTAAATAAATATTTATTCCTCAATTCTCGCTATTGCACCTACCACTGTTTGTCTCTGCATCACCCAAAGGTTGACTGGTAGAAAATGCCTTTGGCATAAGTCCGCCTCTGTACATTTGTGTGCTTGAAGTATTAAATAAATAAACAAAATTACAAATATTCTTTCAATCAATCATTTATTTAGTTAAACATAGGTATGGTTACAAATAGTATAGTCTATAATATGCGCACTATGTTTTGCCAATATTTATGGCGTACGAAATTAACACAAATAAGTAATTACAATTAAGGTGGCATGTCAATAGATTACATTAAAAGAAATATAAATTTAAAATAATATGTCAGTTATGTATGTGTATGTGGAGGGGCTTGTGGCTAAGTAATAACAGCTGCACGGGTCGATCGATCAGGTTAAGCTACGCTTGCCGCGGTTGGTCCGTGGATGGGTGACCATCTTTACATACCAAGTTCCCTCCGTGCCTCGGAAAGCACGTTAAGCCGTTGGTCCCGGCTGTCATTTGTAGATCTTTGACAGTCGTTACGGGTAGTTAGAAGTCCAAAAAGTCTGACAACCAGTCTTACCAAGGGGTATCGTGTTACCTAGTCATTAGGTTGTGGAGGTCAGATAGGCAGTCGCTCCATGTAAAATACTGGTATTCAGCTGCATCCGGTTAGACTGGAAGCCGACCCCAACATAGTTGGGAAAAGGCTAGGCAGATGATGATGATGCCAGTTATGTAAAACAAGTTATACAAGTCTGTATGGTTCTTTCCTCAAAAGACCATTTCAGATACAAGTCTACATGGTCCTCAAATGAAATGCTCTGACCAAGATTATTTCCGGGTTTTTTTTAATATACACATTGACATTAATGAATTTTATATATACAATGACATGAATATTTACTTTAAAAGTATTTTAATTATTGTTAATGGGAAGACTATATGGGTCATTCCTTTTTGTTTTGTTTTTATTTTTTTCTCAGTTAGTTCTAATCATGGTCTGACAGTTTGAGTAATTTAAGTGGCCTACCCAAATGTCCTTTTTTTGGTATTGTTCATCGAATCGTTGAACTCCTTAAATTCTGAGTTGAGCTGCACGATAACTGACAAATGCGTGCACTGACTGGACTGGCCCTCTCAATCTGTGTGGTGCTTTTCTCAAAAGACCACTTCAGACACCAATCCACATGGCCTTCACACGATCTGACCAAGATTATGTCTGGACTTTAAAAGAGACTGCGACCTCTGAGTTTGTTTCAGCCTTTCTTCTCAGAGTAGTTAGATAGGAAACGCCGACCTCACCTAGTTTTTAAATATGATTGACGTGTAAAAGTGTTTGTACAAACCTACTTACAGAAATAAAATCATTTATCATTTACAATTTTAGACAAATAAACACATTCATACTTAGTCAATAAATAAAATCATAAGTGTCTAATTAGCAAGTCGGAATCTTCATACCTCTGTTTATCAGTAGTAAACTCAGTCATGGAGTAGTAACATTTATATAAAAGGAATTTAAACAAATACCTCTTAAATACTCTGTGATCCCAGATACTCTGTTTTTCTAATAGTTTCTGGTATTAGTGTATATTTAAAAGGAGGCTCCCTAAATTGTATGTTGATTTGCATTAATATTCTGTAATAGTCACGCATACAATCAAAATGGAACTTTAGTATATGATTTATTGGATCTTTTTCTCTCCAAATTCAGTTACGTAATTGGAACATTATCGCTCGATCCATTTTTTATTCGAAAATCATGTCTTTTTTAAAGATTATTTGAAACAAAAACAAGATTACTCGGCTTTTATGTTTAAAATAATTATTGACGGTAAGAAAATATAGTTTACTATCCAAATATAAAATGTTTTTACTCTAGATCAATTATTACTTCAGTTATAAACGAAATAAGAGTTGAGACTTACGACATTTAGTTCCGTGCTCGAACATGACCAAAGAGCGCACGCGATATTCAACTTTATAACTGATATGTTAGCGTTTAGCACAGTTTAGCACATAGTGGAGTGGTGGGGTGCATAGGGGCGGAGTTTGCGTAGAAATTGTCTTTGGAGTACCTGTACCCTAATTGCGTAACTTATTTTCGTTAACAATTTTACCTAATTTGTTTCATTTTGACAGTTCAACAACATTCATTGCGTTATTTACGTTGTTGAGCAGATTTTTTTTCCAACCTATGAAGCAATGAATTAGCAATCAGTTTCAAATCGAAACAGATTGTGATTGTGTTGTATTACGCAATTAAGGTACTGGTTTTAACGGTATTAATTATTAAAATTCATAAATAATACGTCTTCGCGGTGATTTCTGTACACTCTGTACGATATTAATGTCAAATTTGTGGTGGTATAAAATAGTATTTTTTGACAAATGAATTGTTATTCAAATAATTTAATCTAAATGTAGTCCTGCGTAGATTGCATCTAATGACTTGCGTAGTTCACAAACAAAAGATGTTGCGCCACGTGTAGCTCGCGCTGCGCTACGATCGTGTAGACATTGTAATTTCGTAACCTTTTGATACAGTAACTGTACCGTGTTTAGTAAAAATTTTTTTTCCAAAAAAGACAATACGAAGTGAAAAAAAACTTTTTACAAAAAAAAAACAACCGACTTCAATAAAAACACTACAAAGTGAAAAATAACTTTAATTTCGGAAGTCGGTGTCTTTGGTTTTGAATTTTCGTTCTTTGTCACCGACTTCCGAAATTAAAGTTATTTTTCACTTTGTAGTGTTTTTTTTTTAAGTCGGTTGTTTTTTTTTTGTAAAAAGTTTTTATTTTTCACTTTTTAGTTGTGATACCTACCCCACACAAATTCGAATACCACTACCTGCTATGTAAATAACAGTGACAGGAAGTTATCATAATATCATCCACTTACTAAGTGAGGTAAAAATACGTATTATTGAAGCTAACTCAAAAACTACCCAAGTAAAGTTAATAAAATTTATATGGGACCACCTCTGAAGTATGATCTACCAAACAAAAAAAGAATCATCAAAATCAATTCATAATTGACGGAGTAATCGCGTAACAAACATACAAAAAAAAAAACATACAGCCGAATTGAGAACCTCCTCCTTTTGGAAGTCGGTTAAAAATTACTTTAATTTCGGAAGTCTGTGTCTTTAGTTTAGAATTTTCGTTTTTTGCCAATTTATTATTGTTAATATATTACTTTCCTCTATGGTGGTAAATGTCACTGGCAATGTGAAACCTTGTCTATTTGACAGATTGTGTTTATAACTAGACTTACTGAAAAATAAAAAACTCTCTTCTTCCTGTACTTAATGTAAAATGGTATCCTTAAACAAAACTATTATATCTTAAAAACAAGTGTTTGATGCTAGATTCTTCACAATTATATCACTCTAAACACGGTACAGTTTTGTTGCCGAATCAAAAGGTTACAAAATTACAATGTTTGCGCGATCGTAGCGCAGCGTGAGCTACGCCGTACACTGCACGTAGCGCAGCGTGAGCTATGCCGTAGCACTGTACGAAGCGCACTATCTTTTGTTTGTGTGTTTAAAGCCGTGTCTCTTACGCGTCTTTTTTCGAAACATTACACAAAATACCTTACACAAATTTTGTGTAGATATCGTAATGAGTTCCGACGAGGAAGAAGTACTTAAAAAGTATCTCTATTCCAATTTTATCACAACTTGTTCACACTATTCACAAGACAATATAACCTCAAAACCTGTGTTGAATGACAGTGACAGACGTCCGCGGTGCGCGCAGTGGTTGAAAATGAAACAAACCCTTCCCCTCTTCACCCGCATGGGGAATGTTTTCCATGCATCTCGGAAAACAAAATCATCGTGTTTGCATACACAAATGTGTATGGCCACGCCTCTTTGTTGCGATGTTTTTGTGTAATGTTTCTAAAAAACACGTGCCAGAGACACGGCTTTATATCGATGCCCATTATGACTGGGGTTTCACCAGCTAATTTAACTTGACCCCGGAGTAGAAATAAAGAAAAGAAAGAAAAACATTTATTTTGACACAGTTCGTGAAACACAAAACACAAATAACACATTGAAAATAAAAATAAAAAATGTTTTAAAAACAATAGTATGTATGTGTTTTCTAATGAACCCTTAAGGACAAGTGACGGAGAGTACAAACAGTTTCAACGTACCTAATACATAATTTGTATACTTAAAAAACCAAATAAGTTAATCAAATATAATACAAAAACTAAAAACATACGAAAACAACAAAAACTACAGGTCTCACAATTACAACGGCACGTAGGCGCCACGGATGGCACAGCAGCGCCATCGAGTCGGGGACATTTGAGGCAGCAAAGGACGGAAAATCATACGCATACGCAATACCTATATAAATATTTTGTTTGGTACAACAGGAATCATGAATCGTAGTATACAGAGGTGTTGATTCCACTACCTACCTCTTCTAGAAATACTGATAACTCAATCTTCATTACAGACAACGATGACAACGAAAGACCGCGTCCTCATCGTAGACCAAGGAAACACTCTGACGAACATGATTACGAGTACACCTCCGAGGAGGAACAGGAGGACTGGCATGGAAGACGGAAACATCATAAGAGGAGGGAGGACGGTGAGTGAATATAAGAATACTGTCATCTTCTTCATAACCCTAAAACTGTCTACTTCTGAACATTAGGTTGCATAGTACGCCGTCTTGACAACTCTCATGCGGCTACTACCCTGAATACTTCATCATCATCACCATTTCAGCCGAAAGACGTCCACTGCTGGACATAGGCCTCCCCCAAGCACCGCCACTTCAACCGATTCTGTGCTTCCCGCATCCAACGGATTCCTGCGGCCTTCACAAGGTCATCGGTCCACCTTGAGGAAGGCCTTCCAACGCTACATCTTCCGATACGCGGTTACCACTTCAGAACCTTTCAGCCCCATCGACCATCTGTTCTGCGAGCAAGGTGCCCTGTCCACTGCCACTAAGGTTTGGCAATTCTTCGGGCTATGTCGGTTACCTTGGTTCTCTTCATTTTTGATTTTAATCACGTAGGTAAACTCCAAGTACTCTAAAAATGTATTCGCCAGTCAGAAAGGTAGCTTCCTGGCAATGGTAACAAGAACAATAAAATAAAATTGACACTCGTGGAAGCTATTTTTACGCACCTGAGTAAGTCAGTACCCTAATTGCGTAACTCATTTTCGTAAACAATTTCGCGATATTTGTTTCATTTTGACATTTTAACAACATTCATTGCGTTATTTACGTTGTTGAACAGATTTTTTTTCCAACTTATGAAGCAATGGATTAGAAATCTGTTTAAAATCGAAACAAATTGTGATTGTGTTGTATTACGCAATTAGAGTGCGGGTCTCCTGCGCGTGTTTTTACACAAAAACATCGCAACAAAGAGGCGTGGTCATACACATTTGTCTATGTCTTGTATGAAAATAAATGTTTATGTGTAAGCTTTTTTGTGTAATGTTTCGAAAAAACATGCGCAGGAGAGGCTTTAACCAGACTAAAACAAAACCAACAGCGGTCTTTGACAGCAATTTTTGTTTTTTTCATTTCTATTTTGTCGTGTTTAGATATCGATACTAGTGATGTACCGACTAGTGGCCAACTAGTCGGCCATATTTGTTTTAAGGCTCTTTCAAATAGGCGCGACACGCGACGCGACATAAAGGCACCGCTCGTCGCGCGACGAGCCTTTGTATCGCGTCGCGTGTCGCGCTGGTCTGCACAAGCCTTTAAGCTATTGCATAGCTTTTATCGCGGGCTTTGAGCGCGGCGACCGAATCAAGCAATTCCGTAACGAAAATAAAACCTAACACCCTCCACTCCGCCTACCATGTAATGACGGTCATGGGAAACGTGATGTTGTCATGGGAACGTAATTTTTGTTTTATGTCATCACGTCATCATCCCAAGTGTAGCGTTGACAAATAGGAAGTATGGAGGTTACAAATGCTATGCAATCGCTTTACCGCGGCAGTCCCCGAGTGCCACAAGTATTTTTTTTTTTTGTGTTTTCCCCGATTACCGGCTGGACCGATTTGAAAAATTCTTTTTTTGTTTGAAAGGGTATACTTTCAAGTTGGTCCCATTGTCATTTGGCCACGATCTGATGATGGGATCTTGGAACCTGAAGATAGCACAGTTTTCTTGGGCTTAACTTTGGATGCTAAGCTTCAGTGGGGCCCACATATAGATAAATTATCAAAAAAGCTAAGCTCCGCAGCATATGCTGTTAGAAAAATTCGTAATTTGACTGACATAGAGACAGCCCGTTTAGTGTACTTTAGCTATTTTCATAGTGTAATGTCGTACGGTATTCTGTTGTGGGGAAATGCCGCTGACATTCAGACTATCTTTGTTTTGCAGAAAAGAGCTGTTCGATCAATTTATAAATTAAGTCCGAGACAGTCTCTCAGAGATAAATTTAAGGAGATTAATGTAATGACTGTGCCTTCTCAGTATATTTTTGATAATCTTTTATATGCCCATAAAAATATAAAATTGTTTAAAAAATACAGTGATATCCATAACATAAATACTAGAAACAAACACAAATTTGTTGTACCTACAACAAGGCTCAAGAAAATAAGTGGCTCGTTCAGATGTCAATGTATACGCTTTTATAATAAACTTCCAAGCCACGTACAAGATCTAAGCCTTAATAAATTTAAATCATTCATTAAACGTAAGTTGTGCCAGAAAGCTTTTTATACCGTTAAAGATTACATTGAGGACAAAAAGGCTTGGGATTAAGCTGCTCCAATTATTATTTTTATTTTTTACTTTTGGAACTTTGTTTATTTTGCAAACTTCAAAATTATATACACAATGACATGAATATTTACTTTGTTAAGTATAACATTATTATTATTTTAATTGATGTGAATGTGAGGACTATGTAGCTCATGTATATATATTTATTTAATTTTCTCAGTTACTACTAATGATAATCTGGCAGTTTTGAGTACTTTATGCGGCCTACCCAAATGTCCTTTCTATGGTATTGTTCGTCGAATCGTTGAGCTCCTTTTAAGTTCTGAGTTGAGCTGCACAATTACTGACAAATGCGTGCACTGACTGGACAGGTCCACTCAAATCTGTATGGTTCTTTCCTCAAAAGATCATTTCAGACACAAATCTACATGGTCCTCATATGAAATGCTCTGACCAAGATTATTTCTGGGTTTTTTTATTTTATTATATACACATTGACATTAATGATTTTTATATATACAATGACATGAATATTTACTTTTAAAGTATTATATTATTTTAATTATTGTGAATGTGAAGACTATATGGGTCATTCCTTTTTGTTTTGTTTTTAATTTTTTCTCAGTTAGTTTTAATCATGGTCTGACAGTTTGAGTAATTTATGTGGCCTACACAAATGTCCTTTTTTTGGTATTGTTCGTCAAATCGTTGAGCTCCTTAAATTCTGAGTTGAGCTACACGATAAATGACAAATGCGTGCACTGACTGGACAGACCCTCTCAATCTGTGTGATGCTTTCCTCTAAAGACCACTTCAGACACCAATCCACATGGCCTTCACATGATCTGACCAAGATTATGTCTGGACTTTAAAAGAGACTGTGACCTCTGAGTTTGTTTCGGCCTTTCTTCTCAGAGTAGTCAGATAGGAAACGCCGACCTCATCTAGTTTTTAAAATATGATTGACGTGTAAAAGTGTTTGTACAAACCTACTTACAGAAATAAAATCATTTATCATTTGGAGAAACTGAGGGAACTCTTCAATTGTTATAAGCACATCTATAGCGATTTTGGTATTTTTGATGAGCAGTTCACATTAGGCTATTGTAACTTAAATAAATTACAAACCAAGCCACTAAAAAGTGAAAAAAAAAACATTTTTACAAAAAACACAACCGACTTCCAAACTACAAAGTGAAAAATAACTTTAATTTCAGAATTCGGTGTCAAAAAACTAAAATACTGATCTGATCCAAAGATCGGATCGGTTGTATTTTTGTAAAAAGTTTTTTTTTGTTTACTCGTATTAATTGTGCGTAAAAATTTAAAACACGGTGATTGAAATGAAATTGAAATATTTACTGTTATTTTTTTTTATAGAATCAGTTTTACAGTTTACTTTCAGTGCAATCTAGAATAGGATAGGAAGGAATAGAAAATTTTCGTTTGGTCCATTAATTAAGTCCGCCTGGTACCTACAAGCCGAAAGCGTAGTCACGAACATTGCCGATGTCACCCGAACACAACCGAAAGCAGTAATCGGCTAAGTTAGCCCATCTCTATTCGATAGATACCCATCACGTTTGCGGAGATTTGCTAGCAAAGGAGACGTTTCATTTTTGTATGGGACTCCGGCCATAACATGTACACTGTAGAAAACCTGGGAAACGAACCCCTAAATACAATAAAGACTGTTTTTTTCCGTAATATGTAATACTTTTTGGGCACAAAATAAAAACCGAAAATGTTTGACGTTTGTCAGGAGAAATTAAATACGACCATCGACAGCTAGCCATTTTCGTCCAGAAGTACCTACAAATCTACAAACCACAAAAGCAGTTTTTTTAAATGATTAATCATACTTTCTAATTAATAAAAAAAATTGTATACAAGATCTTATTATAGTACCTACAAAAATATATGCCTTTTTGCGTTTATTTAAATAACATCTACGTGATATTATTATGTTAAAGTGTAACATGATTGCTGGACGAAAGCAGTATGCAAGTAAGACGACGCCATGATGAATAGAATATGGCAATAATTTGTTAAACTATTATTTTTTGTGCCGAAGTAATCAGGGGAATAAACAGGAAAGAATATTTTTCCTCAATTCGTGGAATTTTTTCCTTTTTTTTCATTAGCGTACACTTTATGGTCGAAAATGAAACATCTCCTTTTATATGACCCTGTACGGATAGAAATCTGTCTGTAGGCAAGTCCTGTATTTTAATATTTCAATGTATATTTTCAGGTGCAGACCATTACGTTTCTGATGAATTAAGATTAATCTTGGGAGTCAGAAGTAAGTTTCTCTGTATTTTTTTACTACATTTTATTTACGTTAGGCACCAAACTAGCATCGCCTTGGGCGGAGCATCGCCGTGTCCTCGTGGAGGCGATCGGCGGCGGTGATCTCTCACGTCCGGCCCTGATTCGGGCCATGGTACGGAGCGAGAAGAAATGGCAGGCCGTCACCTCCTTCAGCGAAGCGGTAATGCTCGCGAAGGAGGAGGCGGAACGCGTGAGGGAGAGGCAAATTTCGCGCCCTCACGCCCCTAACCGCCGCAGGAGGAGACGCCCTGGGCGGGAATCGCGAGCCGATTTCCGGCCACCGTAGGCGCGGGCTTGCGGACGGTGAGCAATGGGTAGCTCACCGTCCGATAAGGACCAGACCCGGGTCGACAGCGCGTTGTGTTCCACGTGCGCCTCAAAGAGATGTCAGCAGAATTGACGGGGTCCGCTAGGGCCAATGCCTGCCGGGGCTGCGGATAAGGGCCGAAAGGGACATCGTGGTCCCCGGCAACAGGCAACCGAAGGAACACGGGTGGGTTTTAGTCAGTAATAGTCTGACACGCCCTCCCGCTCCACCCAGAGCGGAAGAAGTTATTTGATCATTTCCAAACAAAAAATAAATAAATTGGGTCTGACTAAAACCCACCCGTGTTCCTTCAGTTGCCTGTATGTTGCCGGGGGACACGGTATCCCTTTCGGACTTTCCCGCGACCCCGGCAGGCATCTGCCCTAGCGGACCCCGTCAGTTCTGCTGACATAACTTTGAGGCGCGCGTGGAACACAACGCGCCTTCGACCCGGGCCTGGTCCTTATCGGACGGCGAGCTACCCCACCAACCTAGCGTACATTTGTACATACTTAGATATTACAGAATCGGGGTCAATGACCGCCAAACTTCTTTTTTTTTATTATTCACAACGGTTAAGCTCTTGGCCTGCATCTCACCTGATGGTAAGTGATGATCAAGCCGAAGGTGGAAGCGAGCTTCACCCGGAATCCTCAACCATAGAGGAACTGTATATTTTACCTCTAATTGACGAAACACAACAATGTTATGGCTATAGGTATAATATGCCTGTGTCCAAATTTTTTTTGTCCTTCTTGTGTATTATTAAAAAATATTGAACACGTATTTTTTCTTTTTTCACGTAATCAAAAGATTACGGCGATACATTGAGTTAAAATGTGGCATGACGTCACGCCTTGCTAGATTTAATACTACGCTGTGACGTAGCGAGCCCCCACTCCCCAACTTTAATGCGTGTTTTCTAAGTTATTTTTGATTAATATGATAAAGCAAAAAATACGTGTCTAATATTTTTTTATTATCTGAAAGACGGACTAAATAGTTTTTTTTTTACCTAGGACACAGGCGTATTCAATTTAGACAGACCCATGATTATGAAAAGATGTAAATAAATTATAATCGTGTTATCTATAGTAGAAAGAAACGATGCATGGATTCAACCTTTTTTTTATGGCTCTTAAGCCATCTACAAACATCCACGTCGTGAGGAAGTTTTGATCAAGGCTCAATTTACATTATGGTTGCCACGGAACGGAATGGAAGCGAGTTTTTGTAACAATTATTATACATAGTTAATTGATTCAGGCGTGACCTTGCGGAAATCCATTATAAAATACAATAGACGTGGATATATTTAGTAACCTGTTCCGCTTAGCTATTTCTAAAAGAGCCATAAAAAACTCCTGAAATAAATCGACACGTGTTTCACCTCTCAACGAGGCATCCTCAGGATGACAATTGACTTGTCGCGAACTCGAACACGGCGTGTTGCCACATCGAGCGCTGAGCGCAGACTGCATAATTTGCGCACGTCAGTGTTGCCGCTTAGGAAAAAATAAACTCACCAAACTTTTACTAAAATGTCACTAGATTGGGGGAAAAAATAAATTCAAAAAGTCACTAGGAGTCACTAAATTACTAAATCAATCTTTATCAACAAAATTACTGATTATAGTGGTAATTAAAAACAAACATGAAAAATTAATTATCAAAATACACGGTTCAATTTGAATTAATCAAAAACTCTGTGTTCAAAAATTAATTAGTTGAATTAAGTCCTCATTTATTATCACTGTATCATCTTCGTCCGGCTTGGTGAAGATGTACTGTTGCTCTGTAGTTGCAGTGGATGTCGAAGCTTGCGGTTGTATAAAGGAAGTAGATGGCACAGTTTCCTACTTTATGTTTTTAACGGTTTTCGTCATTAGGGACAAGACTTCACTAGGTAAAACATACGTTTTGCAGGTTTTTTTTTTAATTTTTAGCTGGTATTGCACCAACAAGTTTAATAATAAATAACTACTCTGTTGATTATGAAAAAGTCGCTAAAAGTCACCAAAGATTTTTTTGTCACTAAATCATAAAAAAATGTCACCATGAACAGCAAAAACTCACTAGATCTAGTGACAAAGTCACTAAAACGGCAACACTGGCGCACGTTCATCGTTGAGAGGTGAAACACGTGTCGATTTCTTTCAGGAGTTTTTTATGGCTCTTTAGAAATAGCTAAGCGGAACAGGTTACTAAATATATCCACGCCTGTTGTATTTGATATTGTACATAGCAAAATGAACTTTATGTCAATTGTGTAACATACAAACTAGCTACGAGCTTGTAGCTGCGGGAATTACCGACACGACCGGCCTGTTATTTGGCTCGTATCTAGTTTGTACGTTACACTATTGGCATAAAGTTCATTAGGGACGGACGGGCAAGAAGGAGATGTCGGGCAAGAAGAATAAAACCATCAAATCGCTGCTTGATCGATAAAAAGAGACAGCGCTAGTACTGCTCAACGCGTCCCACAGACGCGCTAACCGACAGTGGTCCGCCGACCACTTGGAAGTATAACTTTAAATTCTGTGCGATAAATTACAATTTCGAAGAAATTTTTTGTAAAAAACAACTGTAAGAACATCGTGTTTGTTTTATTACATTCTTGGATGTCAAAATTACGATATTTTCACTAAAGTCTGTTAATATTAGACGTGTCAATGCCAAACTTTCCTTTTGTTGATTGCGTCATCTTTTCTAATTATACCTATAATAAGTAAATATATAATAGGTAAAAATGTAACCATTTTGCCCGCCCTGGTCGGGCAAAACGGATGATGACAGTATTTTTTTTTAAATGATCTGAGTTTGAGAAGGCTTATTTTTTCTTATGTTTGATCTCAAATAACAAAGCTAAATGTCCAAAGATTATAATAATAAGTAACTGATAAATATAAATTATGTTACACTAGTTTTTCTTTTTATCCAAAGTTAGAATATCCTTCTTGCCCGTCCGTCCCCTATGCATTGTACAAAAAAAAATGGCTTGTAAATTGAGCCGATGAAACTCAAAATATTCCTGACGGCTAATTTAGCAAAAACTTTAATAAATCTAAATGTTTTTCAGCCCACAAGGAAAGCAGTGAATTGCTGCATCAATTGACTGGACACCGCGGTAAGTTCTGACATTCTTTTTCCTCTCATGTATCCTGGGGCTTTATAATAGGGTAAACAAGGAGATATACATATACACAAAAATACCACATGAATGTAAAAAAATGCTAACAAATTGGATAAAACCTTTTACTTATGAAGACACTGAGGCGCTCTTGCAACACATAACCTCAGATAATATTATAATACGTAGGTTAAGCTAACCCATTTTTCTCTACACACACACACTCACCTACACACACACTCACGCACAAAATACACATAAACCCTCCCCATCCCCATCCCCATACACATATTTACTATCACGTGAAAAATCCTATTTCTGTTCTTTTATGTTAAAATTATTTTGCTGTGGAAGAGCGGAGTCTCCTAATACAGGCATTTTTTGCTTAAAAGGAGGCTCCAATCACCTACCTGTTGTCATGTTTTTTTGGTTCAGAAATAAACATTTTTTTATTTATTTTTACCATTAAAAGTACAGGTTCTGTATCGGTATTTAGTGGTGTTTGTACTTTTTTTTTTGGTTGGGATATTGTCAAATAACTTCTCCCGCTCTGGGTGGAGCGGGAGGGCGTGTCAGACTCTTACCGACTAAAACCCACCCGTGTTCCTTCGGTTGCCCTGTAGCCGGCAGCCACGATTTCCCTTTCGGCCCATATTTGCAGCCCCGGCGGGCATTGTCCGAACCCCGTCAGTTCTGCTGACATCTCTTTGGGGCGCGCGTGGAACACAACGCGCCGTCGACCCGGATTTGGTCCTTATCGGACGGCGAGCATTTCGGTACCTTTTTTTTTTGGGTGGGAAATTATCAAATAACTTCTCCCGCTCTGGGTGGAGCGGGAGGGCGTGTCAGACTCTTACTGGCTAAAACCCACCCGTGTTCCATCGGTTGCCCTGTTGCCGGGGGCCACGATTTCCCTTTCGGCCCATATTCGCAGCCCCGGCAGGCATTATCCGAACCCCGTCAGTTCTGCTGACATCTCTTTGAGGCGCGCGTGGAACACAACGCGCCGTCGATCCGGGCTTGGTCCTTATCGGACGGCGAGCATTTCGGTACCTGGGTACCGATTCCAGACAGTTACCGGAACTCCACCTAACAAGTGCCAGTACAGAATTCAGGTACCCGGCGCGAATCACAAAACTCATATTTGTACGAGGAACCTTGAAGTTATTTCTCTAATCCCTATTATCTATTCATTTTAGGATAGTAATAAACGCCCAAAAAAAAAATTAAAATATGTGCATACTTAAAATATGAAATTTACTGCTATACCTAAATACAAATTTTCCGACAACTTGTAAGCAAATACAAATAAAGAAAGGACCGAATAAAATACTGAAAATTCCGAAAAATCTATACAGAATTTGCTGACGTAATATTTTTCAAACAAGCATACCTACACCATGCGTGCTGCATGCAATATGCAGCAGGCATGGTTTTTGTCACGGCTCCAGCGCTGCGAGGCTCCGGCGGTCCAACGCGAGCTTATCGTCGCAGATGGTTTTCACGCTCACGGCCTGCTCCTCAGCTCGCGGGCCGCCTCGCCCCTCCGCGCCTACGCGGGCTTAAATTACACTCTAGGGGTAGGGCAGACAAGACTACGTGAAGTCGGTTTTGCAGCGATTCGTTGCTGTCACTAACTTTTGTAGCACAACATATTGACTTTTTGGAAACTTTGTATTTTTTTTTTTGAAGTTTAGTTTTTTTTTTGGAAATTTTGTATTACGGTCAACCACAGATTTTCGGAAGTTAATTTTTTTTTTTCGGAAGCTTTATTATTATCCTTCTTTTTATTTACTATCTATTTTCCCACTCAAACTTATGGAAATATTTGTTTGGTACCGGTACAGTACCGATACTGATTAAAAATACCAATAGTACCTAAAGAAAGAAGAAAGAAAAGAAAAAGAAAGAAATATTGTTTATTCTGCATAAAATAAACGCACATTACAAAAAAAAACTTTTTTACAAAAAACACAACCGACTTCCAAACTACAAACTGAAAAATAACTTTAATTTCGGAAGTCGGTGTCAAAAAACTAAAATACTGATTTGATCCAAAGACACCGACTTCCGAAATTAAAGTTATTTTTCACTTTGTAGTTTGGAGTCGGTTGTGTTTTTTGTAAAAAAGTTTTTTTTTCACTTTTTATTGGGTTGGTTTGTAATTTATCTAAGTTACAATAGCCTTATGTCAACTGCTCATCAAAAATACCCAAATCGCTATAGATGTGCCTTTAATATTTGAAGAGTTCCCTCGATTTCTCCAAGATCCCATCATCAGATCGTGACCAAATGACAATGGCACCAACTTGAAAGTATACCCTTTCAAACAAAAAAAGAATTTTTCAAATCGGTCCAGCCGTCTTTGAGTAATCGGGGAACATACATAAAAAATAAAAAAAAACTATCCCGACGAATTGAGAACCTCCTCCTTTTTTTTGAAGTTGGTTAAAAAGAAAGAAAAATTGTTAATTCTGCATAAAATAAACGCACATTACAAAAAACCGATCCATATATCCATATCGGGCCTCTTTTGAAACATATAAGAACCACATAAATACAAATTAGTACTACTTAGTTTAATTTATTCTCTTCGGAAACAAAATTACCAACACCTACCAATTATCAAAATTAGCGATAATTAATCAGATCATTAACAAACGTAAAGTATTTGCTAATAAGCCGTCGTTTAGTTTAGACAATTGTTTGATCGAGGACGAACTACGTAGTAGGTACCAACACTTGTGTAAATAAAGTCGGAAAAACATTTTAGAGACACGGAAAATTGCGAGTGAGATTATTAAGGGAACGATAGCTGACTTTTAACGATTTTGTACTGAAGATGACGTCTAAACGGGCAGTGTTAGTGATTTGGAAAAAATATATGTTAAATTAGAGTATTTTTTTAATATTTTAATATAGGAATGTTTTTGATTATGTTTATATTACATAGTGAAATTAATTTGTAAACTTATGTCTAATGCGGATAAAAAACTGAGAATGACGCAAAATCCATCAAGCGTATTTTTCTGAAAAATTCATCATTTTAAAGTTTTTTTTTTTTTTTTTCAATTACTAATGCGTCTAATTTGGGACAGCGCTCCTTGATGTGCGAGTCGTATTACTGGCTGGACGTACGACGCGTTGCGTGAGCTCAGTACAGAACACGCAAGCTAACCATTCAAGGTCACTGTCATATATCTGCGTCTTAATTGGTGATCTGAAAGGCTAATTTGATACTGAAATTAGCTGACCGTTTGTCTTGATATGGGATTGTGATGTGACGACATTTACATCGCCACATGTCAAAGATCTGACGTCACACAAATCCTGTATCGCGAAATTAGAGTTTACCGCGCGAACGACATGGATAGGACTATCCTACTTCAACCGTCGGGCAGTTGCCCGCTAGACACGACACCCGTCTGGTCGGAGGATCCTCCCTTTTCTATAGAGGATAAGTGAACTTTACACCCTGTTCCTCATTACCTCTAAATAACCGAACCGTCGCTCGAGCCCAGTCTCCCGTCCCTCGCACACTCTCTGCGCTCAACGCTCTCTTGGGCGCTAAGCCTGACTGTGATGTGTTCGTGTTCGCGGATGAATGGAAGAAGATCTTGTAAAGTAAAGTAAAGTAAAGTAAAAATTCATTTATTTTCCACACTAATTTAAACACAGTATAGGTACATAAAATAAATGGAGTGGACTGGAGCCTAAACTAGGGCAGCCCTGTATTTCAGGACTCCAGGTCTTCCTCCCGCGGCGAGTAAGTTGGTACCAATTACAAATTACAACTAGAGGTGTAGTTAATTAATAATTTTATTGTTTGTGTTTGGGTGAGTGGGTGTGTGTGTTGTGAGTGTGTTCGTGCGTGTATGTTTTGTGTGTGTGTGTTGTGTGTGTGATGAATGAGAGTATGGTTGCGCTTATCTGTGTTTGTAGGAGTATGTATATAAATGTATGCGTGGTTATGGATAACTGAGCTTTAATTGCTCTTGATTTACTGCCATTGTCAGTATGTCTGGAGTATTGTGAGATGAGCGTATCACTGTCGAGTAGTTGTATACTTTTGTTTACTGTACCTTAATAATCTTTTGTCCTTAACTAATATGTAATTGGCCTTGGCCGTTTTATGTTAAATAAATAAATAACGTTTAGGGCACTCCGACAGTTATAAACCGCTTTCATGTAACTATATTACGGTAAATAGCAATTTCCCTGGGTATATAACTATATCATGGCTATAATCATCTTAGGGAACATACCCATACTACGTGACCCGTTCTGAGGGGGGAAGGGGGTCTTCAAAATACCACGCTTGGTCACAGGGGCGGGGGAGGAGCTCAGGTTTTTGTCACGTATCATATCTTCTAGGGAAATTTACACTACAGCGTTTAGCACTTTTTAAACTCACATGTGGCAACACTGACGTACATATGCCGCTGATTGAAAACACAGGCCTGCAAAATGAGGGTCATAACTTCCTCTCGGGAATTTGATAGGGTATTTTGGTGCGTTGATTACGAATATGTACTTAGTTTTTCTCCATCACCTCCAGATTTTTCAAAAAAGATACAGATAGAAAATAGGAAAAAAACACAAGTTGTCACATAAAAAAATATATATTTAAAAAAGTACAATACTTTTAACTTAAAAAACTGCTAATATATAATAACAACTTATTACTAGTCTAAATTACATGTAAATTTTATTTGTGGAACCTGGTCCTTTTTTTTCTGGAAGCTTCGGTTGTGCGATTTCCGCTTAAATTTCTGGTTTGGATCGTCGCGCTTCAATAACCAACAATAGTCCGCCACCATGCTAGTATTCCAACTTCCTTGATACCGGACTTCAAGCTCTTTCAAATCTTGGTGAAATTTTTCGCCGTGTTCTTTGCTAACGGCTCCTAGATTTTCTGGGAAGTAATCAATGTGCGAATTTAAGAAATGAAATGAAATCAGTGCGGGTACTTATATAAAAACCCTTTGGTTTATCTTTATTACACCCTTTTCTAAATATTCATAACTATTAGGTAATAATACCTAATCATTATGTATTAATAAGCTTATTACTAAATTAAGCCAAAATGAACCGTTTTCGACATGGTTAATGCGAATTACTTATACTCATTATGTAGTAATTAACAAATTACTGATTTCGATTCATTTCTATGTCCCCTTACACTAATTAAATACAATAAAAATTAAGCTGAAGTAATTTAATGACGTTTTATAAATTTTAAAATGTAGGCGCTCCGACATTTTTCAGCAAAATCTTAAATATTCAATATAAAAAAATCCTGACGTAATGGATTTTTTAAATTATTTTTCTCGTAATCAGCACATCTGAAACTATAGAAAACGTTACTCAGATTTCAAATAGGAAAACCATTGCAGGCCTGTGAAATTAACAGTTTGTAATGCAGTGCAGTATTCAAGCAAGTTGACGAGAGTTCGTACCGATTCTGTAATGTCGTTGTATGATCGGCTGTACAATGCGTTTATTAAATGTTACAAGGATTCCTCGTCAATGCAAGTAATACAAAAAAAGACAAATGAGTTTTAGGTGCTTTTATGAGATGAGTATAAAAGAATCCGAAGGAGCTGGAGCGTCTCACACTGTTAAAAATTGAGTAACTTTGTCAAATTGGAACTAAGAAAAGCGCTCATCTCCTAAACTCTTAGCGTCACGCGACAAGCGCTGTATTAGTAAAGACAAATATGAGCCAAATGATTTTTTTTTAACTTTCTGTTGGCAAAAAATGATTAAAAACTATATTTATGAATTACTACGTGAAAACTAGAGGGGGAGGGGGCGTCTTGGCATATACTATACTCCGTTTGAAATAAGGTTAGAAATTTAACTAAACCTTTTTTACAGTCCGTTCAACCGATTTTGACTTCTATTGCGTTGGTGGCATGACTAATGACAGCTGCAGTAAACAGTTGGTTTGTAACCCCTCTTTTTGCTTTTAATGCCATCCTTATGCCTACGGTATAGAAGTCAAAATCGGTTGAACGGACTGTAAAAAAGGTTTGTTTAAATGTCTAATCTTATTTCAAACGGAGTATAGGTGGTCACCGAGGGGGGGAGGGGATAAAAAATTGTAAAAAATGGGTCACGTAGTATGGGTACGTCGTAGTGATGTGCCGGATATCCGTATCCTTTTTTCTCCCTCGGATATCCGCGGATACGGATATACCATCTTTATTTTGCAAAAGAGAGCTGTCACAGCCATTTATAATCTACGTCGCCGCGAATCTCTCAGGGAACTTTTTAAAAGGATTAATATTATGACGGTACCTTGCCAATTCATTTATGAAAATATTATGTATGTAAGGAAAAATCCACATCTCTTTAATAAAATAAGTGATAGACATAATTTTAATACTAGAAATAAAGATAAACTAGATCAACCATTTTTCAGATTATCTAAAGTACATACATCTTTTATGGGGTACTGTGTTAAATGTTACAACAAAATACCTTGTGACATATTGCAATTAAATGAAAGAAAATTTAAAACTCATATAAAAAGTACACTTTGTAAACAAGCATATTACAAATTAGAGGATTAGGTATATCCAAGATAAGAGTGCTTGGAAACATGATGGTCCTGCTCCATAGGACAATTTAGAATCAAGACAAAATCAAACTGGTTGCTAATTTAATTGTAAAATTTATAATTTTGTGTTTTATGACATTGATTTTACATTCTGTGATTACTTCCTCACACACTGACTTATTAATTACAAAATTTTAGGAAAATCGTCTACTTTTACAATGTTTCTATGCAGCACCATGTATCTATCACATATTAAATTCTCTGTCGTTGCTTAATTTTTAATTCTTTTTACCTATTATGGTATAGTAATTTTATTCTAGGTGCATCGTCTTCACATATAATAATTATTTAACTAATATACGTACATATACAAACAATTGTAAAACATTTTAAAAGAGTAACGGTAGAGTTTCTTGCCCATTCTTCTCCATACGAAAACAACCTTTTGGAAGGGGCGACTAGAATCAATTTTATTATTTTGTAATTTTTGACGTTCAAAAGTGCCATACATGGGCCTATTTGAAATAAATGATTTGACTGACTTTGACTTTGACCGGGCACATCACTAGTAGAAACAGGCAATTTACAAGGTACAGAGATGTGAATATCTTCTCCTGGAAGCCTCGATCGTGCAGGCCTGGGTGTCATCACCGGACAGGCCTGCCGACATCAACGACGAGGCGGAGTGGTTCCGGGAGGCCATGTCCAATATATGCGACGTGGCAATGCCCCGGGTCCATCCTGGACGTGCTTCGCGCCGGCTGTACTGGTGGTCGCAAGAGCTGGAAGCTCTGCGCAGGGCGTGCGTAGCAGCGCGACGCCGGTACGCCAGGCACCGCAGGCTCCGTATCCGGCCTCCGGATACGGAAGCCATTGAGGCGGAGCTGTACGAGGGGTACAGAGCGGCGAAGACCGCCCTCCAAGCGGAGATCCTGCGGGCCAGGACACTGGCCCGCGAGGAGTTGCTGGAGTCTCTGAACAGAGACCCGTGGGGACGCCCATATAAGATGGTTCGGGAGAAGCTCCGCCCATGGGCTCCCCCGCTGACGCAGAGTCTCCGGCCCCAGCTTGTGGAGGACGTGGTGAGCGCTCTGTTCCCTTCAAGAGGGGAACATACGCCCCCGCCCATGGCTCCGCCTATTGCGGTGCCCGATGCGGACCACACCGCTGACGACGACGACGATGCTCCGGAGGTGACCGAGGTAGAGATGAGAGTGGCGGTACGCAAGATGAGTGCGAAGAATACCGCCCCAGGACCCGACGGCATTCCCGGAAAAGCCTGGGTCCTGGCCATGGGGACTCTCGGGCCTCGACTAAGGGGGCTCCTATGCGCATGCATGGAGAGGGGCCAGTTCCCACTTTGTTGGAAGACTGGGAAACTGGTCCTCATTAGGAAGCCGGGGCGCCCGGCGGACTCTCCGTCCGCCTATCGGCCCATTGTGCTGCTCGACGAGGTGGGCAAGCTCTTTGAAAGAGTCATTGCAGACCGCCTCGTCGGGCAGCTGGTGCGAGTGGGGCCGGATCTGGCGGAGAGCCAATTCGGTTTCCGCAGGGGGCGCTCTACGGTGGACGCCATCATGCGCGTGCGAGCCCTCACGACGGGGGATGCTGTGGCCCGGGGTGGGGTCGTCTTGGCGGTGTCTCTAGACATCGCCAATGCCTTTAACACCCTGCCCTGGAGTTGCATCAGGGAGGCACTTCGGTATCACCGGATGCCGACCTACCTCTGTCGTGTGGTCGAGGCCTATTTGACGGACAGGGCTGTCATCTACCCCGGTCACCAAGGAGAGTGGAACCGGCGAGAGATGGCGTGCGGTGTCCCACAGGGTTCGGTCCTGGGGCCGCATCTGTGGGACATCGGATACGACTGGGTGCTGCGCGCCGATCTCCCTACTGGCGTCAGCGTCGTCTGTTACGCTGACGACACGCTGGTCCTGGCGCAGGGGAGGTCGTACCAGGCGGCGGCCGACTTAGCGACACGCGGGGTTGCGACAATCGTCGAAAGAATCCGGCAGCTGGGACTCGAGGTGGCCCTGCACAAGTCCGAGGCCATGGGTTTCTATGGTCCTCGTAGTGCGCCACCGCCGGGTTCCCAGGTAATGGCGGGAGGGGTTCACATCGGCGTCGAGTCGACGATGAAGTATCTGGGACTCGTCCTCGACAGCCGGTGGAACTTCGTGGAGCATTTCCGACGTTTGGCTCCCAGACTGGACCGGGCCGGGGCTGCCTTGAGGCGGCTCCTGCCCAATCTGGGAGGTCCAAACGCCTCCTGCCGGAGGCTCTACGCGGGGGTCGTGCGGTCCATGGCCCTTTACGGGGCGCCGGTGTGGGCGCCTTCATTGAGGCGGCAGCCAGCCCGCCGGCTTAACGCGTCCCAAAGGGTCATGGCCATCCGGCTGGCCCGAGGATACCGCACGGTCTCCTGCGAGGCGGCGAGCCTCCTTGCCGGAGTACCGCCATGGGATCTGGAGGCAAAGGTCCTCGCGCACATTTGGGAGTGGCGCGAGGAGGCGAAACGCCGGGGCTTAACTCCGATGCCGCAAGAAGTTGCGGCACAGCGGACAGAGCTCCGGCGGGATCTCATGGCGGAATGGAGAGTGCGATTGTCGCAACCCAGCGCTGGGCACGCCGCAATTGCGGCGATAAGACCCCTCTTTGAGGAGTGGCTAGAGAGGCGCCACGGCGTCCTCACCTTCCGCCTGACACAGGTGCTCACCGGACACGGCTGTTTCGGGAGGTACCTGTTCAGGATAAAGCGGGAGGAAACGCCCGGGTGTCATCACTGTGTGGATCGCCCGGAGGACACGGTGGAGCATACGGTGGAGGTCTGCCCGGCTTGGGCAGAGCATCGCCGTGTCCTCGTGGAAGCGATCGGCGGCGGTGATCTCTCGCGTCCGGCCCTGATTCGGGCCATGCTACGGAGCGAGAGGAAATGGCAGGCCGTCACCTCGTTCTGCGAAGCAGTAATGCTCGCGAAGGAGGAGACGGAGCGCGTGAGGGAGAGGCAAATTTCGCGCCCTCGCGCCCCTAACCGCCGCAGCAGGAGACGCCCTGGGCGTCGGGAGTCACGAGAGGATTTCCGGCCACCGTAGGCGCGGGCTTGCGGACGGTGAGCAATGGGTAGCTCGCCGTCCGATAAGGACCAAGCCCGGGTCGACGGCGCGTTGTGTTCCACGCGCGCCTCAAAGAGATGTCAGCAGAATTGACGGGGTCCGCTAGGGCCAATGCCTGCCGGGGGTTCGAAGAGAACCGATAGGGACATCGTGGCCCCCTGGCAACACGGCAACTGAAGGAACACGGGTGGGTTTTAGTCAGTAAGAGTCTGACACGCCCTCCCGCTCCGCCCAGAGCGGGAGAAGTTATTTGATGATTTCCCACCCAAAAAAAAAAAAAAAAAAAGAGATGTGAATATAATGATAATTTGACTATAAAATAAATACCTAAATTGGTAAATACGTAGAAAATAAACTGCCTTTTAATGAAGGAGGTTATCGACCTTACAGACGTAAATATAAAAATGTCAGTGCAAAGCAAATATGTATATAAGTACTATAATTTATTTCATTGCATCTGTGCACTCAGTTTTACAAGTAAATATTGACTATGCATTTTAATTATTTTTTGAAAATAGAGAATGCTCATTTAATAGTATAGGATGGTTCTTACTAATTCCATGCTGCCATGACAGTAGGTACTTACTAATTCCATGCTGATCTTGTTCTAACTAAACTTTGGGCGACCGAGCTCTGCTCGGGTGAAAACACGGAGAAAACGAATGTTCTCAGATATGAGACCTAGCTAGATCGATTTGTCGCCCCGTAAACCCCTATATTGCAACTTTCATTGAAATCGTTAGAGCCGTTTTCGAGAATATAGGTATTTACATTCAAATCAAATCAACCTGCCTAGCCTTTTCCCAACTATGTTGAGGTCAGCTTCCAGTCTAATCGGATGCAGCTGAATATCAGTATTTTACATGGAGCGACCCTATCTGACCTCTTGCCCCACATGCCCTAGTAGCCCGACTTCGAATTTTTTAAGAACCCCGTTCAGTACTCGTTGCAAAAAAAAAACTTTCTTAATTGCAAAATAGTTGGGCAAACGTCACCTAAAACTAAGTTGATAGCATTAGTAGTTCTTGAGGTATCCAGCTGTGACAGACAGACAGACTGAGTCGCACCATAAGGGTTCCATTTTATACCGGGGTGGGAATTGCGAGCCGATTTCCGGCCACCGTAGGCTCGGGCTTGCGGACGGTGAGCAATGGGTAGCTCGCCGTCCGATAAGGACCAAGCCCGGGTCGACGGCGCGTTGTGTTCCACGTGCGACTCAAAGAGATGTCAGCAGAATTGACGGAGTCCGCTAGGGCCAGTGCCTACTGGAGGTTCGAAGAATACCGATAGGGACATCGTGGCCCCCGGCAACAGGGCAACCGAAGGAACACGGGTGGGTTTTAGTCAGTAAGAGTCTGACACGCCCTCCCGCTCCGCCCAGAGCGGGAGAAGTTATTTGATAATTTCCCACACAAAAAAAAACGGGTTCCATTTTTCCCATTTTGGTACAGAACTCTAAAAAGGTGCGACAAAGAGATGTGGTCATCGTGTGCACGAGATTTTGTTTCCAAAGTAGTCAGATATGCGTGACCGCGATGTTACCTATACTCCGTTTGAAATAAGATTAGACATTTAAACAAACCTTTTTTACAGTCCGTTCAACCGATTTTGACTTCTATTACTTTGGTGGCATGACAAATGGCAGCTGCAGTAAACGGTTGGTATTGTAACCACTTTTTTGCTTTTAATGCCATCCTTATGCCTACGGTATAGAAGTCAAAATCGGTTGAACGGACTGTAAAAAAGGTTTAGTTAAATGTCTAATCTTATTTCAAATGGAGTATAGTTCTAAACTTATAAAAAAATAGGGATGATGACTAAATTGTTTCCTTAATTATTAAAAAATATAGGAAACGTATTTTTTATTTTTATACGTAATCAAAAGATTCCGGCGATACATTGAGTTAAAATGTGGCATGACGTCACACCTTGCTAAATTTTATAATGGTGCCGATTCCCTTGTTCACAAACTAAACTAAATTTAAGTTCAGTGCATCTTTTTCTTTCTATTTCATTAAGAAAAGGACAGAAGATAAATTTTAGTTTAGTCCTGTCAAATTAATCAGCGCTTGACGTAAATTGACGTAATTTTAGTCGGCAAGTTTTTAATCACGTCTAAACTTGTATGGAGAGTGACAGGCGCTGATTAATTTGACAGGACTAAACTAAAATTTATCTTCTGTCCTTTTCTTATTGAAATAGAAAGAAAAAGATGCACTGAACTTAAATTTAGTTTAGTTTGTGAACAAGGGAATCGGCACCACTGCGAGCCACTCCTCAACTATAATGCGTTTTATCTAAGTCATATTTTATTTATATGATAGATAAAGCAAAAAATACGTGTCAAATATTTCTTTATTATCTGACTGACGGACCAAATAGAATTTCTTTTTTTTTACCCAGGCATAATTCTTATTGTATGTAATTTATTTTCAGATGAGGCATCCGCTGTGAAATACATTGAAAACGTAACAGGACTTACAGGTTAGTAAAAGGGTTAAAATACCGGGTGTTAATTTGACAACAGATTAAATACACGTTTTCTACAATGAGAAAGGAGAAGGTTCACCGTCCATACATTTTTTGGGCTAAATGTGAAAGTCAAACAATTTTTTTTTATATTCCGTTAAAACATGTTTATTTTCTTCACTTTTCACAATGGGACCAAATCTGTAGGGCCATTCCCTGCGCTGTTATACGAATTTGAAAATTACTGTTTATCTACTCTCATAGCGTAATATTCGAATTATGAACTTCAAAACGAGTTTATACTTTATAAACAGAATACCGAAATTTAAAAATAGAATCATATTATAACACTTTTTCTCTAACAAAATAATACTATAAAACAATTTTTTTTCTATTACGATACAGCGCTAATCCAAGAAGTTAATATCACCAAAGAGTTTCCATCAACTTTTGGCGGGGCACAGCAGCACCCGCTGTAGCGCATGTGCGGTGATGTGCTGGTGCAGGCGACATTCATTTGTTTTGTAGCACTTACTGAATCTCGTGGGATTTTAAAATTTATTCTTGATCTTTAACTTTGATCTTTTATTTAGTATTTGTTTCAATCCCAATGTTTGAGAGTAGATAAAGTAGTGTATGAAACTGCACATAAATAGGTATTAAAACATTCGTGTGATACTATTTAAACACACACTCATGTTGTAATACCCCTTATTATGCAACAGTTTCATAAACTACTAATTCAGTATGTGTTAGTTATAAGAATAACAGTAATCTAATTATAGTATTAGCTTTTATGCCAGTAAACATTTTACGGCATTTTACAGCACTTTCATAATAATTTAGCCCAAAATGATGTAATAGACTGACAACTCATGACATTGGCTGATTGAACAGCCAATAAAATCATTTTATTTTCGTGTTAGTATACAGTGTGAGTCTTCATAATGTGCACATATCGAAATGAGGAAATCTATGCTTAATTTTAACGACAGAAAAAATATTTAAAAAATCTAAATATTGTTTTTTATACTTTTTATGAAATTAAAAAAAAATTGTAACAAAACTGTGTAACTTTTAAACTGAATCAGCTATCGCGATGAAACAAACTCCATAATGATTGAAAGTAAGTAGCCGTCCACATAAAATTAAAATTGAGAAAAAAACTACCCTCAATTGAAAATAAACATGTTTTTTTAGTAAAAATCTGTATTTTTTTCTTCAATTTTTAATTGTAAAATTTATAAATAAGATAATAATAAAAAGAGAGCAAAAAAAAATTTTTTAAAAAAAAAATTTTTTTGTAAATTTTTTTTTTTTTTTTAAACTAAAAAAAAAATTACCATTTTTTCCGTCGATAAAATTAAGCATAGACTCCCTCATTTCGATATGTGCACATTATGAAGACTCACACTGTAGATTTCGATGTTTTTTGAGGGTATATTGGTGCCGATTCCCTTATTCACAAACTAAACTAAATTTAAGTTCAGTGCATCTTTTTCTTTCTATTTCATTAAGAAAAGGACAGAAGATAAATTTTAGTTTAGTCCTGTCAAATTAACCAGCGCTTGACGTAAATTGACGTAATGTTAGTGGGCAAGTTTTTAATTACGTCTAAACTTGTATGGAGTAATGACAGGCGCTGATTAATTTGACAGGACTAAACTAAAATTCATCTTCTGTCCTTTTCTTAATGAAATAGAAAGAAAAAGATGCACTTAACTTAAATTTAGTTTAGTTCGTGAACAAGGGAATCGGCACCATTGGCTTGTGCTAGCTGACATAAAGCAAATAATTTAATTTAATGTTTTGTGTTACGTAAGGTAAATTATTTTGCATAAGTACTATTGTATAGAATCAAGTTTTACTAACTGAACAGACAGCTGTGCTGCTGGGGAGTTTGTTGCGCCACTTCTTCTTCCCAGCTAAAGGCACTAGGAAGTGGTGAAGGGTGGGCGTTTTGGGGGACTGTCTTATGTAATTTTGACGTTCGAAAAGTGCTGATTCTCAGCCTAGTTTGAAAAATGTTAGCAAGCTAGCCAAAGTTAGCCTAGTTTTACATGACTTTTGAATTTGAACTTGACATTTGTCAAGATAATGTCAAGTTCAAGTTCAAATTCAATTTCAAGTCTGTTAGCAAATTTTTGTCCTGATTAGCCTTTTGAATCCTTTATTACTAATTACTACATCATCATCTGCCTAGCCTTTTCCCAACTATGTTGAGGTCAGCTTCCAGTCTTACGGCAGTAGCTGAAAACCAGAATTTTACAAGGAGCTACTGCTTATCTGACCTCCACAACCCAGTTACTGGGTAACACGATACCCCTTGGTAAGACTGGTATTATTACTACTTCTACCTGGGTTATTGATTACAGATCAGCACCATGTCTTCGAATTCCTGAGGAAATGCAAAGGATCCAGGAGTTGGCAGTATGTGGTCGAATTCTTGAAGCATATTGATGAATCTCCCCGTAAGTATTTACATATGATTTTAATCTAAATAATTATTAAACTTAATGGTCAGTAATGGCAAGCATTTTGTCAATAAATTAAAAAGATGTGACGTAATGAGGGTTTTCTGAATTGACGTCCACTAGATGGCAGCATTGAGCCGTCAGGTTCGGGCATCTGTCAAAAGTGTCAAAGCGATTTATAACCTACTTCCAAAAAGGGATTAGGTTCTATGTTCGTATCGTATGGGCGTTTTTGAAGTGAAAATTTATTTAGGCGTGTTGCGCATTTTTGAGATGGGGCCTGCGAGGAATTCGAAGAATAGGTATTCGAAGAAATTATTGCCGTCTTCTTACCTCAAGTCTGCCCCCGTAGAGTGCGATAGGTACAGCTGCAGTTCAGACCGATTTATATCATAAAAAAATTACGAAACCGACGTTTGGTATTCCCCTTTTTTCTCCTCGAAAACTGAGCCGATTCAATTATTTTTTACATTAAAATTTTAAGAAAGAGTATGTCTAGGTTCCTATTATTTTCTTTTGTGTTAAAAACTTTTCTAATTTGTCCTCTAATCACGGCGGTAAAAATGGGGCATTTTTGTAATTTTTGGAGGGTCATATTTTCTTTACCAATAAGTTGCTGAAAAAGAGGAAATAACAGGGACGTGTCTACAGCAGACATTGATTTTATGAAAAAAAAGTGACTGCTCTAGAGGCATTATTCAGGAAGAAAAAAGGGGAATACATTTGTATGGAGAATCGCAGGCCCTGTTCCCTCTTAACCATTGATTTCGCGACACTGTGACGACACCAGCTTTTGATCATTAAAAAGATATCAACTGCGTTGAGTAAAAGACATCAAGATTACCGCGGTGCCGATTTTTTTCAAGTTTTCACTTATTTTTTGTGTATGTTTGTGTTTTGCGATGTTGAAAATTCTTTTTTTATTTGAAAGGGTATGCTCTCGAGGTGGTCCCATATAAATTTTATTAACTTTGCTTGTATAGTTTTTGAGTTAGCTTCAATAATACGTATTTTTTTCCACTTAGTATGTGGATGATAATAATATAATAAATTACTGTCACGGTTATTTACATAGCAGGTAGTGGTATTCGAATTTGTGTGGGGTAGGTACCACAACTAAAAACTGAAAAATAAAAACTTTTTACCAAAAAAAAAAAAAACAACCGACTTCCAAAAAACACGACAAAAAAAAATAACTTTAATTTCGGAAGTCGGTGGCAAATATTCAAAACCAAAGACACTGACTTCCGAAATTAAAGTTATTTTTCACATTGTAGTGTTTTTTTGGAAGTCGGTTGTTTTTTTTTTTTTTTGTTATAAGAATAAGTATCTTCTACATTTTCTAAGATATTTTTCTCTGAATTATGTTTTCTATAATTTGTTCCCGCAGCTGGGACTGCGGCCTCCTCTCTGTGAGAGGGAGTGGGCCGTAATCCACCACGCGGGCCCAGTGCGGGTTGGTAGATGTCACATGTCTTCGAATTTTTGGTTTTAGGACATGCCGGTTTCCTCACGATGTTTTCCTTCTCAATTATAGAAACTGTATTTGTAACTTATTATTACTTAAAATGGTTTTTTCTTTGCAGATATAAGTATAATTGTGGAGCTCTTACGACAAATGACAAACGAAAATGGTAAGCAGATTGTATATTTTTACTAGAGTTCGACCGAAACTGGTTTTCCGGTCGAAACCAAAACCGAATATTCGGCCGTGGGTTCAATTTCGGCCGAAACCGAAACCGAAACTCACGTGGTCAAGCATAAAATTCTTCAAAAATACTGAAATTTGGTGCATTTTACCCATTATTCTGCATTAATTAGGACATGAAATGGAAACACAGTATATTAATTTTGTTGTAATCATTTATTTATTTATTTATTCACAAGGCAACTACAACAGGTAACAATCACAGTATATCACTAGGTTCACATTATAGGTTTCGACCTGATTATCACCCAAAGCGTAATCGCACAACATGATTAGCAACAATAATATTAAAAAATGCCAACTACAGTAAAAAGCTTAGTTCACAAAGTTACAGCTAGGTCTAAGCGTCTGCCCTCCAACACACTTCTGTTTAGGCAAGGAATGTGTAGGAGACCAAACACATCAGGTAAAGTACATAAGTGACACTTACATTATTTAAAGCGTTACAAGATTAATAATAAAAAATTTAAAAAGAAAGAGTACGCACATGTCTTTTTAACTTCTAATTTATTTAATATAATATAAAAAATATTAATAATTTTCATAATTTTTTCAAATTAAGTTCTCATAGCAAAATGTGCTCTTTTTTACATGTGACTTGATTTGTTAATAACAACAAAACAAAGTTACTGACTCAATATTTAACTATATGTCGGCAAGGGACATTGGGGAGGGGTCGTGCTTCCATCCTCTGACATTGTTGTGGGCCATTTGTGGATCTCGGGCAATTAAAAGATGATAACAGCTTCTTACACTTAGTTTATCTTTACTTAGTTCATAGAGTTACACAAATCACAATTAACAACTATTGTCCTAGTTAGCCTTGTTCATTAATAATAATAATCGAAATAAGATAATAAAACTTTGGATGAATAATGTGCGCACGCGTCCCATGAACGTGTGACAGTTCCTATGGCTGAAGAGTGACTGGCGCTCCTGTTGTTTCTTCCGCCCTCGGCCTCCGGTCCTTAGACTCCGTCATAGCGCACCGACTGTATAGAGTACTTCAGTCGGCAACACTGTATTTCATGCGACATATATAAATCATTCAAGTACAGAAACGAAACCAAATCTTACATGTAATAAGTTCCATCAAAACATAACCTCTAAAGAATGTTTGTGTCGGGCGATAATGCACTGACTAAGTTGTGTTGCTATAGAGTATCCGAACGGCGCATGACAATTCCTGAACAGGGCCGCCAGTGTCCGCCAAAGCGTTGCCGCGGAGAAACGAAGTTAGGCGAGCGTGCACGACAAATTCCGAAATCAGTTTCGGTTTCGGCAAAAGTTTCGGCCAATTTAGGCCGAAACCGAAACTGCCGCCGCAACTTGATTTTTGGCCGAAACTCGGCCGAAACCGAAACTGAAACCGAACTTTCGGTCGGACACTAATTTTTACCAGCCAACCGATTTAGTACTGCCAGTCGTTTGATACTAGACGAACCTGCACTTCCTCTGAACAATTAATTAATTATATGTTTTTAGGGTTCCGTACGCGTACCCAAAGGGTGCCAAACGGAACCCTTATTACTAGGCCTCCTCTAATATGATCCGTCAGCGGACTATATCTCATAAACCGTAATATGTACACAGTTGAAATTTTCACAAATTGTGTACCTATTTCTATTGCCGCTACAACAACAAAATAATAAAAATAAAATAAAGTTAAAAAGAATATAGAGTAGTAATTGTAAGGTGGTACGGAACCAGCGTTGCTAGACGTCCCGATATTTTTGCCCAAAATTAAATGTCCCGCGCACAGGATAGGCTCAGTCCCGATTTTCGGGGATAGAATAATAAATAAGTAAATCACAAGTAATGTATAACTTATTAATATTATATTCCTCTGAAGATTTAACTGCTTTACAGGACAAACTAATAGTTATTAGCAGTGATCGGAGTAGGCAGATTGATTTTACGTACTCGCATAATGAATAGTCGTAGAAATCATAACATGGATAAGTCTTTTTTCCGGGATTTCATTTTGGTACTTACGGGATTGAATCAATATATTGTTAAAGTAAGGATTTTTAAACTACTGCTTTAGAAATTTATAGAATGCGATAGAAAAACATTTTAAATATATTATATTACTGTATTGTTTCTATAGTATACCTATCCTTTTCTTGGAGTCCGATCACATATATACTATTAAAAAGACAGCAAAAGGGTTAAACATTTCTTATTCATATTGATGTATTCTTTATTCTACACATTACAACATTTGAAATTTCTTGAAAGAATCTTAATAATTTCAAAATCCCGGAATCCCGGAGGCATATCCATACTAATATATACGTGCCAGTGCATTGACCCCAAATCAATCTACCTACTCCGATTTCTGGTTATTAGTATAGTAAAGTAACGTATTTTCCGTAAAATACATTTTCTATTGCTTTATATCATCATTGTAAACTTAATTTGAAACACAAATAAAAGGATAAGTAATAAAAAATAATAGAAATAAATAATAATATTTACATAATTTACGTTTTCTTATTATGTCCCGCTTTCGACGAAAGAATCCCGCTTTTTACTTAAAAGGGCTCAAAATCCCGAATTGCCCGAAAAAAATCTGGCAACGCTGTACGGAACCCTTCGTCTGCGAGTCCGACTCGCATTTGACAGTTTTTATTTATCTTTTAATAATGTTTAACATCTCATTTCAGACGTGTTAAAGGCATTTGACATTATGAAGCCACTGATTGGTCACGACGATTTTGATGGCATTTTCGAAAGTCTTCAAAAGATATCTGGAGAAAGAGGTAAGCTATAATGTCACTGGGAAATCCACATTGAATCTCATATTTTATACTTTGATTATTTATACAGTGTGAATCTTTATAATGAGCACATAGCGAATTGCTGGGGATTCAGAAAATTAATTGCTTTTAGAGAAATTGCTAATATATATATTTCATTTATTGCGGATCACACATAAAGGTACATACAATCAACATAGTATTAGTAACAAAGACTTAGAAACTATGTTAGTAAAACTTACAAACTAACCAAACAACAACTAATAACTACGTGGCTCAACACATGTTGGCACGTGCCTCCGCATCCAGTGCCTAATAAAGGGGTTGTCCACCTTGTCGACCAATGTTTTTAGGATGCTGTTGGAGCTTCCGCGCAACCTACCCATTATTGACGCCGCCCGCTTTCTCATTAAGGCATGAAAATCATCAACACAGGCTTCCGCGAAAATCTGCGAAGCGCTGCAGAAGCGCGGAAGCCCCATCAACATCCTGAACCCATTATTATATTGAACGCGTAGGACGTTGTAGGCCCTCTGCGTATACTTCACCCACAAGCTGCACGTGTAGAAGGTTTGGCAGTAGGCCTTAAAAAGATACACCTTCACATCCCTACTACAACGTGCAAACCTGCCGGCTAACATATCGCACCGAACCGCCAACGCCCTACGCTCCCTGTCCAAATCTGCATCATCCGATAAGTCCTCCGTGACCAAATGTCCTAGGTACTTAACCTGAGCAACACGCTGCAAAGGTGTTCCGCTAATGTGGCCGTTTTAGACCCGCAGATGTTTTATTTTATTGTAATATTTACAGATCCGCATGAGATTGCTGATTACTTCAAGCACGTAGCTCATACAAATGGTAAGTCAATATTATTATTGTTTTATTATTGATTAGCTTCTGTCCGCGACTTCACCCGCGTAACATTTCTTGTTCCCCTACCCACCGCATCGCATCACATCGCGTGCCAGGTCGCTATTGGGCACTTCGTAACCGCTTAGCGTTCTTGCTGACTTTTATTCATTTTTGCTCGCCTCCTAAGGGTCCTAGCATGATGTAAAATATAGCCTACAATCCTTCCTCAAGAATTGGACCACCAAACGCAAAAACTTCTTTTTTATCCGTCTGGCAGTTCCATAGATTAGCGCGTTCAAACAAACAAACAAAAAACAAACTTCAGCTTTATTGATAGTCTGTACTACTTAATATTATAAAGAGGAAAGATTTGTATTTTTATATTTTTGTATGTAACGAATAAACTTAAAAACTACTGCACCGATTTGAAAAATTCTTTCAGCAATGGATAGCTACATTATCAGCGAGTAACATAGGCTATATTTTATCCCCGTACTCCCACGGGTACGGGTACTACGCGGGTGAAATCGCGTGACGTCTGTTAGTCTTTCATATAAAAAAAATGGAATGTACCATTTTGGACTCAGATTATCAAATTTAGTAATTAAATGTATTTTTATCTGTTGATATTTCTTTTAAATAACGAATAGGAGTAGCTCCAAAAAATGGCTAGTGCGGCGATTTTCTCGGGTACGCGCCTTAACGGCAATATACTTTTACTACTCCACTATACCACAGACTATACTCTAATAATAGATAATAACATTCTTCTATTTTTTGCATGGCCCCCATAATTTATAATAAGTTACCGATAAGTTGGAGGGAGCTTAATAAAATACAATTGAAGAAACAACTAAAGTCATTTCTAACCTCCAAAGCATATTATAATATTAAGGAATTTCTGACAGAACCACTTTGACATAGATTTTTTTAATCATTTTTATTTACTGTTGACATTTATAATTTATTAATGTTTGCTAAATTCAAGGTACCTACATTAATGATATTGACTTGATTACCTAAATTATTAACAAACATAACTATTAATATTTGCACGCCATAATATGTGGTAAACATGTCTGAACCTGTACTTTTTTGATGTTATCCTGCATGCACGTTTTTAGGGTTCCGTACCTCAAAAGGAAAAAAAACGGAACCCTTATAGGATCACTAGTGTGTCTGTCTGTCACGGCCAATTTGCTCCGAATCTAATGGACCGATTAAGTCGAAATTTGGTACACATATGTATTTCTGTGACCCAAACACGAACGTGTAACTTAAATAAATGTATTTTGAATATAGGGGTCACTTTTGGGGGCAAACAAGAAAATTTTAAAAAAAAGTTTTACTAACAGCACCGCGTGACATATCTAATGAAAGGGCTTGTTGCGAGAATCTTAAACATATTTTTTATATAACTTTAAAATAAATACTTTTAAAGATATTTAAGAAATTCGATGAAAATTGACCATTTCCCCTTATCTCCGAAACTGCTGGACCTAAAATTTTAAGAAAATTACAGGGAATGGTTCTTTACTCATAGATTACAGGAAAATCTATAAAAAGTCTATGGTCTTAAAATAACATGGTAAATCTCTCAATATTGTGCGTACAAACTTACATTTGCAGTTGGAATGTTTGCGAAAACATGTATTTCAACTACAATGTTAAGTTTGTATTTAGGATAAATTCATCCCAACTACGGAACCCTAGATTGTGCGTAGTCCGACATGCACTTGGTCGGTTTTTTTATTTATGTATGTGTACACCATGTTTGAGCAAATAAATATATCTTATCTTGTTATATACCTAAAGTATACATATTATAATATTTAAAATATATTTCAGGATTGGAAGGAGTTAAGTTGGAAATATTAAAGCTGACCAGTGGCATCGGTCCGGCGGAATTTCCGAAACTATTGAAAGTATTGCTGCCTGAAATTGGTAAGAGTTAACATGATCATTCGATGCTCTTTGGTTTTCTAAACACCTGTAATCAGGGCCGGATTTAAGGGGACGATAGCTGACTTTTAATGATTTTATACTGAAGATGAAGTCTAAACGAGTAGTGTAGTGATTTGGAAAAAATATTTGTTAAACTAGAGCATTTTTTCAATATTTTAAAATAGGCATATTTTTGATTATGTTTGTATTACATAGTGAAATTAATTTGTAAAGTTATGTCTAACGCGGATAAAAAACTGAGAATGACGCAAAATCTATTAAGCGTATTTTTTTGAAAACTTCATCATTTTAAAGATAATTAAATTACTAATCTTTTAGTATATCTATTTTATTAAAATACCTTTGTTTTACGTGTAATAAATTAACAATGCGCTCCTTGATGGGCGAGTCCTATTACTGGCTGGACGTACGACGCGTTGCGTGAGCTCAGTACAGAACACGCAAGCTAACCATTCAAGGTCACTGTCATATATCTGCGTCTTAAGGCAGGGCAACAGGGGTCAAGGCTCCGGGCCTCCACAAAATAGGGGCCTCCACAATTTTATATTTTTTGAGTTAAAAAAAAAGTTCAGTAGGTCCAATTCGCTAAATTGACCGTTTTGTATAAAAACGATTATCATAAAGGTCAATCTAAGGAGATCTTCTACTACCAAATACACGAAAACCGAAATTTCAAAGCTACATTTTCAAATGTTGAAATAATGTTGAGAATGTACTTGGTGTTGACGGTGTCGAACTGCACTGGAGGACGCTATTTTTGAAAATGAAAATTAAAAAATAGACTTCGGACCACAATGATCAATGACACAGAACCGTCTACTAAAGTTATCCATACTATGTATTGAAAGTTTACTCCGAGAAGTGGATTTCACCGAAACTATCAATAATTGTTTGATTAAATAAGCTCGCAAAGTTCCATTCGGCTAACATTTATAGTTTGATTATTTTTGTATATTTTTAGTATTTTGTATAATGATTCAATGGTGCCGATTCCCTTGTTCACAAACTAAACTAAATTTAAGTTCAGTGCATCTTTTTCTTTCTATTTCATTAAGAAAAGGACAGAAGATAAATTTTAGTTTAGTCCTGTCAAATTAATCATCTCCTGTCACTCTCTATACAAGTTTAGACGTGATTAAAAACTTGCCGACTAAAATTACGTCAATTTACGTCAAGCGCTGATTAATTTGACAGGACTAAACTAAAATTTATCTTCTGTCCTTCTCTTAATTAAATAGAAAGAAAAAGATGCACTGAACTTAAATTTAGTTTAGTTTGTGAACAAGGGAATCGGCACCAATGACTTTATTTACACACGTATTTACATCGTTTAAAAACTATCAGACATAATCTAATAATATGTACAGTTTAGCTCGGCGGGCTGTGCTGGGGCTACTGCTGCAAGTGCGGAAACCCTCAAACGGCGCAAATACTCCAATCTTATTGGGACTTATATGTTTGAGCCGTTTGGGGTGGAAACACTAGGGCCATGGGGTCCGAGTGCCCACCTTGTTTTTCAAGACATCGCCAAGCGGCTGGTCGACTCTTCACGTGACCAGAGGGCTGGCCTATTCTTTGGTCAAAGAATCAGCATTGCCATACAACGTGGCAATGCTGCCAGCCTTTTGGGCACTTTTCCTATTGACAGCGATGCGGACGAATTTTTTGATGCCCTATGATTATTCCTTTCCCCTTTTATAATGATTGAATTTTTTTTTCGCCTATTTCAAAATAAATTCGGAGCCTCCTCTTCTGGGTTGCTCCAGGGCTTCTACACCTTAAAATCCGGCCCTGTCTGTAATTGCCCTCATGTAGAATAATTTTGGAAATTATATCAAAAAGAAAAAAAGAAGAAGGTTTTTTATGGTTTATTTAACATAACATCACGCCTGTAATCCCCTAAGGGTTGGGCAGAGGTGTACCTATAGTACACCCACATTTCGCTAGTTATGTTTAAGTCCCATGTAATAGGGAGCGAGCCTATTGCCATCTACTCCCCCCGACCCTTGCTCGATAACGACGTGCCAACAGTAGTTGCAGCTGAGCACGTAGCTTTAAATTCCCCGACTAATAATCATGATCAAAACTTTGATCCAGCCCGTCCCATCCTTGATGTCCTCCCTCCGGTTGACGCCCTAAGCCGAGGTTCGTACCCCATAGGGGGTGCCCTTAGCGAGCGTTCACCTAGTTTTAATTAGCATTGTTGAATAACCCCTGGCTGGAGGTTTTAAGTGTAGTAGCTTAAGGCACCCACAGGAAAGCTCGGTTAAGTAGTCATGATCTCAGAGGTCAACTACGAGATGCCCAAACAAAAAAAAAACCTATTACCATCAACATAGTTTATTTATAAGTTTTAAATAGTTTTTCTCTTTTCACAGATATGAAAGGAGCGTTCAATCTCCTAATACTTGGCACAAGGACTGTAGGTACGTTATAATTAAAGATCATTTTGTACCTATATCATTAAAATAACGTCTTCAAAAAATATCAAGAGTAAGTAGTAATTTGAAACAGATTGCTAATCCATTGCTTCATAAGTTGGAAAAAAAATCTGCTCAACAACGTAAATAACGCAATGAATGTTGTTGAACTGTCAAAATGAAACAAATTAGTTTTAATTGTTTACAAAAATGTGTTACGTAATTAGATAGCAGGGGCTTAAAATGGCCGCTTTGACACAAACTGACAATTCATAATATTATCTGCGTTCAATTCATATTACGCAATTCATCATAAAAAATTAAAATCTCATTTGATTAATAAAAACTGTAAAGAAAAATTATGCGGTGTAAAATTACGGTCTTCATTTTTTCATGCGGCAATATTTACACCAAATATGATTCTGATATGAATTGAATTGAATATGATTCAGCTAAAATATGTGTCACCATAGAGGAATTGCTGGGAATTCAGAAAATGAATTGCTTTTAGAGGAATGAGGTTAAAAACTGAAAGCTCATAACAGGTGGCAGCACAGTTGCACGTCTTTAAACCGCCATTGTTGTGTTTATGCTTACTTTTGTGTTGATCACGAATTATACGAAAACTTGATAACTGCGCGCCTATTAGCTCGTACAGACCGCCCCCTCCAAAGGGTACAAAACGCTTGTGCGCGGTTTTGTTACAATATCCCTCGCAGAAGCCTATCACCTTTTCTAAACAAGCATTTTATCTAAAAATGAAATCCAGGCGCAAACTACACTTGGCTTGCCTTCTGTTCGGTGTTGTTAAATACCAGAAACCGGACTACCTGTACGACAAGTTGAGTTGGATAGCGAGTAGACGGGAATGTGGGAGAAGGCAATGCTTGTAGCAACTCTCGACTCAGTCTCATAGTACAGCAGCTTTTAGAGGTGATTTCCGTTATGCGGCTAATAAAATGTGGAATAACCTGCCACCACCTCTTCGAACGATAGAAACGATCGACACATTTAGAAGACGCCTACGGCAGTATCTCATGGATGCGCAACGGAAGCTAGACATGATCAACCTTAATGTTTCATTGATATAAATTGTATTATGATAAAGTTATCTATTATTTATTGACGGACAGTCCCTTTAGTCCTTTGTTTATTGTGCAACCATGCCATTTTAATTATTTTGTTAAATACCACTGTTTAAATCTTTAATTATCTTTTAACTTAATTGTATCATATCGATTTTATTATTATTTGCTATACATATTTATTTATTCTTTATTTCAATATTTACACACACTATAAAACTGATTTACATCCGTAAGACGTACTCGTAACATAAGGTTCAGTTGAAAACCAGCGTCAGGCACTAGTTGTCTGGCATTTATGCTGAACTGGGCCTATTTGTCGCAGCCGTGAGCCACACAATATTGTTTTAAGCTTTCTTTGTTTTTTCCTGTTTTTTTTTTGTTTTTGAAAACTGTGTGCTTTAACCTGTGTCAAATAAATTTGTTTTCTTTCTTTCTTTCTTCTTTCTATAAATATGTATGAGACTTGAAGTGTAGCACTATTAAAAGACGAGCTAAGGACAGGGGAAGCGTCTACCACTGGTAAAAAAGCAGCTTTAGTGGAAAAGTCAATAAATATAACGTTTTATAATTTAAAGGTTATATTGTGTTTATTGACTTTAAGTTCATTTTTTGTTAAAGACTAGAGTTGTACGATAGAAATAACCTGATCAGAGTTGAAAACCAACTCTCTTGGGAGCATCACCTATAAACCACTTTCTCCCATAAAAGGCTTAAAGGATAGCACATTGTCTCGACGAAATATCGATTCCAATTTTTTTCGGAGAGCTTTCTCCCACAGGTTTCTTCTTATAACATCTTTGGCAAATACATGGGGACCCGTATTGTTGCAGTAAACAGCTGCGCAACTGGGCTCAATAATTAATTATGCGTAAAAGAAGTCGCTTGTTCACAAAAAATTCATGGCTAGCTGTCAAATTATAAGACGCTGGAGATCAGCGCCATCTGAAGTGAGGAAGGGACAGTTTTATTTCCATTGCTTGTCCTTTTTAGGCCCTTGATCTTTACTTTTATTTTATTATTTGACATTATATACCTACGATTTAATTTCAACTCTTTATTAGTGACTTTTGTGGACATGATAATTATTCAGATTGATTACAGTTGTAATACTTAGCAATCATATAATTGCGTTTTATTAAAATAGGTTTTTACTTTTATTAATTTATTGATCTTTTGTATAGATTCTTTTATATTTTGTGAATGTAAGAACGCTGTAGGCTTAGTGGACTGTAGATCTGTTGACCATTTTCTATTTTGTTAAGGGCCTATACTACCTCAAATGGCTTAACATGATCCTCCGTTATATCGAAAATACTGCAGCATTAATTTTGAAATAAATATATGTTAAAGTTAAGGATTAATGTTAAGTACTATGTTAGACGAAAACACGATTGCTTAAAATTTTCTCTATAGAAAAAAATCCAAAGTTACCTCCAAACCGAACAATAAACCGCTGGTATTCAAAAAACACTTCAAATTAAATCACGAAACTTTGCATAATAACTGAACTAACTATAAAGCAGCGACTATGTTTTTTATTTTTTTTAAATTACCTTTATTTTCGCCGTAAAAAGCAATTACCTAAATTATTGGCACCTCGAAGCCGCTAGCACCCCAATCCGTCTCGCTTTCACTCAGTCCGCGAGCAGTATGGTGCGAGCGAGATAAAAAGTGAATTTGAGCTGAGGTTGTATAGGCTCTTAAGTATCTGGTACTTATTGAAAGACCTACACTGTCCTCCCATAGCTAGTAACACTGTTATTTGAAGGTATTGTAAAAGCCAATTTATTTTGAGAAGAGTAACCGTGGAGTTTCTTGCCGGCTCTTCTCCATAGGAAGCGATCAATTGGAACCGTGCACCTAGCTTCTGACGTTTCATAAGTGCCCATGTAGGTTTATGTGAAATAAAATATTACGAAATTTTGACTGATCAGAGATTTGTGTCTCGGTCTTGTGTCTTCTCCTTAAAATTTACTGTTTAGATGGAATGATAGTATGTTGAAATTAAACTAATTTAATATTTTTATTTCCAGATATCGGCGATGCCATAACGACTGTCAATCGTTTATTGAACACAAAATCACTGACGGAGAGTATAATTATACTAAAAACTGTCACGAAACAGACACGTAAGTAACTACATAATGGTGCCGATTCCCTTGTTCACAAACTAAACTAAATTTAAGTTCAGTGCATCTTTTTGTTTCTATTTCATTAAGAAAAGGACAGAAGATAAATTTTAGTTTAGTTCTGTCAAATTAATCAGCGCTTGACGTAAATTAACGTAATTTTAGTGGGCAAGTTTTTAATCACGTCTAAACTTGTATGGAGGCGCTGATTTATTTCAGATCTTTGGAAGTTACTTTTTTTTTTCGGAAGCTTTATTATTATTACGGATACTTTATCCTTTATAAAATTAATTAAATTAATTTAATTATTGATCTTTTAGTACACGTGTTTTATTAGAATACTTCTTGTTTTATGTATTAAAACATAATAATGCGTCTAATTTGGGACAGCGCTCCTTGACGGGCGAGTCCTATTACTGGCTGGACGTACGACGCGTGTCGTGAGCTCAGTACAAAACACGCAAGCTGGCATATATCTGCGTCTTAATAAGATACATCGAGATTAGAAAGACACTGTCACACAGGTACCTACGAGTGACAGAGACAACGCTCTACAAAGACGGACTTTTTAGGGTTCCGTAGTGGCGTAGCTAGGTAACCAAGGGCCCTAGGGCAAATAAAAAAATGGGGCCCCACTGCTATCTAAACTGTTAGGTGTTATCAAGTAAAATTAAATATACAAATATTTTAAAAGTGCTAAGCTACTTTATTATCAGCTCTTTTTCGTACACTGCAAGGCAGGTAATAAAAATATTAAACAGTAACAACATAAATTACAGTTAATACTTGGTGTAGGAATTGGGCAATAAAACGAAATAGAAAAGATACAAGGGTTTATTATATAAAGGTCGGACCTACCAACTGACTAAATAACAATTATATTTATAATCTTTTCCTAGCTTTAGTTTTCGCAAAAGTATCAATGATTTCGGTTAAACCCAGGCTTGATGCAGTTTTATTTTCAATTGCTATTAGCGATAAATGTTGGAGTCAAGTTTGGCCCATACTATTTCTTAAATTTATTTTCTAAATGACCTTTCAGCTGCTGCAGAAGTGACAGGAATTGTAAAGAATACTTAATAACATTGCTATAAATACTTCCGTTAGGTCGCATTCTAGCACTCCATATTTACTCGTTATTTCCTTACATAATTGGTGAAAAGTCCATTCTAGAGTTAATTGAGGCAAAACTAGTTGGTAAATATGAATAAATTGAAGTGAAAAGCTAGGGCCTATTATATTTATTTATTTATTTTATTTGGTTCACCAACAATTGTATACACTGGTACAAGCAACAGAAACATAAGCAAAAATCAGAATAAAGTGTAACAATCACTTATAGGTAAACTCTGCATGCACACAAAATGTTGTAACTTACAAAAAAAAATATATATATATAGAAATAAAATACTATAATAATATAGAGTTGAATCCGTCACATTTTTGTAATAAAGTTGCTTCATCAACATGTAATAAAAATTATGGTGTTAGAAAATCGAATATTTGACAAACTGAGGAAGGAGAAACGTAATGATACGCTACAAGGCGTCGTTGGAGAATGCCCGACAATTTTTTATCGCCGCTAGTGTTACCACATTTAACGGTGGAGACCAAAAACGATCTCCTCGCGCGCGGGCCTCAAATAATGCACCTACTGCAGGTGACCTGCATATTTTTCACGATATTTCGCGTTATACAATTAGTAGCCGAAATCTATAGATTTGACATGATTTATTGACTGACGTAACGGACATCAATATGAGTGGTACTAAAATCAAAAAATAAAATTGAATCACTATTTTGACCAGTACTAAAAAGTTAATTGACATTAGCTTACATACTCCTAAATCCTGATACAGCATTAATTGTTTACGCGTTTTCGAAAAAAATAATCTTAACTCGAATTCACAATAAAACGCACATCAGTGAATAATAAAACGCACATATCGCTATCCATCAAATTGACAACACTGCCAACCCACAGAAAGAATTTAGGGGAATTCCCTAGGTATAACTTACGAATTTCTCTCAACTGAGTTGCCATGATTAAAGTCGGGTTGCAACCTGTCATATTTATTTTAAAAATGGGAGAAATTTTCAAAAGTTCAGTTCGATCAAGATTTTCTGGTAAGGATTCGAGGGCCCCGGGGCACTGCCCCGCCTAGCCCCTAGGTAGCTACGCCACGGTTCCGTAGTAAACAAGGAACCCTTATAGTTTCGTCATGTCCGTCTGTCTGTCTGTCCGCGGTCTAGCTCCGAGACTCTTAGTAGGTACTATAAAGCTGTAATCTGGCATGAGTATACAAATTAATTACGCCGACAAAAAGGTAAAACAAAATTATAAAAAAAAAAATATGGTACCTTCCCTACACGTAAAGTGGTGATGTTTTTTTTTTTCTATCCCATGGTGTGGGGTATCATTGGAAAGTTCCTACAACAAACAAACATTATGAGTATGTGAAAACCATTTTTGGATTCAGGGATCCGTTTGCGAATTATTAAGCTTTAAAGTGCTAATTTTTGTTAGAGTCAAGTGTGTCCCCTCTGTCAGCTATATGGTTGGTTTTGGATGTGTGAAGAAAATTACAGAAGTAGTTTATATAACGAAATTAACTTTCTGCGATTTAGCTGTGATCAGCTAAGTAGGCTCTACAAGTTAACGAGTAGTAATCGACCAACTTATATTTGCAGTTGCAAAAACATGTTTTCCCATACATTCCGGAGAACATGTTTTCCAAATACAAAATTAAGTTTGTTTTTTTTTGGGATAAATTCATCCCAACTACGGAACCCTTCATTGAGCGTGGTCCGACACGCACTTGGCCGGTTTTTGTCACACTCGATGTGTTTTATTACCAGAGCGTAGGTACTTAATGTAATTTAATTTATTATGAAACTATAACGATGTTTTTTTTATGTTTCAGAAACTAAATACGCTTTGGAGGAGTTGACTCAATCGCTAAACCGAGCCAGTAAGTAAAAATAATAAAAATAAGGTATTGACAAAGATTTTCACTTGAGCAGTGGTGGCCTAGTGGTAATGGCTGCGACTTACGAGTTGTAGGTCATAGGTTCGAACCCAGACAGGCGCTTTACTTTATGTAAATTATTTCATCACCACTGCTCCCAAAACGGTGAAGGAAAACATCGTGAGGAAACCGGCATGTCCTTGAACCGAAAATTCGAAGACATTTGACATCTACCGACTCGCACTGGGCCCGCGTGGTGGATTACGGGCCACTCCCTCTCACAGAGAGGAGGCCGCAGTCCCAGCTGTGGGGACATTTATAGGCTGATGATGATGATGATGATTGACAAAGATTTTCACTTACTTACCGATAAAATTTTAGACTTAAATTCATCAATTCATTCACTGAGCGATGGCCGTTTTGCGTGGATGTGACGAATATTTTCCCCCTAATTGTTATTTTCTTGTATTTGTTCTTTCTTTGCGTCATGTTTACCACAAATAAACGTATTTTCTTTTTTTTTTTTCTTCTTAAAGCTCCATCTCCATTGACAGGCCCTCAGTATTTTACGAGCGACTGCAATGTCAGTACTTCGTCAACATTCAAATATTGTTTAGGTACTGAATTAAAAATTACGAATAAAAACATTACTGATTTACTTTTTCCACTGATTCATCATCATCATCATCAGCCTATAATGTCCCCACAGCTGGGATTGCGGCCTCCTCTCTGTGAGAGGGAGTGGGCCCTAATACACCACGCGGGCCCAGTGCGGGTTGGTAGATGTCACATGTCTTCGAATTTTTGGTTCTAGGACATGCCGGTTTCGTCACGATGTTTTCCTTCAACGTTTTGAGAGCAGTGGTGATGAAATAATTTACACAAAGTAAAGCGCCTGTCGGGGTTCGAACCTACGACCTACAACTCGTATGTCGCGACCGTTACCACTGGGCCACCACTGCTCTCCACTGAATTCTCTGGATTTCCACTGATTGCTTAGTGTTAAATTTTAAAAATATGAAATACTTTGTCAAATTAATGTTTATATTTTTCCCAGGTCTGAGGGTAATCATAGAAAATCTCTACAAGATAGGCGGTTGTGAGAGTTTGTTACAAGTTCAAGAGATTTTCAAAGATGTCTTTGGGACTGACGGTGAGTATATCTGCCGTTTATAACCGATATTGGTGCCGATTCCCTTGTTCACAAACTAAACTAAATTTAAGTTCAGTGCATCTTTTTCTTTCTATTTCATTAAGAAAAGGACAGAACATAAATTTTAGTTTAGTCCTGTCAAATTAATCAGCGCTTGACGTAAATTGACGTAATTTTAATAGGCAAGTTTTTAATCACGTCTAAACTTGAATGGAGTAGTGACAGGCGCTGATTAATTTGACAGGACTAAACTAAAATTTATCTTCTGTCCTTTTCTTAATGAAATAGAAAGAAAAAGATGCACTGAACTTAAATTTTGTTTAGTTTGTGAACAAGGGAATCGGCACCAATATCGCTTCTTTTTTTAGTGTGGTCAGTGACTAACCTGGTGTCAGAGTTTTAAAGCCGCCCATGGGCCTCTGACTTGCTTCACATGCCGTCGAGATATATCTCTCAGGCATGCCGGTTTCCTCACGATGTTTTCCTTCACTGGTTTTGAAGCAAGTGATAATTATACAATACGCACATGAATCCGAAAAGTCAGAGGTGCGTGCTTTGGGTTCGAACTCGAGACCTTTGACTTGGCAGTCTGACGGTCACTGCTACTTTATCTATTATTTTATCGCTTATTTTAGTCAATTAAATATTTTTTTGTCTAGTTTTTTGTCAAACTAATGAGAAAAGCTCATGCAGTGAATGGAATAATCATGACATAAAATATATTAATTGTATATTTTATATACTCTGTTTCTGAAATATTAATTAACACGAACATTGCTAACCGACTGTTAAATTAATGTTTGACAAATATACTTACACCCGGTTTTTGAAAAACAAAAATTCGCTGTCAGATTGACAAACTCATGTTTGACAAACACACTTATAACCGGTTTTTAAATACAAAAATTCGCTGACTTATTGACAAACTCATGTTTGACAAACATACTTACACCAGGTTTTTTAAAAACAAAAATTCGCTGACAAAGTCAAAGTCAAATCATTTATTTCAAATAGGCCCATGTATGGCACTTTTGAACGTCAAAAATTACAAAATAATAAAATTGATTCTAGTCGCCCCTTCCAAAAGGTAGTTTTCGTATGGAGAAGAATGGGCAAGAAACTCCACCGTTACTCTTTTAAAATGTTTTACAATATTGTTTGTATATGTACGTACATTTGTTAAATAATTATTATATGTGAAGACGATGCACCTAGAATAAAATTACTATACCACAATAGGTAAAAAAAATAAAAATGAAGCAACGATAGATAATTTAATTTGTGACAGATACATGGTTCTCACATATTTACAAACATTGTAAAAGTAGACGATTTTCCTAAAATGTTACAATTAATAAGTCAGTGTGTAAGGAAGTAATCACAGAATGTAAAATCAATGTCATACTTAAAACACAAAGTAATAAATTTTACAATTAAATTAGCAACCAGTTTGATTTTGTCTTGATTCTAAATTGTCCTATGGAGCAGGACCAGCATGTTTCCAAGCACTCTTATCTTGGATATAATCCTCTAATTTGTAATATGCTTGTTTACAAAGTGTACTTTTTATATGAGTTTTAAATTTTCTTTCATTTAATTGCAATATGTCACAAGGTATTTTGTTGTAACATTTAACACAGTACCCCATAAAAGATGTATGTACTTTAGATAACCTGAAAAATGGTTGATCAAATAGGTAATCACACTTACAATCAATCAATCAATTATTTATTTTGTTAAACATAGGTACAGATAGTATAGTCAAAAAATCCAACCGGTTTTTTAAACAGAAATTCGCTGTCGGATTGACAAACCCATGTTTGACAAACATACTTACTGTGCGTTTGCACTGGCGAAACATCACAACAAAACATGTTGAAATCTCTAGTGCCTGTCAAACTTTGTGTGAAAAATTGACAGAAAATAGAGATTCCAACATGTTTTGTTGTGATGTTTCGCCAGTGCGAACGCACAGTAACAACTTTTTTTTTTTTGGGTCGGAACTTATCAAATAACTTCTCCCGCTCTGGGCGGAGCGGGAAGGCGTGTCAGACTCTTACTGTCTAAAACCCACCCGTGTTCCTTCGGTTGCCCTGTTGCCGGGGGCCACGATGTCCCTATCGGTTTTCTTCGCACCCCCGGCAAGCATCGGCCCTAGCGGGCCCCGTCAGTTCTGCTTACATCTCTTTGAGGCGCGCGTGGAACACAACGCGCCGTCGACCCGGGCTTGGTCCTTATCGGACGGCGAGCTACCCATTGCTAACCGTCCGCAAGCCCGCGCCTAAAAAACGTTTTAAAAAAAATCCTTTTAGCCAAACAGGAGTTTTAACAATCTGTTTTCTGTGATTAACCTTTCAGAAACCGGTCGCTGGGAGAGTTATAAATAAATACAGAAATAAATAAAATTAGACCTTTTTTTCAAATCAAAATCAAAAAACAATATCAAAATCATAATTTACAAAATCGTAATTTGTTAATCTAGTACCCTAATTGCGTCACTTATTTTCGTAAACAATTTTGCCTAATTTGTTTAATTTTTTTTTTTTTTTTTAAAAACGTGCCCCACGCTAGGAATTTCTCCTGTATTGTGGGTGCTTTTACAAACATTTAAAGTTACATACAAAAACAGCCAGACCCGGAACAACTACTTGTAGGTCATACAAATATTTGTTCAACAACATTCATTGCGTTATTTACGTTGTTGAACAAATTTTTTTCCAACTTATGAAGCAATGTATTAGCAATCTGTTTCAAATCGAATCTAATTGTGATTGGTTCTGCATTACGCAATTAGGGTACAGGATTGTCTCACAGATTTTTTAATTTTACTTTCTGTCGTTAGTTGTCTTTTTTTTTCTTCTAATATCATATGAACACCACATTATTTCTCCCACAGATATAGTAAATATAATCCACAAAATCAACAAGGTGACGAAGAGTCAGGACGCGCTCTACTTCCTCAGCTCTTTATTGGACGTGACACAGACCAGTAGCGTCAGGGACGCTGCAGCCGTCATCATGAGTCTGACGGCGAAAGATAGTGAGTAACATAACGTTACGACTGTAGTCTGAAGGGGAAGGCAGCAATCTGCCTAGCCTTTTCCCAATTATGTTGGGGTCGGCTTACAGTCTAACCGGATGCAGCTGCATACCGTATTTTACATGGAGCGACTGCCTATCTGACCTCCACAACCCAGCAACTGGGTAATACGATACCCCTTGGTGGTTGTCAGACTTTCGGGCTTCTGACGACCCGTAACGACTGTCAAAGATCCACGAATGACAGCCGGGCCCAACGGCTTAACGTGCTTTCCGAGGCACGGATGAGTCTCGGTATGATAAGATGGTCACCCATCCACAGACCAACCCCGGCAAGCGTAGCTTAACCTGATGGATCGAACCGTGCAGCTGTTATCACTAAGCCACGAGCTCCTCACCGTTCTGAAGGGGAAGGCAGTGGTCTAGCAAATTCAAATTCAAAATATTTTATTTCACATAAACCTAAAAGGGCACTTATGAAACGTCAGAAGCTAGGTGCACAGTTCCAATTGGTCGTTTCCTATGGAGAAGACCGGCAAGAAACTCCACGGTTACTCTTTTAAAAATAATTGGCTTTTACAATATTTTCAAATAACAGTGTAAACAGGTATGGGGGGACAGTGTAGGTCTTTCAATAAATACCAGGTTCTTAAGAAATAGAAAATGGTCAACATATATACAGTCCACTAAGCCTACAGTGTTCTCACATTCACAAAAAAAAACAACCGACTTCCAAAAAACACGACAAAGTGAAAAATAACTTTAATTTCGGAAGTCGGTGTCTTTCGTTTTGAATTTTCGTTTTTTGTCTTTCGAAATTAAAGTTATTTTTCACTTTGTACTGTTTTTTTTGGAAGTCGGTTGTTTTTTTTTTGTAAAAAGTTTTATTTTTCACTTTATTGTTGTAGTATTTACCCCACACAAATTCGAATACCACTACCTGCTATGTAAATAACAGTAAGAGGAACTTAACATATCATCCACATACTAAATGGGAAAAAATTCGTATTATTGAAGCTAACTCAAAAACTACCCAAGCAAAGTTAATAAAATTTATATGGGACGAGCTTTCAAATAAAAAAAGAATCATCAAAATCGGTTTACCCAGTAGAAAGTTCTGAGGTAACAAACATAAAAAAATATATAGTCGAATTGAGAACCTCCTCCTTTTTTTGAAGTCGGTTAAAAATGGTCTACAGTATATTAAGCCTAGGCGACTTCCGAAATTAAAGTTATTTTTCACTTTGTAGTGTTTTTTTTGGAAGTCGGTTGTTTTTTTTTTGTAAAAAGTTTTTTCTATTTTTTTGTTGTTGACTAGACCTGTCAACAACACTGTCCTCCCATACCTATTAGCACTGTAATTTGAAAGTATTGTAAAAGCCAATTATTTTTAAAAGAGTAACCGTGGAGTTTCTTGCCGGCTCTTCTCCATAGGAAGCGACCAATTGGAACCGTGCACCTAGCTTCTGACGTTTCATAAGTGCCCTTGTAGGTTTATGTCTAATTATATAATTTAATTTTTATTTTGTATATGTCTCTATTAGTTGTCAACTAATTCACATATTTTTTTATATTTTCAGTGTCTCTCTTCGACGTCCTGGAACAAATCCGCATCAAATCTGGACATGAAGACATTATAGACTTCTTCAAGAGACTCATGTCAATTACTGGGACTAAGTGTAAGTATAGATATAGCCTTTTAATTATTTTAGCCTAGTTAATTGATTCAGGCGTGGCCTTGCGGAAATCCATTATAAAATACAATAGACGGCGTGTTGCCACACCGAGCACCGCTCGATGTGGCAACACGCCGTGTTTGAATTCGCAACAAGTCCATCGTCATCCTGAGGATGCCTCGTTGAGAGGTGAAACACGTGTCGATTTATTTCAGGAGTTTTTTATGGCTCTTTAGAAATAGCTAAGCGGAACAGGTTACTAAACATATCCACGTCTATTGTATTTTATTTTAGCCTATTGAATAATTTTAGCCTTGTGAACAATATAGTTTTTTGATTAATTAAGGCCATTTGAATAATTATAGCATTTTAAATTACTATAGCTTTGTGAATTATTGTTGACTTTTGAATAATTCTAGCTTTTTGAATAATTCTAATGTCTTTAATAAAATTAGCCTTTTAAACCATATTAGCTTCTTGAATAACTGTAGGCTTTTGAATAAATATAGCTCTTTGAATAATTCTAGCATTTTGGTTACCGGATACTCACATTAACCACTTATAGCCTTTTGAATTTATACATAATGGTGCCGATTCCCTTGTTCACAAACTAAACCAAATTTAAGTTCAGTGCATCTTTTTCTTTCTATTTCATTAAGAAAAGGACAGAAAATAAATTTTAGTTTAGTCCTGTCAAATTAATCAGCGCTTGACGTAAATTGACGTAATTTTAGTAGGCAAGTTTTTAATCACGTCTAAACTTGTATGGAGTAGTGACAGGCGCTGATTAATTTGACAGGACTAAACTAAAATTTATCTTTTGTCCTTTTCTTAATGAAATAGAAAGAAAAAGATGCACTGAACTTAAATTTAGTTTAGTTTGTGAACAAGGGAATCGGCACCATTATTTATCTATGAGCTAACACTAGGGTTTAAAAAATATTAATCGATTTTAGGTGCATTTACTTATATTATTTATTTTCTTTTTGTTTCAGCTATTCAAGAAGCGTGGCAAGTCATGATTACTGTCACTTCAATTAGGGGTAAGTGTCAAGATATAATTGTTGTTTTTTAATGTAACATTTATCGTCGCCCTCCCCGCTAACTGTCGTAACTAGCAATTGATATTTTTCCAGGGCAACAGTTTTTCGGTCGGGCGCTACAATCATGTTAATATAGTTTCGTTAGCTGTGGCTTTATTAACGAATTAATTACTTTTTATAAATAGCTCTTGACTTAGGGCGACTTGCAGCAAAATTGTACAAATCTCGGTTTACTTAAATCTCGATTTTGCCCTAAACTCGACTTAACTTAAATCTTATTATGCATGTCTTGCACAGTCACATTTCACATTCGATTTAACTAAACTGAGATTAAGTCAATAACTCATTCACCGTTCATTCTTTGCGTTCCGTTTTCAAATAAAAAGTGATGGCAACTCAGTTCAGCGTATAGAGAAAAAAGAATTTGATTTGTCAATGTAAGTCAGTGTTGGTTGTAGTTGCGTTCTCGAGTTATTTTTTTGTTTTATTTAAGGTCAGTCTTAATATACATAACATAAATTACAATTAAGAGATCTAGAGCACCTAATTTTTCCACGGCAGAAATAATGCATTTATTACGACTTGTAGAAAAAATCCTGATAATAGAAAAAAAATGGAAATTATTATTTCTTTAATAAAAAAATATTAATTAATAAATAATTGTTATTTATTTAATTTTATTAAAAATAAATAAATGGTTATTTATTTTATTTGTATTAATAAATTAAAACAAATAAATTACTATTATTTTCTATCATCGGGAATTTTTGGGGTCAAACAAGATTTGCTCGATGGTCCGACCGAGTACAACTCGCAAATGAAGTTCCCCAGGACCGCCAAAAAATGCATCATCTCGTAATGTAGTAAATAATCGCTTCTAATGTACACTATACGAGAGAAAAACGGAGTCTCTAGATATTGTACGGTCTCCTCGTCATCATCCGATAACAAATCATGATGATCAAATGAAAAGAAATCCATTTTTACAAATAAACAGAGACATTTAAAATAAAACTGTAATGACGTCTGTATACAAAATCGAAATTTAACAACTCTAAACCGACCCAGACGCCAGTTTAACTTTGACGTTTGTTTAAATCGAGATTTAAGCTAAATCGATGACATGCAAACCGTTAAATTAAGTTTAAGCCTAAGTCGAGTTTAAATCGAGATTTAATTAAAAGCTGCAAGTCCCCCTTAATCTTTAACTCACTAACTGTAGATGTGTGCATATACGACAGGTGGTGAGAATATTTTTTCCCTCAAACAAAACTCACGCAAAACAAAATACGTGATTATCTTCTAAACGGTAAACGACACAGACACGACGATTAGAGAGAACTTTTTCGAAACAAAGTTCTGAACACGTAGGTAATGTCAGTGCAGATACGTCAGTTTGTGAGATACGACAGTTAGCGGGGAGGGCGACGATATTTCCTCTCGCTTTGCTGCAATCTGTGGAAGTGATTTCGTGAAAAGTGACGGAAGTGTATTACAGGAAGCCGGGGAAGCGATTTGAAAGAATTAAAGGAAAAAAAAAAACGTTTATTTGCGATAAACATGACGCAAAAAGAGCTAAAACACAAAAATGAGAAAAAGTTGGGGGAAGCATGCGTCACATCCACGCAAATCGGCTATCGCTCAGCATAAAGTTGCGACCTTATGCAAGACAGAGCCCCAGCGCTGGTTTCCAGCGACAGCCGGCGCCGACGTAATGACGTCGACCGGTGCAGCAAACAAATATTAAGACGCTGTACCAGTACAGCGTACTTAACATCACGCCTTGTTTCCCCGAAGAGTTGGGCAGAGGTGTCCCTGTAGCAGGTTCACCCACATTTCGGCAGTTATGTTTAAGTTCCATGTAATAGGGGGCGAGCCTATTGCCATCAACCGGGCACAAATCCAGACTCCGACCTGCAACTGAGAAATTTCAGATAGAAAAACTCAATAACACTTTGCCCGACCCGGAAATCGAACCCAGGACCTCATGCTCAGCAGTAGCGCTTGCGACCACTAGACCAACAACTTAAAGAACAATAATTTATTAAAATAACCAGATTTGATAAATACCGGATATATAATACTGGGCTTGACCAATGAGCGCGCCTGGTGCTTTAGATAAGGTTACGGACCAATGTTCTATACAAGTATTTTTCTTCCACCAAGGCGATATTGTTCAAGTTTTCGTTTCTGTCGGCACTCCCGGAGTGCCACCCCTTTTTTTTAGGGTTCCGTAGTAAACAAGGAACCCTTATAGTTTCGTCATGTCCGTCTGTCTGTCTGTCTGTCCGTCTGTCTGTCTGTCTGTCTGTCTGTCCGCGGTCTAGCTCCGAGACCCTTAGTACTAGAAAGCTGTAATTTGGCATAGGTATATTAATTACGCCGACAAAGTGGTAAAACAAAATTATGAAAAACATTTTTTTTTTAGGGTACCTCTCATACACGTAAAGTGGTGATGTTTATTTTTTTATTTTTTTACCCCATAGTGAGGGGTACCATTGGAAAGGTCCTTTAAAAATATTGTGAGTTTGTTGAAACCATTTTTGGATTCAGGGATTCGTTTGCGAAATATTAAGCTTTAAAGTGCTAATTTTTGTTAGAGTCAAATGTCCCCCCCCCCTGCCGGCTAAATGGTTGGTTTTGGGTGTGTGAAAAAAATTACAACAGTAGTTTATATAACGAAATTAAAAGGAAAACTATCACAGCTAAGTAGGCTTTACAGGTTAACGAGTAATAATCGACCAACTTAACAAAAACATGTTTTCCCATACATTCCGTATGGGAGAACATATTTTTCAACTACAAAGTTATGTTTGTTTTTGGGATAAATTCATCCCAACTACGGAACCCTTCATTGTGCGTGGTCCGACACGCACTTGGCCGGTTTTTTTCATTAAATTCCTGTTGTTTCTTCTTTCAGATATCTTCGTATTCTTCGACAAAGTATACAAGTATACTGACGTGGAGATCATTGTGTTTTTGGAAACACTGCTGCGAGTCACCAATGCTACTAACATTCGAGTCGCTGCCTCTATGCTCAGCAAGATCTGTGGCGAAGATGGTAAGACTTAACTAGAGTATAGTTAGCATAATAGTCTAATATTCCCACTGCTGGAACACAGGCCTATTCTTTGTGAGAGGGAGTGGGTAGGTAATAAATAGTAATAATCCACCTCACGGGCCCAGTATTTTTGATTCTAGGGCATGCCGGTTTCCTCACGATGTTTTCTTTCACTGTTTTATTTATTTATTTAATTTTTTGGAAAACTTACAGCTAAACAGACACATTAAGTAATTAATTATAAGTAATTGTGAACAAAATATGGCCAATTACAAGTTTCCACATGTAGTTTAAACCTAAATTATATGAACACGACAAAAAAAAATTGACAATAAGACTATACACAACAAAAACCGAAAAAAGACTATTTACGCTCGAAGAAGCCATTAGATAAAATTTTCTTTAATTTAGCAACACTAGTATTGAAAATGTCGATATCAGCTTCCTGAGAAGGCAGAGAGCAGTGTTGATAAAATTAAATAAATACACAAAGTAAAGTGCCGGTGGACGACACAGTGTACTCTGGTCACTGCTGCCATTATTACCTCGAATTATAGATATAAAACAACCAATTTAAAACGTTTTAAACGGTTGAAAACTCGTCTATAAAAAGGCGGCGCGGCGGCCGCGCGCGGCAATTTATGTATGAGTAAGGTAGGCGAGCTGGCAACGTTGCCAGCTCGCCTGTTGTTCGAGTCACGAGTGACGACGTCAACAAGAGTGCGCGAGTGTGAGTTTGGTTTTAAACCGAATCAAATTGATTTTTCATATCGTTTGAAAACAATGAAAAAATGTTTACTTACCAACGCAAAGTTTTTAACTTATCAAAAGAGTTTTTATAACTTAGGTAGGCATAGGTACCTACTCCGTTATATCCCTAACTAGGTAAAATCATGATAATGTAGTTATTATTAAGAAAAACATAGTCATCAACACCAACCGTTTGAAATCCAGAAAAATGGTTTATTTCGGTTTTAAACGTTTTTTTTCCGTTTTAAATGGATTGGTTTAATTGGTTTTAAACCGGCCTTACATCTATACCTCGAATACACTATTACACATTTGGTATTGCGCATAGGGTTGCCAGACCCAAAAATAGAAAAGCCGGACACAGATTTATATTAAGCCGGACATTTTGCCCTGAAAACCTGATACACTGGTTTTTAAATGAAAAAAAAAAACTTTTATTTGTGTATTTGTTACTGTTATTCATTTGAAACTTACTCTACTTAATTATGAATCACATTTTGTTCTTACTAAAGTAATTTGTAACTTATTTACATTGAAAGTAACTCAAACAATCAATAACCAGTTTTTTTCGTAATTAAAACAATAAAAAATGAGGCATCTTTTGTCGGGGCGGGGTTGACGAAAAACCTAACAAAAGCCGGACAGGGGCGACTTGTGTATATTTGGCCGGACATGATTGTAAAAAGCCGGACACCTGGCAACCCTAATCGCGTGGCGATGTAAGCTTTGCTGGTGCAACGCAACTATTCGAAGCTGCCATACCGCATAAGCTGTTGGTTACATCTTGAATATTGTCGGCTGATATCGTTGTCTTTCGAGCTGACGATATATCGTTGTCTCTATCGTGGCAGTGTGAAAACGGCCAATATGACAAATCGTGTTTAAGAAAAAAAACTGGTTTGTTTCTTTCACTCATAACCAGTGTTAAAGTCTCTTTTAAACCGACTTCCAAAAAGGAGGAGGGAGGGAGGAGGTTCTATGTTCGTAGACCGTTTTCTCCGTAAATTGTGAACCGATAGTTTTTTGTTTGAAAGGGTATGCTTTCGAGGTGGTCCTATACATTTTATTACGTTTGCTCGGATAGTTTTTGAGTAAGCTTTAAGAATACGTATTTTTTCCCACTTAGTATATGGATGATATGTTAAGTTCCTGTCACTGTTATTTACATAGCAGGTAGTGGTTTTCGAATTTGTGTGGGGTAGGTAGGTAACACAACTAAAAAGTGAAAAATAAAAACTTTTTATAAGTAAAAAGAAAAATATTCGGCTTCCAAAAAAAACACTACAAAGTGAAAAATTACTTTAATTTCGGAAGTCGGTGTTTTTTTTTTTGGAAGCCAGTTGTTTTTTTTTTGTGTTGTAAAACGTGTTTTTACTTGATGTGCCTTATTTACGGGCAGATATATACTCCATAGGTTTAGGTAGTTAAATAAAGGTAAACAAAAAATACCACGTGACGAGACAGCTGGCAAGTAACCGACTAAACGTAATACCTGTCACTTCAGTTGTTATGCTACGTCACAGTTGAACTCTTCAATTTAGCAACGTTATATTTCGTTGACGTTTAGAAATTGGGCTCTTTACAACAGACAGATTAAAAAATATTATAAATCAGACAAGCAGTTACATCTACGAAAAGTAGTTAAGAATAAACGATAAAGTTTATCATACGTTAATAAAAGAGGAAACTATAGTAAAACATTTAAAAACAATAAATAAATTTAATTTGGTTTAATCGTATTTTAAACAAGAAAGTGTCATCTATAAAAACCCTTTTTACGATTTGTTTACCTTTTTTTAACTACCTAAACCTATGGAGTATAGGTACTATTCATTTTCTTAAGCTTAAGTTGGTACTATTTAAAATTATTTTGCTTCTTAAAATATGTTTTCTTTTCAATTTCAGATTTCTTCGATATCATTCAATTGCTATTTGACATTACTGAGATGGGTATGTATTATGTAAGACTAGGTTTTTGTCCGCGGATTTTCCCGCGTGGATGTCGGAAATTATCTCACCCCATCCTATGTCCTAAAAATTTCTTCCAAATCCGTTCAGCCACTTTGGCGTGAAAAGTTGACAGACAGACAGACAGAATTACTTAATAATAGTTACTGCCTCGTTGTTCTAGTGGTCGCAAGCGCAACTGCTGAGCATGAGGTCCTGGGTTCAATTCCCGGGTCGGGCACAGTGTTATTGGGTTTTCCTATCTGAAATTTCTCAGTAGCAGCTCGGAGTCTGGATTTGTGCCCGGTTGATGGCAATAGGCTCGCCCCTATTACATGGGACTTAAACATAACTGGCGAAATGTGGGTGTACCTGCTACAGGGACACCTCTGCCCAACCCTTCGGGGAAACAAGGCGTGATGTTATGTTATGTTTTAATAATAGTGGAATTAATCAATCTATTGTAAACTCTTTTTAAATCCATTGCAACTTATTTTTCTTGTTACAGATGTGGTGAAATTCTTCGAAAACATCATCACTATTAGCAAAGCATTTTGTAAGTACCTGGAAATTACTATTGTAGGTATTATATATGTATAACTTTTATAAAACTTTGTCTTTATTTTTGCAGTAATTTTACACTCGGTTAGAAGGCTAATCAACACAAACAGATTGTCAAACTTTACCCTAATTGCGTAATAATACACGATCAATCACAATTTGTTTCGATTTGAAACACATTGCTTCATACGTTGGAAAAAAAATCTGCTCAACAACGTAAATAACGCAATGAATGTTGTTGAACTGTCAAAATGAAACAAATTAGGCAAAATTGTTTACGAAAATAAGTTACGCAATTTGTTGTTATGTTTCGACTCGCTACGTGTCTCCGCTTGGGTGCACCTTGTGTTGCTCCGCATCGGTGTCACTGCGGTAAAGCTGTTGACAGTCTCGGGCACCATGGCCTGTCCTGCTGCAGGAGCGCAGGTCGCATAGCACGGCACGCCAGCATCAACGACATTATTCGTCGAGCCCTTGTTATGGCGTACCAGCAGTATTAGAACCAAACGGCTTGGTACGTGACGATGGGAAGAGACCAGACGGGATGACGTTGTTGTCTTGGAAGATGGGTAGGCCTCTGGTGTGGGATGCGACCTGTGTCGACACCCTTGCGCCATCTCATGTTCCTAGCACGGCGGGCTGTGCTGGCGCCGCTGCTGCAGCTGCTGAGAGCCTCAAGCGGCGCAAATACTGTAACCTTATGGGTAACTACAGTTTTGAGCCGTTTGGGGTCGAAACGCTCGGATCATGGGGCCCGAGTGCGCGTCTCCTTTTTAAGGATATTTCTCGTCGACTGGTCGACACTTCACGTGACCAGAGGGCTGGCTCGTTCTTTGGCCAAAGAATTAGCATTGCCATTCAACGTGGCAATGCTGCCAGTCTTCTGGGCACGTTTCCGGATGACAGCGATGCGGACGAATACTTCGACGCCTAAGTGTCGTTTTGTTTTTATTATTTTTATTTATACAGATAGTTATACTCCATAGGTTTAGGTAGTTAAAAAAAGGTAAACAAAAAAATCCACGTGACGAGACAGCTGTCAAGTAACCGACTAAACGTAATACCTGTCACTTCAGTTGTTATGCTACGTCACAGTTGAACTCTTCAATTTAGCAACGTTATATTTCGTTGACGTTTAGAAATTGGGCTCTTTACAATAGACAGATTACAAAATATTATAAATCAGACAAAAAAAATTGTGCTCAAGCAGTTACATCTACGAAAAGTAGCGAAGAATAAACGATAAAGTTTAACATACATTAATAAAAGAGGAAACTATAGATAAACACTAAAATAAATTTAATTTGGTTTTATTGTTTTTTTAACAAGAAAGTGTCCTCTATAAAAACCCTTTTTACGATTTGTTTACCTTTTTTTAACTACCTAAACGTATGGAGTATAGTTAGTCTTTTAATTTAGTACCTAATGTAAATAGTTAGCTATGTTAAAACTGTAAAATGAGTCCTTGTTACTTGAATAAAGAAATAGTTACGCAATTAGGTAACTGATTCAACTCACCATTATCGTGTACCAAAAGACTATTAATTAATATTATTTTTCGACCGTATTTATTTGTTAACAGATTTAGAAGAAGCAGTCTTTGTTACTGAAGACTACACTTCAACTGACAGTAAGTAACTTTTTCAGTTGGTTCGCCCGCGTGGGCCCTAATTATTTTTCTAAAATAGAGCGGCCGTTTTGGAAATTAGACGGAATAAACAGACTGACGGACAAAAAAAAAACAGCTGTTTCATAAAAAAAAAATAATACCTATGCAGTCAAAATGTATGGAACAGCAGACTTTTTTAAAAATAAACGCTCGAAAAATTTCAACGCAGGGGTTTCAGAACCCGGAGGACACAGTCTGCCCAGCTTGGGCAGAGCATCGCCGTGTCCTCGTGGAAGCGATCGGCGGCGGTGATCTCTCGCGTCCGGCCCTGATTCGGGCCATGCTACGGAGCGAGAGGAAATGGGAGGCCGTCACCTCGTTCTGCGAAGCAGTAATGCTCGCGAAGGAGAAGACGGAGCGCGTGAGGGAGAGGCAAATTTCGCGCCCTCGCGCCCCTAACCGCCGCAGCAGGAGACGCCCTGGGCGTCGGGAATCACGAGAGGATTTCCGGCCACCGTAGGCGCGGGCTTGCGGACGGTGAGCAATGGGTAGCTCGCCGGCCGATAAGGACCAAGCCCGGGTCGACGGCGCGTTGTGTTCCACGCGCGCCTCAAAGAGATGTCAGCAGAATTGACGGGGTCCGCTAGGGCCAATGCCTGCCGGGGGTTCGAAGAAAACCGATAGGGACATCGTGGCCCCCTGGCAACATGGCAACTGAAGGAACCCGGGTGGGTTTTAGTCAGTAAGAGTCTGACACGCCCTCCCGCTCCGCCCAGAGCGGGAGAAGTTATTTGATGATTTCCCACCCAAAAAAAAAAAAGGGGTTTTAGAATAATGTACTGAATCCATGGTAACAGTTTTCGCGTCGATGTCCCTGCCAACCTGTATACTTTCATAGGCATTTAGTAAAAAGCTGTTATTTTGACATTACAAATAGACATTTCAATTTTATTTATTTTTATGTATGAATGTATAAATTATACTTTTTATCTTAAACACTAAGGGGGCGTCCATAAATTATGTGAGGTGTTTAAGGGGGGGAGGGGGTCGAGTCAAATCTCATCTAATCTTACGTTGGAGAGAGGGGGGTCTCGGCAAATATCACGCAATTTTTTTTCAACTTGAAACAAAAAAAAATTACTATTTTGGTCCATTTAATCCAGATTGTACATGCTTAAGATTTAATCTTTATTTTTATTTTCTCTGTTGAGACCGCGCATGATTCTCCATGGACTGAATTAGAGTAGATATTCTTTTTTTAGTCACAGTAGTTACGATTTAAGTATTCTATTGTTAAATTTTTATTACACTTATAATTAAACTCTCAGCAATATTGATCGGTCTTAACTAGTCGTAAATAAAAGCACGAAGCAATTTTTTTTCTTTTTACAATAACAATCCAACGCATTTACGTAAGAAACCCACATTTTGAAAAATCTCACGTGAGATTGGGGGATGGGGAGGGGGTTGAATAAAATCTCACGACATCTCACCAGGGGGGGAGGGAGGGACAGAAAATTTAAAAAAACACCTCACGTAATTTATGGACGCCCCCTAAAATGTATGTCAATCTTCACAGATTTCATAGATGCCTTGAAAGATCTAAGGAGAGCGACCGGCCAGAAAAGTAAGTATTGTACTTTTCGTGTTAAAAAGACATTATTTCTCAAAAAGCTATTTAATTACACCTATATTTTTTTTTTGTTTAATTAAATATATATTTAACAGGGATGGGCCGAAATTCGGTTCACATTCGGTTCAACCGAATTTCGGCAGCTTGAACCGAACTTCGGCATTCGGCCGAAATTCGGTTCAGATGCCGAACATTCGGCACAAGAAAAATAATACCTACTTGCACTATTTTGACTAAAATTTAATAGAATTAGAATAGCATTACCGTAAAATAAAATTATGTCTTTTACTAACTCATGGTCATTTATTTTAGTTAGGAACATTGTAAATGTAAACCTTAAATTAAATCAGTTCTTCTTATTAGTCTTGAATATCTATTCTTCTTATTAGGCCACGCGGTGGAAGCGCGGTGTGCGGGCGGGGTACATCTAGCAATAATTGAAGTAAATGCGTAAACAAGTCACGACGTGTCGTTCTCGAGAAAGCGCGCGAAATTGAATCGAAGTTCGGCCGAACTTTTTATTTTAACCGAATGTTCGGCCGAAGTTCGGATTCGGTTCAAACCACATTCGGCCCATCTCTAATATTTAATTATAACAAATTTAACTTTATTTTATAAATACAAGCAAATCTACTTTTTATCCTAGCCACACTCGATGCCATTCAGTATATAAAACAGAACAAACCACGCATAGAACGCTCAACAACTTCCACTTCCACAACAACAACAACAACTCCTATACCAACGTCAACAACAGAAGAAGACTTTTCAAGCGAAGAAGAATATAATGATGATGATTATTCTGTAGAAGTACCGGAAAAAGCTACACATATACCTCTATGTTATACAATTGAACAAACTTCTACCACTGCAGAACCTTGTGGTCTCGCTACAACAACAACTAAGCAAGATATAACAACAGAACAAACTAGCTCTAATACTGATCAAGCTACGACTACTAATCAAGCTATCACAAATGTTCAAACGACCACTACTGACCAAACTACAACGGAGCAAGTTACAACAGAGGTACCTACAACTGATCAAGCTATCACTACTGTTCAAACTACGACAGAGCTACCAACAACAGAAGTACCTACTACTGAGCAAGCTTCCACTACTGATCAAGCTGTCACTTCTGATCAAACTACGACGGAGCAAGCTACAACAGAGCTGCCAACAACTGAACAACTAACAACAGAGGTACCTACTAGTGAGCAAGATTCCACAACTGATCAAGCTACCACTACTGATCAAACTACTACGGAGCAAGCTACAACAGAGCTATCAACAACAGAGGTACCTACTAATGAGCAAGATTCCACTACTGATCAAGCTGTCACTTCTGATCAAACTACGACGGAGCAAGCTACAACAGAGCTGCCAACAACTGAACAACTAACAACAGAGGTACCTACTAATGAGCAAGATTCCACAACTGATCAAGCTACCACTACTGATCAAACTACGACGGAGCAAGCTACAACAGAGCTACTAACAACAGAGATACCTACTAGTGAGCAAGATTCCACAACTGATCAAGCTACCACTACTGATCAAACTACTACGGAGCAAGCTACAACAGAGCTACTAACAACAGAGATACCTACTAGTGAGCAAGATTCCACAACTGATCAAGCTACCACTACTGATCAAACTACTACGGAGCAAGCTACAACAGAGCTATCAACAACAGAGGTAACTACTAATGAGCAAGATTCCACTACTGATCAAGCTGTCACTTCTGATCAAACTACGACGGAGCAAGCTACAACAGAGCTGCCAACAACTGAACAACTAACAACAGAGGTACCTACTAGTGAGCAAGATTCCACAACTGATCAAGCTACCACTACTGATCAAACTACTACGGAGCAAGCTACAACAGAGCTACTAACAACAGAGATACCTACTAGTGAGCAAGATTCCACAACTGATCAAGCTACCACTACTGATCAAACTACTACGGAGCAAGCTACAACAGAGCTATCAACAACAGAGGTAACTACTAATGAGCAAGATTCCACTACTGATCAAGCTGTCACTTCTGATCAAACTACGACGGAGCAAGCTACAACAGAGCTGCCAACAACTGAACAACTAACAACAGAGGTACCTACTAGTGAGCAAGATTCCACAACTGATCAAGCTACCACTACTGATCAAACTACGACGGAGCAAGCTACATCAGAGCTACCAACAACAGAGATCCCTACTACTGATCAACCTAGCACTACTACTGATCAAGTGACAACTACTGATCAAACTACAATGGAGCAAGCTACAACAGAGTTACCAACAACAGAGGTTCTTACTACTGATCAACCTAGCACTACTGATAAAGCGACTACAACTGATCAAACTACAACGGAGCAAGCTACAACAGACCTACCAAACACAGAGGTCCCCACTACTGATCAACCTAATACTAGTACTAATCAAGCGGCCACAACTGACCAAGCGACCACAACTGACCAAGCGACCACAACTTATCAAGCAACCACAACTGATCAAGCGACCACAACTGATCAAGCTACCACTACTGATCAAGCTACCACTATTAACCAAACTACGACAGAAGCAGGTATGATAGAAGAAGTTACGATGGAAGTGACTTCGACAGAAGTGGTATCAACAAAAGCAGCGACGACAGAAGCAACGACGACAGGAGTGGTATCGACAGAAGCAGCAACGACAGAAGAAGCTATGACAGAAGTAACTACAACAGTAGCAGCTACGACAGAAGATACCTCGTCAGAAGATGCTACGACAGAAGAAGCTACAATAGAAGTAACTACAACAGAAGCAACTACAACAGAAGATACTTCTACAGAAAATGTTACGACAGAAGCTACGACAGAAGTAAATACAACAGAAGCAGCTACAACAGAAGATACTACAACAGAAGTAACTACAACAGAAGCAGTTACGACAGAAGATACCTCGGCAGAAGATGCTACGATAGAAGATACCTCAACAGAAGATGCTACGATAGAAGATACCTCGAAAGAAGATGCTACGACAGAAGATACCTCGACAGAAGATGCTACGATAGAAGATACCTCGACAGAAGATGCTACGACAGAAGATGTTTCGACAGAAGAAGCTACGACAAAAGATGCTTCGACAGAAGAAGCTACTACAGAAGTAACTACAACAGAAGCAGTTACAACAGAAGATACCTCTACAGAAGATGCTACGACAGAAGCAGCAACAACTGAAGAAGCTACGACAGAGCAACCTACGACTGACGAAGCTTCGAAAGAACAACCTACGACTGACGAAGCTTCGACAGAAGTTGTATTGACAGAAGCAGCGATGACAGAAGAAGCTACAACAGGAGCAGCTACAACAGAATACGCTTCGAAAGTAGATGCTACAACAGAAGATGCTTTGACAGAAGATGCTTCGATAGAATCAGCTACAACAGAAGTAGCTACAACAGCAGAAGCCACAACAAACGAAGCTATGATAGAAGTGGTTTTGACAGAATCAGCGACTACAGAAGAAACTACACCAGAAGAATTTACGACAGAAGCTGCTACGACAGAGATGACTTCGACAGCAGCAGCTACGACAGAAGTAACTTTGAGAGAAGAAGCTACGACAGAAGTAACTACAACTGAAGCAGCTACAACAGAAGATACCTCTACAGAAGATGCTACAACAGAAGTAACTACAACAGAAGCAGCTACGACAGAAGATGCTACGATAGAAGATACCTCGACAGACGAAGCTATAATAGAAGTAACTTCGACAGAAGAAGTGACTACAGAAGAAACTACACTAGAAGAATTTACGACAGAGATGACTTCGACAGCTGCAGGCACGACAGAAGAAGCTACGACGGAAGCATCTACCACTGAAAAAGCTACGACAGAAATAGTTTTGGCAGAAACAGCTAGCACTGTTCAATCTTTGACAACTGATCAAACTACCTTAACTGATCAAGCTTCTACACCCGATCAAGCTACCACTACTTATCAATCAACGATGGATCTACCAACAACAGAGGTACCTATAACTGAACAAACAACAACAGAGGTACCTAAAACTGAACAAACAACCACAGAGGTACCTTCAACTGAACAACCAACAACTGAGCTGCCAACAACTGAAGCTGCTACTTCAACGGGTGGAAATACACCAACTGAGTTACCTACAACTGAACAAATAACTGTTCAACCAACAACTGTCCGATTCACAACACTTACTTCTGAAATTGTTGTTTCAACAACAGAACTTATTGATGCAAAAATCAATTTTTCTGAATACGGCTCCGGAGATGATACAGTAACGCGTGAACCAGAACACTTTGAATCAGATGAATCGATGGAATACATAGTTGATGAAACTACCACTACGAAATCTAATTCAGAAGAAGATCTGAAATCGACTACAGAGAAATCAAAATCAGATGAATGGCTTGAATCGGTTGAATACGTTGCCGGGGAACCAACCACTGAGAACTCTGAATCTCACGTATATGTATATGAAGAACCGACAGCAAGCGAAACTGGGGAACCGTCTACTGAGAAATTAGACTCGGAAGAATGGCTTACAGAAGAAGAACTAAAACCAACTACTGAGCTATCTGAATCGGAAGAAAATGTAGAACCAACCACTGATATAATAGTATCGGAAGAATCGACTGAACACATAGATGGAAAACCCACAACAGAGGAGTCAGAAGAAATAATTGAATACATATATGACGAACCAATTACTAAAAAATCCGAATTTGAAGAAAGGATCGAAGTGGAAAATGTAGAACCAACTACACAAACACTTGAATCGCAAGAATCAATTGAATATATAAATAACGAACCAACTACCGAGGAATCGGAATCGGAAGAAGATGTAGAACCAACTACGGAGAAATTTGGATCCGGAGAATCGGTTGAATACATAGATAGCGAAACGATTACAGATAAATTAGAATCGGGAGAATTTATTGAAGACGAAAATGTACAAACTACTACAGAGACATTAGAATCTGAAGAATGGCTTGAATGGGAATCAACTACAAATAAAACATTACCATCAGAATCACTTGTAATAACTACTACAGTACCAAACAGCTTAGAATCGATGGAAACAACTCAATTAAACGAAGTGACAACAGAGATTATTTCAAATGCAAATCCAAGTACACAAGGGATTACAGAAATTACACATCAGCTAACAACGAAAGAACCGACTACTACATATGGTGATACTTCAACAACTGAGCAAGTTACAACAGAAGGCGTTGGTTCAACAACAGACGATGTTACATCAACAACAGAAGATGTTGCATCAACAACAGAAGATTTTGCATCAACAACAGAAGAAGTTGCTTCAACAACAGAAGATGTTGCTTCAACAACTGAAGGTTTAACTTCAACAACTGAGCACTCAACTACAGAAGCTTTTTCTTCAACAACTGATCAAGTAACAACAGGTGTTACTTCAACAACTGAGCAAGTAACAACAGGAGGTGTTACTTCAACAACTGAGCAAATAACAACAGGAGGTGCTACTTCAAAAACAGAAGATATTGGTTCAACAACAGAAGGTGTTGTTTCAACAACAGAAGATGTTGCATCAACAACAGAAGATGTTGCTTCAACAACAGAAGATGTTGCTTCAATAACAGATGTTGCTTCAACAACAGAAGATGTTGCTTCAACAATAGAAGGTGTTACTTCAACAACTGAGCAAGTAACAACAGGAGGTGTTACTTCAACAACTGAGCAAATAACAACAGGAGGTGCTACTTCAATAACAGAAGATATTGGTTCAATAACAGAAGGTGTTACTTTAACAACTGAGCAAGTAACAACAAGAGGTGTTACTTCAATAACAGAAGATATAGGTTCAACAACAGAAGGTGTTACTTCAACAACTGAGCAAGTAACAACAGGAGGTGTTACTTCAACAACTGAGCAAATAACAACAGGAGGTGTTACTTCAATAACAGAAGATATAGGTTCAACAACAGAAGGTGTTACTTCAACAACTGAGCAAGTAACAACAGGAGGTGCTACTTTAATAACAGAAGATATTGGTTCAACAACAGAAGGTGTTGTTTCAACAACAGAAGATGTTGCATCAACAACAGAAGATGTTGCTTCAACAATAGATGTTGCTTCAACAACAGAAGATGTTGCTTCAACAACAGAAGGTGTTACTTCAACAACTGAGCAAGTAACAACAGGAGGTGTTGCTTCAATAACAGAAGATATTGGTTCAACAATAGAAGGTGTTGCTTCAACAACAGAAGGTGTTGCTTCAACAACAGAAGATGTTGCTTCAACAACAGAAGGTGTTACTTCAACAACTGAGCAAGTAACAACTGGAGGTGTTACTTCAATAACAGAAGATATTGGTTCAACAACAAAAGGTGTTACTTCAGCAACTGAGCAAGTAACACAAGAAGGGGTTACTTCAACAACTGAAAAAGTAACAACAGGAGGTGTTACTTTAATAACAGAAGATATTGGTTCACCAACAGAAGCTTTTACTTCAATAACTACGGAAGAAGCAACAACTTTACCTCTATCTATCGAAGAAATTACAATTGATGCATCAACCGAATACAAACAACCTGAAACAACAGAATTCACTTCGTATAACTTAGAAGCACATGCAGAAAGCGCTAGTGTACTAGAAACTGAGCAACCAGTTTCTACACAACAACCAACTGAGCAACTATCTACAACTGACGTTGTAATAGAACCTACTACACAACAACCAACCACTTTAACTCAACCTGATTTACCTCTAACAGAGTCATTTGATGATGAATTCATACCAGAAGGTACAGAAGAACCATTACCTTCTGAAGATTCAACAGCAGAAGTAGTCACTTGTGTACCTGAGGATTACGATTCAGAAGAAGAATCTTCTGGTGAAATTGATTATGAGGAAGAACCTTCAGCTGTACCTGATGCTGAATTTGGTTCTGGAGAGGAACCTACAATTAATGATATTGAAGGGGAATCGACTGATGACCAATTCGTACTAGTGACGCCAATAGGATCAGAAGCTACTGATTCTCCTTTTGAAGAATCGACAACTTCTACAACTGAAAAATTCATAGAATTAGAACTATTATCTACAAAACCAGTGACGTCATCAATAAAAGAACAATCGACAACCGAATCTGGAACTACAGGAGAATCATTCACAGAAGTGACAACAGAAGAGGAATCTAAAATAGAACCAGAATCAACAACATTAACAACAACAGAATCAGGATCTATACCAAAAGGACTAATAGATGAATCTGAAACTACAGTAGAATCATCGGTAGAAGTATCAACTTTCTTACCAGATGAATTGGACTACGAAGATGATTCATCTGACCAACCAAATCCCGACCAACCAGATTCTGAAAACATTTCGGAATCTGTTGAACAATTTGATTCTTATGAATATGGTAACGAAAAAATACCTATAGAAACTACCACTGTTACAAAAAATTCTGAGATAACAACAGAACTGAAAGCAACAGAGGAAGAAATTACAACTAGTGAAGTTACAACTGAGTTACCTACAACCACAGAATATCTTACTGACAAACCGACAACCGCAATTACTACTGAAAAAATATCTAATGAGGTAGCTTCAACAACGGAAAAAGTAACCCCATTAGAAACAGCAGACCAACCTTCAACAACTGCTTATGCAATAACAGATAAAGAAACAACTAAGCAAACAAGCACTGAACCAGCAACCACCGAAGTAGTTTCAACTGAAGAATACATAGACCAACCAGAATCCGACGAAGAAGAATCATACGAAAAAGTTGAATATGACCAAGAACAAGAACCAATTGTACAACCACAATCACAGCAAGATTTTGAAACTGAACAATCAGAATCAATTGAAGAACAACCAAATACCTTTCAAGAACATACAACCACATATGGTGGTGTTATAGAACAGACAACAACAGAAGGTGATGTAACAGAACAGACAACCACAGAAGGTGATGTTACAGAACAGACAACCACAGAAGGTGATACTTCGCAGGAAGAAGAATCAGAGCAACTAGAATCTATTGAAGAACCTAATTATGATGAAGAATCTGTTGTATATTTTGAAGAAAAACCAGATTCTATTGCGGAAGAAACCACCACAAAAGCTGACAGTACTGAACAAACAGCCACAGAAGCTGACAGTATTGAACAGACAACCACAGAAAGAGATCCTACAGAACAGATAACCACAGAAAGTGATGCTTCGGAGGAAGTAGAAACAGAGCATCCAGAATCTATTGAAGAACCAAATTATGATGACGAATCCATCGAATATCATGAAGACGAACCAGATACTGTTGGGAAAGTAACAACCACAGAAGTTGACAGTTCTAAACAAACCACCACAGAACGTGGTGTTACAGAACAGACAACCACAGAAGGTGACGCTACAGAACAGACAACGACAGAAGGTGGTGATACAGAACAGACAACCGCAGTAGGTAATGCTTCGCAGGAAGAAGTATCAGAGCAATCAGAATCTATTGAAGAACCGAATCATGATGAAGAATCCGTAGAATATTTTGAGAAAGAACCAGCTTCTGTTGAGGAACAAACCACCACAGAAACTGACAGTACTGAAGAGACAACCACAGAAGCTGACAGTATTGAACAGACAACCACAGAAAGAGATGCTACAGAACAGACAACCACAGAAAGTGATGCTTCGGAGGAAGTAGAAACAGAGCATCCAGAATCTATTGAAGAACCAAATTATGATGACGAATCCATCGAATATCATGAAGACGAACCAGATACTGTTGGGAAAGTAACAACCACAGAAGTTGACAGTTCTAAACAAACCACCACAGAACGTGGTGTTACAGAACAGACAACCACAGAAGGTGACGCTACAGAACAGACAACGACAGAAGGTGGTGATACAGAACAGACAACCGCAGTAGGTAATGCTTCGCAGGAAGAAGAATCAGAGCAATCAGAATCTATTGAAGAACCGAATCATGATGAAGAATCCGTAGAATATTTTGAGAAAGAACCAGCTTCTGTTGAGGAACAAACCACCACAGAAACTGACAGTACTGAAGAGACAACCACAGAAGCTGACAGTATTGAACAGACAACCACAGAAAGAGATGCTACAGAACAGACAACCACAGAAAGTGATGCTTCGGAGGAAGTAGAAACAGAGCATCCAGAATCTATTGAAGAACCAAATTATGATGACGAATCCATCGAATATCATGAAGACGATCCAGATACTGTTGGGAAAGTAACAACCACAGAAGTTGACAGTTCTAAACAAACCACCACAGAACGTGGTGTTACAGAACAGACAACCACAGAAGGTGACGCTACAGAACAGACAACAACAGAAGGTGGTGATACAGAACAGACAACCACAGTAGGTACTTCGGGTGCTTCGCAGGAATCCAAAGAATCCGTCGAATATTATGAAGACGAACCAGATACTGTTGAGGAAGTAACAACCACTGAAGCTGACAGGACTGAACAGACAACCACAGAAGCTGACAGTACTGAAGATGTAACATACAAAGATTATACCGAACAATCAATCGATGATAATAATGCCACTGAGAACTCCAAAGAAAAGGAAATCTATGAGTATCAATATGAGGATGAAACTACTAAGCAACCAATGGTTGACCAAGCAACCGATGACTATGGAGTACAGAAAGATTTCTATGATGATGATGATAGTGAGGATGCTACTGAATCGGAGCAACAGACAACAACTGAACAGGAAACAACGACAGAAGAATTAACAACGGAAGAACCAACAACAACAACTACTCAGGAATTAACAATAGAACAGGCTAATGAGCAACAAGCAACTACTTCTGAAATATTTACAACAACGCCAAGAATAGAAACAACGGAATCACTAGCAACAGAAACGACTACTACAGAACTACAATCAAATACTGAAGAGATAACAGCAACAGAAGTGACAACTGAGAAAGAATTAACCACTGAGCAACAAACAACAACTCAGGAAGCGACAACTGCACTAGAATCAACTACATCTGCACAAATTACAGCTCAACCAACTACAAATGAGCCTACTTCAATCGAAACAATTATTACAACGACAGAATATCAGACTTTGGGAACAACAGAAGTATTGCCAAAAACACACGAATCAACTTCAACAACAGAAGAACAACCAACAACAACTAATACTGGATCGACGTACTTGGAAGCAACAACGTATGCCGCAGAGCCCAAGCCACCAGGAATGCAAGCCGTTAAATTCGAAACTGAAGTTCAAATGCCGAAAGCAGGAGGAAAGTTGTGCATGACTCAGGGTCGTCAAGGTAAGTTCCTTTTTTGTTTAAAGTTGTTTTTCAGGCTATTTTGTATGAAACTACGCGAAAAATTAAAAGGTTAGGCTATTGTTAAGCGACTTCAAAAAAAGGAGGAGGTTCTCAATTCGACTGTATTTTTTAATATTTTTTTTTATATCTTTGTTAGGTTCCTCAGAACTTTCGACTGGGTGAACTGATTTTCATGATTCTTTTTTTATTTGAAAGCTGGTGGTGCTTCCCGTGTGGTCCCATTTCAAATTGGTCCATGAAAATGGCTGACAATGGCATCCATGAGAAAACCATAGTGCGCGACAAATGGACGAATAACTCAATATCACGCCAACTGATTTCGATGATTCTTTTTTTAACTGACTTCCAAGTACCACAACTAAAAAGCGAAAAATAAACCTTTTTACAAATAAAAACCGACTTCCAAAAAAAACACCAAAGACTGGGTGTCTTTGGTTTTGAATTTTCTTTTTTTGCCACCGACTTCCGAAATTAAAGTTATTTTTCACTTTGTAGTTGTGTATTTGTGTATTTACCCCCACACAAATTCGAATACCACTACCTGCTATGTAAATAACAGTGAGAGGAACTTAACATATCCACATACTAAGTGGGAAAAAATACGTATTATTGAAGCTAACTCAAAAACCATCCAAGCAAAGTTAATAAAATTTATACACGACCACACGGAAAGCACCAGCTTTTAAATAAAAAAGAATCATCAAAATCGGTTCACCCAGTAGAAAGTTCTGAGGTAACAAACATTTAAAAATATATATACAGTTGAATTGAGAACCTCCTCCTTTTTTTGAAGTCGGTTAAAAAAACAACCGACTTCCAAAAAAAACACTAAAAAGTAAAAAATAACTTTATTTTCGGAAGTAGGTGGCAAAAAAAAAATTCAAAACCAAAGACACCCGACTTCCGAAATGAAAGTTATTTTTTACTTTGTAGTGTTTTTGTTTTGGAAGTTGGTTGTTTTTTTTTTAATTATTTATTTTCGTCATTTCTATTCCACAATATTGACAGTGGTGCCGATTCCCTTGTTCACAAACTAAACTAAATTTAAGTTCAGTGCATCTTTTTCTTTCTATTTCATTAAGAAAAGGACAGAAGATCAATTTTAGTTTAATCCTGTCAAATTAACTAGCGCTTGACGTAAATTGATGTAATTTTAATAGGCAAGTTTTTAATCACGTTTAAACTTGTATGGAGAGTAACAGGCGCTGATTAAATTGACAGGACTAAACTAAAATTTATCTTCTGTCCTTTTCTTAATGAAATAGAAAGAAAAAGATGCACTGAACTTAAATTTAGTTTAGTTTGTGAACAAGAGAATCGGCACCAGTGCGTACTACTCACTGATTATGAAAAATAATTCGTCTCATTGCATATTAATAAGAGTAACCTTACCTTTGGTGCTGCCTAACCTTTTCTGTACGTAGCAATATGGAGCTCATTACTACATACTTTGTGGGGCTAGTCGTCGATTCTAGGGACTGAAAGCGGTTACGGTTAAAGGTTAAGATACCTCAAAAATATACCGGTACCGGTTAAAATATAGGTTGAGCTATACCGATACCTTTATAAATAAAGGTTGGGCTAAACCGTTATTTAACCTTTACACGATTTCGGTACCTAAAAATATGCGAGACACGCGGCGCGGGTGCTTAGTCGTGTCCTTCCGATCGGAAAAAAAAAAACCAATACTGAGTTACAATCAGCAAGTGAACGACAGACAGAGTGTGGCGGCGGTGCATCAAAGAAAACCCCTTTATAAAGGTTTAGATAGTGCTACCGAAACATTTATAAAGGTTATAGTACTTCTACCGAAATATACCGGTATGCATTTCTAACCAAAAAATTCCGCTACTGAAAAAAGGAACGGTATCGAAATATTTTGGTAACCCTTATTGAACGGTATGACGTCATACTGAAATTTAAAGGTACCTTAATTTTTGGGTAATTCAGTCCCTGGTTGATTCCCTGGTGAAGCAATGATTTGAACTTTTTGAGCTTCTTAGTCTCCCTGCCCCCTATTAGGTACACCCAGCGAAATCTGGGTTTGCAACAAATTACCTCTCTTCAGGTCAAGCATGACGTAAATACAATGCGAGTTTTAATAATGTGCACATATTGAAATGAGGGAATCCATGCTTAATTTTATCGACGGAAAAAATATTTAAAAAAATCGAAATATTTTTTTTAAATTTTATCTGGATTTTTTAAACAAAACGGTGTAACTTTTAAACTAAATTATCTATCGCGTCGAAACAAACTCCATAATGATTGGAAGTAATTAGGCGTGGCGAAAATTGTGGAAAAAAAACTACCCTCAATTGTAAATAAACCTGGTTTAATAGCAAAAATCTGTTTTTTTTTGTGAAAACTTCTTTAAGCGCGTTGGGCATTTTTGAGATGGGACTAAACAATTGATTTCGCGACACTTACGACACCAGCTTTTGACCATTAAAACGACATCAACGCGTTGATTACCGCGGTACCGATTTTTTTTTCAAGTTTTCACTTCTGTCGGCACTCCCGAAGTGCGTTTTTTTTTCATAAATTTTTACAATAATCGTAAAATTTCTCCTTAACCTTTTTAAAAAAAATGCACAAAAAAATATTTTGATTTTTTTTTAAATATTTTTTTCGTCGATAAAATTCAAATTCAAAAGTCATTTATTCAAACTAGGCTGAGAATCAGCACTTTTCGAACGTCAAAATTACATAAGATAGTCCCCCAAAAACGCCCACCCTTCACAAACAATTAAGCACAGATTCAGATTTTGTTTTCATAAATTATTAGTTGAGAAATGTTATTATGCCCTAGATGATTACCTAAATGATAGAACACTATAACTACTTACCTGTATTTTATTTTGTTTCGAAATTTTTAGTTTGTTGTCTATGGTAAATTTTGTTTTTTTTATTTTTTGTTATTTTGTGTAATCATTTAATATTTGTATGTCATCAATGACAAAACATAGCGCAACATATAATTATTATAAGACCTTGACTCTTTACCTATGTTTGACAAATAAATAATTCTATTCTATTCTATTCTATTCTATTCCTCATTTCGATATGTACTCATACTGTATATTAGATAATATAAATGCTAATTATAATTTTTCTTCATTCCACAGACATAATGAACGCCCTTGAGACAAATATGCGTCTCAAAATTCTGCTGGTACCACAGGGCCCAAACGGAAAGAATTGCTACTGTACTTGCGACAATACCAGCCCTCCGGCTATTATTCCTTTGGACGAGTTACCTCAAGACGACTACAGTGAGCCGTAGATAATGTTTTTAAAATAAGATTTAATATATATTATTTGTACTGTATTTTGTGAAATATATTTTTTATGTATTTTTTCGATGTGTTTTTGTAACAGCGCCATTCCCTTGATAACTTGAAATCTTGGTAACTTTTTGAGGTTTTCGCAAATATTTAAAAAAACCGGCCAAGTGCGTGTCGAACCACGCACAATGAAGGGTTCCGTAGTTGAGATGAATTTATCCCAAAAACAAACTTAACTTTGTAGTTGAAAAATATGTTCTTCCATACGGAATGTATGGGAAAACATGTTTTTGCAGCTGCAAAGTTAAGTTGGTCGATTATTACTCGTTAACTTGTAGAGCCTACTTGACTGTGATAGTTTTCCTTTTAATTTCGTTATATAAACTACGGCTGTGATTTTTTTCACATATCCAAAACCAATCATTTAGCTGGCAGGGGGCACTTGACTCCAACAAAAATTAGCACTTTAAAGCTTAATATTTCGCAAACAGATCCCTGAATCCAAAAATGGTTTTCGCAAACTCACAATGTTTTTGAAGGAACTTTCCAATGATACCCCTCACCATGGGTTAAAAAAAAAACATCACCACTTTACGTGTAGGAGAGGTATGTTTTTCATAATTTTGTTTTACCACTTTGTCGGCGTAATTAATATGTATACCTATGCCAAATTACAGCTTTCTAGTACTAAGGGTCTCGGAGCTAGACCGCGGACAGACAGACAGACGGACATGACGAAACTATAAGGGTTCCTTGTACTACGAAACCCTAACTAGACGACCTAGGAATAATTGTTATTAAATTTTCATCACATCCTTGTATAACATCCCCTGGGATTTTTTATTAACGTTTCATGGATGACCTTTATTTAGAATGTAATAGAATAGAATTATCTTTATTCAAGTATCGTATGACTCACAAATGATTAATAAAAAAACTGACAAATAGTAGTGGATCACCGCTGTGACAGACAACCCGTGTGAGATGGCACAACAGCGACCCACGAAAACAGTCTAGGCGACTTGAAATCATGCTTAGGATACTGTTGGGAGCTGCTCCACACTCTGCGCACCAGGGAAGCGCACCTTTTGCGTATGGTTGTGTAGAAACAATCTACACGCGCATCCGCGAACATCGATGCACTACAGAAGCGGAGCAGCCCCACCAGCATCCTAAACGCGTTATTGTACTGAACGCGGAGAGCGTTGTAGTCGGGTTTTAGTTTTTAAACTTAGGTACTTTTTATTTGTTTTATATAGTTATTTGCAGCGCGACACTATCTAACATTTATACAATGATTTAACTTAACAAAAACATTGAAAAGTATACTCAAGCAGAAACAAAGAGAATCTCTAAAGCGCTTATCCCACTTGGCTGAATTTTGTCGTCTATGAATTAAGACAAGCGTACCACCTATTCCCAAAATACTCGAAATCCCATTTTCGAGTTTTTCGCAAATAAAATATCGCAAAAACTTGACCTTTGCTTTGATATAAATAATGGAAATAAGTAAATGAAAAACCGGCCAAGTGCGTGTCGGACTACGCACAATGAAGGGTTCCGTAGTTGGGATGAATTTATCCCAAATACAAACATTGGTGCCGATTCCCTTGTTCACAAATTAAACTAAATTTAAGTTCAGTGCATCTTTTTCTTTCTATTTCATTAAGAAAAGGACAGAAGATAAATTTTAGTTTAGTCCTGTCAAATTAATCAGCGTTTGACATAAATTGATGTAATTTTAGTAGGTAAGTTTTTAATCACGTCTAGACTTGTATGGAGTAGTGACAGGTGCTGATTAATTTGACAGGACTAAACTAAAATTCATCTTCTGTCCTTTTCTTAATGAAATAGAAAGAAAAAGATGCACTGAACTTAAATTTTGTTTAGTTTGTGAACAAGGGAATCTTCACCATTGTAGTTGAAAAACATGTTGTAGGTACCTACTCCCATACATTCCAACTGTAAATGTAAATTTGTACGCACAATATTGAGAGATTTACCATGTTATTTTAAAACCAAAGACTTCTTATAGGTTGTCCTATAATCTATGAGTGAAGAACCATTGAATCATCTGCCTAGCCTTTTCCCAACTATGTTGAGGTCATCTTGTAGTCTAACCGGATGAAGCTGAATACCAGTATTTTATATGGAGCGACTGCCTATCTTACCTTCACAACCCAGGTACTCAAAAATGTGATCTGCCAGATCAACGCCATATTAGACTCGTACAGTCGACCGCACGTTCGGTGGTAACAAAACTGATTTCTAGCTAGCGTAGTAGGTACGGAGTTTCAAAAGAATAAAGGTGGTTTTACACCGGCGAGGCGAGGCGTGGATGGGATGGGCGAGAATTGAAATTTGTATGGCAAAATTTCTATCCACGCCCTGCCCATCTTTGGTGTAAAAGGTCTACGCGATGCGAGAATTGTTAGTACAATATTAAACTTTATTGCTGTATGAATAGAGCATTTATTTAGGTCTCTCTCCATCAAGCGCTGACTCGCGATGTCTCGCGCTGACTCGCTCCGACCATCGCGAGACATCTCTCTCTGCATACTATAATTATTCTCAGCTGGCCGGCGCGCCAGACACGGCTGGCCAGGCGGCGCGTGATCGCGCGAGCCGGCGCTAGGTAGGGATGGCCGGTGCGTGACATCGCGAGGCAGCGCTGGCCATCGCTTCGCCTCGCCGGCATAAAACCACCTTAAGAGGCCAGTTTATAGTTTAACGTAGGTTTTGTTACGTGTACGTATAAACACAGTTAAATACAGATGGGACACTCGGCAAAATATTTAAATAAAAAGCGACTCTTGCTACGACACAATAAAGTGCAATTCAGGTCGCACAGCGCTAATTACCTACAGTTATATTCACCTAGAAGTTGCCTCTCTTTCTATCGCGTAACTCTTATATCTTCTGACTACGTTACGCCCATTGAATTGGCTCGACAAGCCTGTGTACTGTGGTAGGTACTTCTATCAAATAAATAGTTGGCTTCTAGTCTAACCGGATGCAGCTGAATCCGTATTTTACCGTTCGCACGGATGTAATTAAATCGCGGCGGGATTATATCGCGCACTGGATTTTCAACTCTCGGTGTTAAGTCGAGCGTTGAGAATCCAACGCGCTGGGACGCACTCTTGTCCCAGCGCGTTGAAAAAACACACTGTTGGATTTTCAACTCTCTGCGCTAAGCAGAGCGTTGAAAATCAAGTGCACGAAATAAAATCGACGCGAATTTATTACGTGCGCTAACTCTTAGATCTTCTGCAAAGATATAGCCTATTTTATCTTCGCAGAGACATCACCATCTTCCTAGCCTTTTACCAACTATGTTGGGGTTGGCAACCAGTCTAACCGGATGCAGCTGAATACCAATACTTTACATGAAGCGACTGCCTGTCTGACCTGTACCCTAATCGCATCACAGTTTCGTAAACAATTTTGCTAATTTGTTTCATTTTGACAGTTCAACAACATTCATTGCGTTATTTACGTAGTTGAACAGATTTTTTTTCCAACTTATGAAGCAATGGATTAGTAATCTGTTTCAAATCGAAACAGGTTGTGTTGTATTACGCAATTAGGGTACTGGACCTCCACAACCCAGTTACTGGGTAACACGATACCCCTTGGTAAGAATGGTTGTCAGACCGCTGGGTAAGATATCTTCGCAGGGACAATTTATCCTATACTATTAAATAAGCAATATGGGTTTATTGCTGCATATAACCTATACAGGGTGGCAGGGACATCGACGCGAAAACTGTTGCCATGGACGATTCATAATAAAATTCTGAACCCCCCTGCGTTGAAATTTTTCATCGGGTATTTAAAAAAAATCTGCTGTTCTATACATTTTGACCGCGTAGGTATTGCACTTTCCTATCAAACAGCAATTTTTTTTTAAAATGCCACCGAAAAGTTTCAACGCAGGGGGTTCAGAATCATGTACTGAATCCATGGTAACAGTTTTCGCGTCGATGTCCCTGCCACCCTGTATACAGGATGGATTTTTGAGACGAGGCAGTAAGGGCAGCTACCTGAACTGTTGTAGCTACAGGAAAACGATCTTAGGAGACTGTCCTTAACTTTTTGAGACATTTTATCTGCATTCACAGATTTTAAAAAATTACATCACATAACATCACGCCTGTAATCCCCGAAGGGTTGGGCAGAGGTGTAACTATAGTACACCCAGATTTCGCCAGTTATGTTTAAGTCCCATGTAATAGGGGGCGAGCCTATTGCCATCAACCGGGCACAAAAAAAATTACAGTCTGCAAGAAAATCGGGTTTTCACAAAAACTTTTTTCGATGCTTATCGATCCTGTTTCTTATAAGGATCAATAAAGTATATCGGACCAACTGAGTTTTGAGTACTAGAAAAGTCAGAAATCGCAAAATACTCTACAACTTACTTTTTTTATGGATAGACTAGCCGATAATAAACAATAATTTAAACTCCGAATGAATACCTACGCGTTATTTATTTGCTTTAAGAACAAGATAGTTTGCTGCTTGTAATTTAAAAAATACAGAGATAAAAATTACTTCAAATAATTTAGAACTTTCAGTCTTGTATCGGAAACGTTAAAAGACTATCCGCCACAAAAGTCAGAAATCGCAAAAAAACCTTTGTATGGTTTTTTAAATATCTAAATTTTATTCTCAAAGCAATAAAATTATAAAGCAAATTCGTTCGAAATTTGAAGTTCTGTTTTTTTTTTCCGCCAGTCTATCCATTGTAAAAAAGTAAGTTAGGAGTCTCATTTCTTACGAAATGTATGAGAAAAGTTTTTTGCTTTTCAGACTTTTCTAGTATTGAGTACTAGAAAAGTCGGAAAACGCAAAAAACTTGTTGGTCCAATAGACTCTTTTGATTCTTATAAGAGACAGGATGGCATCAAAAGTTTTTTGTGAAAACTGCCCATTTTCTTCCTAACTGTATTTTTTTTTTTCAATATTTGTGAATGCAGAAAAATGTTTCAACGAGTTAAGGAGAGTCTCCTAAGACCGTTTTCTTGTAGCGACAACGGTTAAGGTACCTGTCCTTACTGCCCCAACTAAAAAATCCACCTGTATATATTTTTAATCACATTCTCGAAAACGGCTCTAACGAATTCGATGAAAGTTGCAATATAGGGGTTTACGGGGCGAAAAATCGATCTAGCTAGGTCTCATATCTCGGAAAATTCGTTTTCTCTATTTGAACCCGAGCAAAGCTCAGTCGACGAGGTACTTTAAATAAAACAACGATGTAATAGTTATAAAATTAATTCATTTATTAAAATTTCATTGTAAAATGATTTCTCATTTGGAAATTACTCTTATATATCATGATTTATCATTACCACTTGTCATTCTTAAACTTACACTATCGTTGGCAGACACGCATTACCTGGAAAATAAATAAAAATAATTACACGCACATAATAAGAGAAACAACGCAATGTTGCCGGCTTTTCCGCGCTGCTAAGGCCGCATTCCGACTTACGTTAAAAGTGATAATATCGCGAATCCAACCAAATTTAATAGTCACAAAATTTAAGGGCTATTGAGTAATAATTGTGACTTTGGTCGGATTCGCGATAAAATCACTTTTGGCGTAACTCGGAATGCGGCCTAAGTAAGCTCAAAGTGTCATTTTACACAAGGGTAACCCTGAGTAAGAATGAAATTGTAAAAGCTGTGTACCGTGTCGTCCATCTTGCAAGAGAGGTAGAAGACTAATTAAATATATTTTTAGTTATTGAATTTTTGTATTATATTTTATCAGTCACAGTCTAACAGTCAGGCAGACAAACATAAAGAAATAAAATATGACCCTAATCTCAACAAAGATAAGCGAAGGAAAGGTAATGTCTGTCCTACTAATTTCTTTCGCACAATTTTCTCTCAAAGGTTTTATTGTTTTCTTGGAGGATATCTGTATAATAAAATAATACAACACTTTCAATATGCTTTCATCATGCTTAGATCGACTTTTAAACTAAATGTATGTAAATGGCTTAAAACTCTCGACTATCAGGCAACTGAGAGTCTTCTGATCCCTATTCGCTAAATTTATATTTCCTTAATAAACGTTCACTATCACACATACACCACCAGACACGCACACACCCACCCCAACACACCCCCATGCACTCACCCCCACACACACACTCACACATACGTATACACACTTAAATCTATATATGAATGTCCAGCCTAGATTTATTTTTATTTTATTTTTTTCTTTATATTGTTACTGTACCTAGAAAATAATTTAACTTCATCACTTGCGTTTGCTAATTAATCTAAATTTATATGTACATTTTTAAGTATAGTGGGGCCGGGTGACCCGTAACACAGGTATTTTATGCCTTTTTCGGGCACCAGTCTCTCACAAATGTTAACCCAATTTTTAGATTAAGCATTTCCTGTACAAATCTGCATTTGTGATGAGAAAATAAATAAATTATCAGTGTTATTATTTTAGTTTAAGAGTATGTGTCTGTATGTTATGGGTTCAATAATTGCCTGAAATAAATGATATTTATTAACCGACTTCCAAAAGGAGGAAGTTCTCAATTCAACTGTGGTTTTTTTTTTGTATGTTTGTTACGCGATAACTCCGCCAATTATGAATTGATTTTAATGATATTTTTTTTTATTTGGTAGGTAATAGAGGTGGTCCCATATAAATTTTAATAACTTGCTTGGGTAGTTTTTGAGTTAGCTTCAATAATACGTATTTTTTCCCACTTAGTATGTGAATGATATGTTAAGTTCCTCTCACTGTTATTTACGGTAGGTAGTGGTAAGTATTCGAATTTTTGTGGGGTAAATACCACAACTAAAAAGTGAAAAATATAAACATTTTACAAAAAAAAAAAAACAACCGACTCAATACAAAGTGAAAAATAACTTTAATTTCGGAAGTCGGTGGCAAAAAAACGAAAATTCAAAACCAAAGACACCGACATCCGAAATTAAAGTTATTTTTCACTTTGTTTTGTTTTTTTTTTGGAAGTAAGTCGGTTGTTTTTTTTTTTTGTAAAAAGTTTTTTGAAAAATGAAAATTTTGGCAGCAACATATTAATCAAATTATATCGATCGATAATGCGCCAATTCAACAGGGGCGCTAAAACTTTAGCGCCCGGGACACGGGCCCCGGCTTGCCCCCCCCCCCCCCCCTTGATCCAGGCTGGGACTCATTGTAGTCTGAATAAATAAAGTTTATTACGTAATTATTGCCATCGGGCCACAAATCCAGATTTCAGGCTGCTACTGAGAAATTCTTACTGGAATAACTCGATATTACGGCCCCATCAGCAAGCTAAGCATGACCATAATAGAAACGGGTTTTGTCGACGGAAGAATAGACAAAATGACAGATAAACTATCACAATCTGTCATTTAGTCTATTCTTCCGTCGACAAAACCCGTTTCTATGGTTGTCATGCTACGCAAGCTGGTGATCGAACCCAGAAACGGATGCTCAGTAGTCGCGCTAGGGAGCTCTAGATCAACGATGTTGTTAATAAAGTACAACATTCACAGTTGGTCAATATTGTTAGTACGACGCGGTAAATAGGACGCGGACCTAAATCATTTGCAATTTGGGCATATTTCCACCATATTATGTTGTTATTCGGATTTAGACAGTGTTTATCTAGGCTCCTACATATTTATTTTTCCAAAAACCTTTCTAAAATGAAGTTTAAACGAATTTAACAGCGTAAATTACATGTCTTCATTAGTATTGTTTTTTTCTGTATTATAAACAACAATATTTATAATATTGTTTCTGCAGAAGCATAGCTTATATTTTCAAATTACAAATTATCGAAAAAAAAATTGGAGAAAAATTAAGTCTTCATTCATCATTTTTGGTATTACGGAACACATCCAAATTTATAATAAATTTTTGAAAGATAGTAGTGCTATCGCGTCAAGCAATAATTGTCAATGTGTGCGCGGTAGTATTGCTCACTGTAGGTGTATATCGCTCCGACAGGCACTCACACTAGCGCAACGTGCTTGGAATTGAATTTTGCAATCATCTCGATTTGTAGTTGCGAGCCGTGTTCGCAGGCCTTTTAAGTAGGCTATAACCTCATTTTATCACTGAGACTATACACTATAGTTCAAAGACTAAAAACGTAGAAATTGAGACGTTGCCAATTTTTCGTCCATATCACATTCACCATGTATTTTTTTCTGTAGATGAATCTTATGGCTATGAGTTTGACTTAGTGCAATTCTAAGCATTTTATGAATGTTACAATTTTCTGGAAGTCAGCCCAAATAAAAGCTGAATGCTAAGAATTCCTATCATCACTCTTACTGTCATTATAGATCCCCGTCAAAGATTTAAATCGTAAGATTTGCCCTCACCAGTCGCGAGAAAAGTGTCAATACTGATAAGTCAGTTTACACATACAGTCTATGGTGTTTCTATAAGAACATGCGACATTGTGTGTGTTCAAAAATTCTTTAGGCTCTTTGGGCATTTTTGAGATGGGGAAAAAACAATTGAACTAGCGACACCGTTACCGACACCTCATTTTTGTAAACGCGATTTTTCTCTTTATTTATATTACGTTACGGATCAATGTTCTATGAATGTATTTTTACTTTAAAGGTTTTAGAAGTTGTTTTTTTTTTGTAAACGCTATTTTGCTCTTTATTTAGATAAAGTTACGGACTAATGTTCTATACAAGTTTTTTTTTTCCACCAAGGCGATCTTATTCAAGTTTTCACTTCTGTCGGCACTCCCGGACTGCCACTGTACCTATTTTTTTTTCGTCGTTTTGGTTAATTTTCTTGTTTCTTTTTGTAGGTAGTTAGTTATAGTATATTTAGTTTTGTAGTCTCGATGAGGCTAACTAGCATATCTATAGTCAAATTCAACTTTTATTTAATTTAAAAATTAACAAATTTTTGTACCTATTTACTGGTCAAGAAACAGGCTGTCCCTGGTTTGATTCAAATTGTAATTTTGAATATTAAAATAAACGATTTTTACTGTATTTCTATTTTGTTAATGTCCCTCAGCAAACTTCGTGTTTCGTCAGTCATCGGATTTCTATGAGTCGCCCTTTGCACTTGGTGCAGGCTGGACTGGACTGGACTGGAATTAATGCTCTTTTATAATATAATTTATTTTAAAAATGGGAGGAAAGCTGCTAAAGTCACTGGCACGATAGATACGAAAACTTTTTACAAAAAAAAACAACCGACCTCCAAAAAAAACACTACAAAGTGAAAAATAACTTTAATTTCGGAAGTCGGTGTCTTGTGTTTTGTATTTTCGTTTTTTGCCACCGACTTCCTAAATTAAAGTTATTTTTCACTTTGTAGTGTTTTTTTTTGGAGGTCGGTTGTTTTTTTTTGGAAAAAGTTTTTATTTTTCACTTTTTAGTTGTGGTACCTACCCCACACACATTCGAATACCACTACCTGCTACCAGTGACAGATACTTATCATATCATCTACATACTAAGTGGGAAAAAAATACGTATTTTGTTTTTGTAGCTAACTCAAAAACTATCAAAGCAAAGTTAATAAAATTTATATGGGACCAATTCGAGAGCACACCCTTTCAAACAAAAAAATAATTTTCAAAATCAGTCCACAATTGACGGAGAAATCGGTGGACATACATAAAAAAAAAAAAACCGACTTCCAAAAAGGAGGAGGTTATATAACCTCCTCCTTTTTGGAAGTCGGTTAAAAATAGTTTTACAGCTCTGTATTTGTTCACATGGAAATCAAAATAATAAAGTACTTAGTTCGAAATTCAAATTATTATACACGATAAATCTAATAATTGATGGACATGGAAATTAGCATTCGTTTGTATTCGGAAATGCGATGATTACCGAGGAGCATTAAGAAAATAGAAATACTGTACTTTGCTTTTACTTTATATAAAAGCACGGCGAGCAAAAAGGAACATAATTATCGATTGTATAACTTTTTCATAATCGATACTAAGCTTTATTAATACCTCATTTAAGCAGACAACCAGAATGCGGCCTAAGATAGGCTTATAGGGACCTAACTATGATGAAAAATGACTATTATGTACTTTCCACTTCCCCTCTGCCATAAAAAGGCAGAAAGCATAAAGCTGCCCATAGCAAAATCAGCCGTTAATGTTCCCACTGACATAGACCTATTAGGGGGTCCTGAGCATCATCATTTGAGTAGGGACACGAAAAAAGTATCGATACTTTGTGGTATCGAGTACATTTCCATTCGATACCGATACTTTTGTACTCGATACTTTTCATTCGATAGTTTTACTCAACGAGTACTTTTTGGCAGGTATCGTATCGAATAAGAAATTAAGTTTTAAATGGGTAATCTTAGAAATTACCCATTTAAAACTTGCGACCTTACGGCTTATGTTTATGGTTATGGCAACGCCACCTAGTTCACTCGTTCTTAACCTTCAAAAATATTACATCGATCTTTGCTCGAAATCGTTCCTTCCGTTCACAGTTAAATTCCTAACCTTTCCTTCATTCATTTACTACACTAATCAATCACTCATTCACTCACTCTTTCACCGTTGTCATTTGTTTTTTCATGTCCTGCCCTACTGAAGTTAAACTGACGTTATTTACTGACTGATATTGACCTATGCTCTATGCGCATTAGGCCCTAAGAAAAGTAATCGATACCTTGAAGTATCGATACTTTTGTTTCAATACTTTTATGAGAACGATTTTTTTTTTTCGATACTACTCATGAGTACAGTATCGATACTTTCTATTCGTGTCCCTACATTTGAGCCGAAAACCCCACTGCTGGACATAGGCGTCCCCCAAACGTCATCAAATAATAACATAAGTAACTCTCACTAACCTTATTCAACAGCCGACGCATCTAAACTAACATAACTGGCCCCCATATTTTCTCTATGGCGCGTGGAAACTACATGTTTCTTCGCTGTCTCTCCCTCCTCGACATCAGAGTCACAAACACCACATTTCAGACACCCAAATTGGTAATACACATATTTGTTCCGAAGTAGCATATTTATGTTATGCTTTAACTCCAAATAAAAGCGGAAAACGCTCTCGATTGCTGGCTTCTCCTTGAAATGCCCAGCGTATACCAAGTGAGTCAAAAGGGACCGGATAGAGTTGAAAACTCCTTTGCATTCAACGCAGGTGAAGCTAGAACCTTCACTGTGTAGAATGTGGTTGCCTTTCATGTACACGCTGATAATATCTCCCTTGTTCGCGTTGATTTTGGCTTCAGCAACAGCGGTTTGGTGGTCAATGCAGCTCAAAATATGCTTAACCGCTTCATTCGCATCTTGGAACGTAAGATCGCAGACTTCACATTTCATGTCAACGTTAATTTTGTTCGCAGTCAGAAGTTCTCGATCTACATCATTGTATAGAGCAGAACGGATCAACTTCGACAATGTCTCGAAATGGGAAGCGCTTTCAAAATGTTCAACCACCGCTGAGATCGATGGCACGGCCACGAATTCCGGGCAGATGGTGCAAACGTAAAAATTGCCGAAGCTAGCAAAATATTCAGAAGGACGGCAATGATTTTTGTAAAGCATCGACAGCTTCCGAGGCGCCGCGTTCCTCAGATGCTTCTTTTGGCGAATATGGTTGAACAGGACCTGTCTTGGGCCCTTCAACGTCATATCGCAGCAGGTACAATAGTTCCCGATCTTCCCCGAAGGCTTGATAAAGTTCTCTATTATGACATGATCTCGATTATTATGCGGTTTACCGACGCTAGCTAAGTACTTCGTCCAGTTCAAATCTTTTGGGCCCCATTCTTCAGGGATGGAGCGGTCGGGGTCGCTCTCCTTTATACGGATGTATAGCTCGTCAGAGAGTTTAGCAAGATGTTTCTCATCTAAGATATGCAAAATGGATGCCTCGATGGAATCGATGGAAGTTTTGCACAGACGGCAATACAATCCGTTAGGAGTGTAAGTGATATCGTGGCTCAGAAGGAACGTGTCGTTCATCTCCTTAATTTTCTCCGTGGAAGGTTCAGTCAATGAGAAAGAAATGCTCTTATCAGCCTGTAAGATGCAGGAAAGGTTGTGAATGTGACTTTCACTGAACACGTGGTTCAAAACACTATCATAATGGAATCGTAAAGTGTAATACTCGCAAGCGATGCAAAAGAAAGCTAATTTTCCAGTTCTGTCATCGATCAATGACAGCAACTTATGGTTGACGAGTAACTTGACAATCAGGGCCTCAATAGGTCCGTAGTAACGATACTTCTTCGCCTGATTCTTCGGCTTCTCAGCCGCTTGTTCGTTCTCATCGTTATCAATATTCTTGTTTGCATCGGCAGCGAAATTCTGATAAACATTATCCTTAATACTCATAATTATAGGAGCTACAGAAGACGTTTGTGTTGAAAAATCAATAGCCGCGACATCGGAACATAATTTGTCGTATAATTCTTGGTAGAATTTGAGAGCAGCATCGACGCTTGCTTCCGAAGCTTCCGGGAGATGCTTCATCAGTACAGAGCTGAGTTTCGACGAGAAATTTCGGTCCAATCTCTCGACCGGTTTAGTTATGCTAAGTTCTTTGATCTTCGGCAGTGGGGTTTCTCCCATAGCGGAAAGACGTCGGGACATGTTTGGCAGAAGGATTGGCTCGGCCACATCGATACTCGCTCGCTTCAACTTAGGCAAGTGGGCATCCGAATTAAAGTGTTTCTGAAGCGATTCCATCAACGGCTCCTCGTCATTCAATTCAATCTCAATATTACAATCGGTGCAAATATGCACCTGCTTCGCGTCTTCAGAAGTAAAATTAAATAACTCAGCTTTCAACAATTCAGGAACTTCGCTTACGGGAAGACTGTTGAACCTCTGTCTCTGGAGGTTACTCTTCTTCTCCGTAGTAAATATATATTCAACTTCGACATAATCTCGTTTTTGTAAATAAATCTTTTTGTGCGTAGAGTCTAGGCTCCTCAGATAGGAGAGAAGTGTTTTGTTTTGTTGCGTCAGAGGATGGTTGACGACGTTTTGGAAGTGTCTCGCGAGACGTTTAATTTCTTCGGATTTTCGAAAGGATAGTACAGTGAGGTTTTCCATTGTTGTGATGAACTTTCTGTCAACCCACAACTGAATGCCTTGATCTTGAAACCAAGAATATTGGCCGCGCTTATAAAAGCTTATAATAACAGTTTTGAAGTAATTTGCTGTCTCGTTCTGCCCGTACTTTGCCGAATAGTAATTTTGGGTACCCAAAATAGTTTGTTAGGATTTGGACTTCAAAATAAAATGGTGTTTTTTTTATTTGATTTTCACTGCATTTCAAGATCTGGAAAGAGGAGAATACAATTGGTTATTTATAGGAAAAAAAAACGTAATAAAAGTTAAGCCCATCAAAATCATAACATGTAAAAGAATGCAAGTCTCGCAACGCAGTTCTTTTACCGCAAAAAGATGTGAGATCTCGTAAAAGCATACTGTTGAAGCATTTAAACGAAGAGTGAAAGAACACTATCTTTCCAACTCGTCATAGTTGCATAGTTATTTTAAATCACATTGTAATTGTATATATTGTAGTGATATTTATTTTAGAAGTATGTATGTTGTTTAAATTGAAATTAGTGAATTGTTTTTTTTTCTTCTTTGATTTATGTTTTTATTTTCTCTTCTACGGTTACACACGTTGTCTACATCTCTTTTAATATACTTTCCTATCGCAGGTATGCTGGAAGAGATTTCTTTAGAAATAAGCATTGCCTTTGTACGTATTTTTCTGTTCCCTCAACAAAACTGTGTAACTTTTAAACTAAATCATCCATCGCGATGAAACAAACTCCATAATGATTAGAAGTAATTAGGCGTCCACATAAAATGAAAATGGAGAAAAAAACTACCCTCAATTGAAAATAAACATGTTTTTTTAGCAGGACAACTATTTTTTTCTCATTTTTTACAATAACTGTAAAATTTATAAGTAACATGCCAAAGAGAATTTTTTTATCCATTTTTTTTTTTTTCTGTCGATAAAATTAAGCATAGATTCCCTCATTTCGACATACGTGCACATTATGAAGAATCACACTATTTAAATACCCAGTTTAGCAATAAAAAAGTTACCATTGGTAAGTAAAACAATTCATTTTTAGGGTTTATAGTTTCGTCATGTCCGTCTGTCTGTCTGTCTGTCCGCGGTCTAGCTCCGAGACCCTTAGTACTAGAAAGCTGTAATTTGACATAGGTATACATATAAATTACGTAAGTGGTAAAACAAAATTATGAAAAACATTTTTTTTTAGGGTACACGTAATGTAATGTTTTATTTTTTATTTTTTTATCCCATAGTGTGGGGTATCATTGGAAAGGTCTTACAAAAACATTATGAGTTTGTGAAAACCATTTTTGGATTCAGGGATTCGTTTGCAAAATATTAAGCTTTAAAGTGCACATTTTTGTTAGAGTCAAGTGTCCCCCCCTCCTGCCAGCTAAATGGTTGGTTTTGGATGTGTGAAAAAAATCACAGCAGTAGTTTATATAACGAAATTAAAAGGAAAACTATCACAGCTAAGTAAGCTTTACTAGTTATCGAGTAATAATCGACCAACTTAACTTTGCAGTTGCAAAAACATGTTTTCCCATACATTCCGTATGGGAGAACATGTTGATCAACTACAAAGTTAAGTTTGTTTTTGGGATAAATTCATCCCAACTACGGAACTCTTCATTGTGCGTGGTCCGACACGCACTTGGCCGGTTTTTATTTATAGGAACCGAGCATTAATCCGGCACTGGCTCATGTTTGCCCAACGCATACCTAGAGATAAGACTTGAACACTTATTCATTTAAAATCGTCTTCATAAGGAAAAAACAGTTTCAATACAAACGGATTTAAGGTAAAATAGTTGTCCTGTAGTAAAAACATCAACATTTTAATTATTATTGCAAATAACATGGCCGTGCCGGAAGTATAAAGCGTCATTTCTGGAAAACAGGACGTTTTTAACAGAGGGGATTTACAGTAAACACTATCATAGAACGTAGTTAATTGATTCAGGCGTGACCTTGCGGAAATCCATTATAAAATACATTAAAAAAATACAATAGACGTGGATATATTTAGTAACCTGTTCCGCTTATCTATTTCTAAAGAGCCATAAAAAACTCCTGAAATAAATCGACACGTGTTTCACCTCTCAACGAGGCATCCTCAGGATGACGATGGACTTGTTGCGAACTCGAACACGGCGTGTTGCCACACCGAGCGCTGAGTGCACTCAGCGCTCTAAGTCCATCGTCATCACGTGTCGATTTATTTCAAGAGTTTTTTATGGCTCTTTAGAAATAGATAAGCGGAACAGGTTACTAAATATATCCACGTCTATTGTATTTTATCATAGAACGTGTAAAAAAAACCCTGTCCGGTTATTAAGAATCATACTGAGTCTATTTAGGTGGTAACTCGAAAAAAAAAACAATAACAAAAACAGTGGCACTCCGGGAGTGCCGACAGAAGTGAGAACTTAACAAGATCGCCTTGGTGGAAGAAAAATACTTGTATAGAACATTGGTCCGTAATCTTATCTAAATAAAATCCTTCCAAAACCTTTAAAGTAAAAATACTTGCATAGAACATTGATCCGTAACGTAATATAAATAAAGAGCACAATTGCGTTTACAAAAATGAGGTGTCAGTAACAATGTCACGGGTTCAATTGTTTTTTCCCATCTCAAAAATGCCCAACGCGCCTAAAAAGGTTTTCGACACGATACCCCTTGGTAAGACTGGTTGGCAAACTTTCGGGCTTCTGACGACCCGTAACGACTGTCAAAGATTTACAAATGACAGCCGGGACCAACGGCTTAACGTGCTTTCCGAGGCACGGAGGGGTCTCGGTATGTAAAGATGGACACCCATCCACAGTCCAACCCCTGCAAGCATAGCTTAACCTGATGGATCGACCCGTGCGGCTTTAGTACTTACCCACGAACTATCGGTCTTTTAATTTAAAAAAAATATATACAGGGTGTCAGGGACATCGACGCGAAAACTGTTACCATGGATTCAGTACATGATTCTGAACCGTCTTGCGTTGAAATTTTTCATCGTTTATTTAAAAAAAGTTGTGCCATACATTTTGACCGCGTAGGTATTGCACTTTTCTATGAAACAGCAGATTTAAAAAAAAAAATACCGACGAAAAATTTCAACGCAGGGGGGTTCAGAATCATGTACTGAATCCATGGTAACAGTTTTCACGTCGATGTCCCTGCCACCCTGTAGATAAAATATGTACTAGAACCCAACCCCAACATAGTTGGGAAAAGGCTAGACAGATTTTTAAGCTATTGCATAGCTTTTATCGCGGGCTTTGTTGAGCGCGGCGACCGAATCAAGAAATTCCGTAACGTAACGAAAATAAAACCTAACACCCCCCACTCCGCCTACCATGTAATGACGGTTCCCATGACAACGTGATGTTGTCATGGGAACGTAATTTTTGTTTTATGTCATCACGTCATCATCCCAAGTGTAGCGTTGACAAATAGGAAGTATGGAGGTTACAAATGCTATGCAATCGCTTTACCGCGGCAGTCCCCGAGTGCCACACGTTTTTTTATTAATGTATTATACATAAGCCTGCCTAAAATTATATACAAGATGGTGGAAACCAGCTTCCAAATCTATTGTGATGTAAGTTAGCAGAACTGGATGGATTTATAACTGTTTCCTGCATTTATAAATGCATTAATAGTAAATTGAGTGTCTGTGACTCTGTGAGGAAATTTATACGAGGAAAATAATATCAAATGCGGTGTGAATTCATGGCATGTCTGTATAGTACTTAGGGAAGTTGTACTCACAAAATGACAATAGATCGAGCTTATTTTTAACGTTCAAGTTCAGCGCACACTGCCTACACCCGCAGCGGGTCGCATTTCATTATGAATAAAAGACAATTTTTTGAAACCCCCGACTACAGATGTGAAACAACCGATTTAAAACGTTTTAAATAAAATGTTGCGGTTTTAAACCCCAAATAAATCGTTTGAAACCCTTTTAAGGGGACGATAACCGACTTTTAATGATTTTATACTGAAGATGACGTCTAAACGAGTAGTGTTAGTGATTTGGAAAAAATATATGTTAAATAAAAGCATTTATTTTAATATAGGCATATTTTCGATTATGTTTATATTACATAGTGAAATTAATTTGTAAAGTTATGTCTAACGCGGATAAAAAACTGAGAATGACGCAAAATCTATCAAGCGTATTTTTCTGAAAACTTAACCATTTTAAAGATAATTAAATTATTGATCTTTTAGTATACGTGTTTTATTAAAATACCTTTTGTTTTACGTGTAATAAATTAATAATGCGTATAATTTGGGACAGTGCTCCTTGATGGGCGAGTCCTATTACTGGCTGGACGTCCGACGCGTTGCGTGAGCTCAGTACAGAACACGCAAGCTAACCATTCAAGGTCACTGTCATATATCTGCGTCTTAAACGGTTGAAAACTCGCCTACAAAAATAAAGTGCCCGGCGCGGCGGCCACGCGCGTCCCTTTATGTATGTGCATGTGTGTGTAGGGTAGGCGGGCTGGCAACGTTGCGTCGAGTGACGACGACGTCAACGAGATTGCGAGAGTGTGAGTTTGGTTTTAAACCAAATCAAATTGATTATTTATATCGTATGAAAACAATGAAAAAAAAAAAATTACTAACACAGGGTTTTTGGGTACTCCTTTATATCCCTACCTCGGTAAAATCAAGAAAATGTAGTTATAATTAAGAAAAACATTCATCAACACCAACTGTTTTAAATCGAAAAAATAATTGTTTATTTCGGTTTTAAACGTTTTTTTTTTCGTTTTAAATGGATTGGTTTAATTGGTTTTAAACCGGCCTTACATCCGTGCCCCCAACACTAACAATTTTTTTTAAAAGTAATCAAATAAAATGTATTGCCTCGTTAAGTTTACTATAAGTTGTAGGTAATTAAATAGGCTAGCTAAGAACACTCTCGATCAAGTCACCTTTCAAACAAAACAAAAAAATAAAAATCTGTTCAGCCGTTTAGCAGAAATGCTGGCGCAGACAGACACACACGTTAAACTTGTAACTCCCTTATTTTTCCGTCGGGAGTTAAAAAGAGGTTGTATGCTAACGACCACACGATAGAAGTGAAGACATATAGAGGACTGGAGCCGAGTATACCCGATTCAGCGTCACCGACACGAGCGTGACGGTTGTTTCGTTCACTTCAAAAAGCGCAGTGGGGCCGTACTGTAAATAAATTCTCAGTGTATGTATTAACATACAATGAAAATTTACTATTACTTATGTTTACTTTTTACATTAATATTCATATCAATATCTTATATATAAAATTCTCGTGTCACAATGTTAGTTACCTTACTCCTCCGAAACAGCTTTACTGATTTTTTACTAAATTTTATATGCATATTCAGTAGGTCTGAGAATCGGCTACTGGTGCCGATTCCCTTGTTCACAAACTAAACTAAATTTAAGTTCAGTGCATCTTTTTCTTTCTATTTCATTAAGAAAAGGACAGAAGATAAATTTTAGTTTAGTCCTGTCAAATTAATCAGCGCTTGACGAAAATTGACGTAATTTTAGTCGGCAAGTTTTTAATCACGTCTAAACTTGTATGGAGAGTGACAGGTGCTGATTAATTTGACAGGACTAAACTAAAATTTATTTTCTGTCCTTTTCTTAATGAAATAGAAAGAAAAAGATGCACTGAACTTAAATTTAGTTTAGTTTGTGAACAAGGGAATCGGCACCATCATCTATTTTTCATAACCCTAAGTGATAAGGGTTGTCCACCCCAAACAAATAATTGGCAAAACAACGTTTGCCGGGGTCAGCTAGTATTTTTTATATTTTATAAAAAAAATAAAAAAATATTTATTATATTTTTATTTATTATATTATATTTATATTATTCATAATTGATTATATTCTAATTGGGGTGTTTGGTGGTGTGCGTTAATTCAGGGGACAAGTTGTACAATGTCATTGCGCAAATCAACATTATGATAGACGTAGGAATGGGTAATGGCCCCAGCATAAAGGGAAAAAACGTACTTTGAAATTGAAAGAAAGCCCTGTTTCGTAACTAAGAGCTTTTATAAGTCTTGAAGCCTCGACAATGCAAAGTTGTGGGCGGCCAGTGGCCACCCACTTGTGAGATCGTGGGAGGAAGCCCGCATTGCTACGTCGCACCGTGGGCGAACTTTTGATATTTATTAATATTACAACAAGCCGCCTCCTATGGGATTTCGCATCGGCAAAATACTATTTAACATTTTCAAAACCTCACTTTCACTATTTAAGGGGACGATAACCGACTTTTAATGATTTTATACTGAAGATGACGTCTAAACGAGTAGTGTTAATGATTCGGAAAAAATATTTGTTAAATTAGAGCATGTTCCTAATATTTTAATATAGGCATATTTTTGATTATGTTTATATTACATAGTGAAATTAATTTGTAAAGTTATGTCTAACGCGGATAAAAAACTGAGAATGACGCAAAATATATCGAGCGTATTTTTCTGAAAACTTCACCATTTTAAAGATAATTAAATTATTGATCTTTTAGTATACTTGTTTTATTAAAATACTTTTTGTTTTACGTGTAATAAATTAATAATGCGTCTAATTTGGGACAGCGGTCCTAATACTGGCTGGACGTACGACGCGTTGCGTGAACTCAGGGGGCCTACCACCAGCTCATAAATCAGTATTATTTTAATATGACTTCAGTGTGGGAAAGAGATGAAGCTCTACAGGACGTATAGCTCCATCTCTTTCTCCCACTGAAGTAATATTAAAATAATACTGTTTATGAGCTGGTGGTAGGCCCTCTGTACAGTAACACTACTCGTTTAGACGTGATCTTTAGTATAAATAATTAAAAGTCGGTTATTGTCGCCTGAAGTAGATCGCCGTTTTCAACTGAGTCGTCAGTAACAAAACAATCGTTACTATTACCCACAATCACTAAAGAGAACTAAACGCAATCAGCACATCCAACACGTTCAAAAGTTTCATTGTTGTGGAATATTGACTCTGGCAGAAGTGATTTTTTAGCTGATTTGTTATGATTTTGTCTTATCAGATTGTTTTGTATGCATAGTTACATCATTACCACTAATTTAAACTTATCATCTATTCGAACGATGAGCTTTAAGTCTCATCTACATGCTCAGAGTTTATCTTGAACGACTCGAGTTCATTTTAAGACTCGAGTCCTTTGTTATGACTCGGGCTCAGCTTGACTCTAGACTCTGAGCCTTTTTAGCACACTGAGTCTTGCATAATTGAGTAGTCTTTAAAATTACGACTCAAAGACTCGACTTCTTTACAACACTACCGACGACTCAGTTCAAAACAGCCCACCTATAGCAACTTGCCCTGTTTCGAACGGGTGCTATCTTTCTAAGTGGCAACATGTTGTCAAAACATCGAGATTTTCGATTGATCAGGTTAAGCTACGCTTGCCGGGGTTGGTCCGTGCACGGGTGACCATATTTACATACCGAGACTCCTCCGTGCCTCGGAAAGCATGATAAGCCGTTGGTCCCGGCTGTCATTCGTGGATCTTTGTCACGGGTCGTTAGAAGCCCGAAAGTCTGACTCTTACCAAGAGATACCACACAGGAACCGGTCTTATCGTATTACCCAATAGCCAGTACCCTAATTGCATAATACAACACAATCTGTTTCGATTTGAAACAAATTGCTAATCCATTGCTTCATAAGTTGGAAAAAAAATCTGCTCAACAACGTAAATAACGCAATGAATGTTGTTGAAATGTCACAAATGAAACAAATTAGGCAAAATTGTTTACGAAAATAAGTTACGCAATTAGGGTACTGGTTGTGGACGTCAGATAGGCAGTCGCTCCATGTAAAATACTGGTATTCAGCTGCATCCGGTTAGATTGGAAGCCGATAGCAATATAGTTGGAAAAGGGTAGATAGATTGATTCAAAAATGCGTCATTAGATGGCGTTTTTCAATGTCAAAGGAGCGTTAAAACAGTTAGTTCAGTTAGTGATGTCATTGACCTTTCACTCGCGTTGTTTATCAACATTATTATTTTTAATACTGGTTTGTTTTCATACATCACTCATGACTAACCCAACTCTGGCCTGACGTAGTTTATTTTTCTTTTCTGGCGTTTATAAGTTCAGTAGATGCTCGGCCGTAAAGATGCCACAGCGAAATTTAGAAAAGGAATGTATTTCATTGAACCTCAAATAATTCCCCTTTTGTTTTCCTTCGATCGACCCGCGCGGCTTTTATTACTTAGCCACGAGCATGCATTTATAATCAGCCTATAATGGTGCCGATTCCCTTGTTCACAAACTAAACTAAATTTAAGTTCAGTGCATCTTTTTCTTTCTATTTCATTAAGAAAAAGACAGAAGATAAATTTTAGGTTTAGTCCTGTCAAATTAATCAGCGCTTGAAGTAAATTGACGTAATTTTAGTCGGCAAGTTTTTAATCACGTCTAAACTTGTATGGAGAGTGACAGGCGATGATTAACTTGACAGGACTAAACTAAAATTTATCTTCTGTCCTTTTCTTAATGAAATAGAAAGAAAAAGATGCACTGAACTTAAATTTAGTTTAGTTTGTGAACAAGGGAATCGGCACCAATGTTCAGTGTTGCCAACCCGTACGATAATTATGGGGGCGTACGATAATTTGGCCAATGGTACGATGTACGATAATGAATGTCTAATGTACGATAATTTTACGATCTGCTGAAAAAATGAGTTCCATTAACAAAACGTATTTGTTAGACAAAATTAAACGCAATAAAATAACAAAAAAATGTCAATTATGTCAACATCAACAAGTATCTCTCTCTCTTTCCCTCTCTAGTTTTTCTAATTAATTTTACAGTGAAAACACAAAAATATCAATTAAAAACGATGACAGAGATGTTTACGGTTTGTGCTGCTAGCGCCATTAGTGGTGAAACTTGGCATATACTTCCCCTTTGACTCTAATATAAAATTGTCTTTTGATAGCAATTTTGTTTGAATTAACGTCTTACGTTTTTTTTTTTTTTTTCATTTGGATTTTTCTTTTGTAAGATAATTTTGCCCAAAAAACGATAATATCAACGTGGGATCTCGATAATTTGAACTTTTGGAGTTGGCAACACTGATAATGTTCCCACGGCTGGGACACAGACCTCCTCTCTGTGAAAGGGAGTGGGCCAAAATCCATCACGCGGGCACTGTGCAGGTTCTTGGATGCATGTGACATCCAAGAACCATAAAAACCCAAAATACAATAACTTTTAAATATTCAACTCATTAAAAACAAAAACACTTAAATAAAATTGTCAAAAAATTATGAAAATATCAGAATGGAAAAATAAATTAAAATTTTAAATATAAAATTGTCAAAAAAAATTGAAAATGTCAGAATGGAAAATAAAATAAAATGTTAATTTTTTTTTTTAATTGTCAAGGAGTAAAATTTTATAAAAATGTCAAAATACTTTTAAAACTAAAAATAAGAACTATAAGAAATCATACATTATTTTGCCATTGTTGTCAATTTATTGTTTATGATAGATAAGGGTTTTCCATCAGGAATTTCTTAGTAACAGCCCGGAGTTTGGAAGTTGGCAATACGTATACGTTAAGCCGTTGGCCCTGCGCCTGATCTCTCTCTCTGGTCGTGTTGGATTGCTGTCCTATCGGACTATGAGAGTGAGGGAAGAATGAGTGCATCTGTGTCTCACACTTGTATCTCCCACGTCAAAAGCTTTCAGAAAATCCATCTGGAGGACTAGTGTAAGATAGTGAGTGACTACATTGAATACATTCCTACTACACACGTTGATGCTTCCATAGTAATATTATAAATACGCAGGTAGCTCTGTCTGTGTTAACTTTTCACTCCTAAACCATTGAACCAATTGTTACTAAATTAGATAGAAAAGTACCTAGGAACCTGGAGATAGACAGGCTACTTTTCAGCCTGGATATTTGTATTACAAAATGATAATAAAATTACAAAATCCATCCAGATGAAGTGTAGGTAATGATATAGTGAGATGTTTCAAATTTATGACAGGGTTTAGCATAGATAATACTGATGAAGTTCATCAAACATAAAAATGAACATGTGGGCGAGTTACGTGAAAATCAATAAAAATATATGATAATATGTAGATAAAACTAATCTCCTTGTAATAAAAACAATATCCATTAAGCTATATACCAGTCCAAATATTGAATTTGGAAGGCTAAATGTAGACTATAAACCACATTGTACAGTTTTAAAATCTGTTAAGATAGACTAAGGCAACATTTCATTCTGCCTGAAGCAATCCTCTTTTATTCATTCAAAATAACATACAACATTGTAGATCTAATACCATGGATATCATAAATTATTTACAACATGGGCTTTATAAATATGTTAATCTCCAACAGCAAAACCATCTGAATATCACTTTCATTGCCTTCTAAGACAGAATTCTTGAATGATAATGCCCATATTTTTAAATAAAAAAATAATGTAGGTACCTATACAAAGGAATCAAATTGGCAGAGACAGTTCTAGAAAAATGAGGAAAAAAATGTTATGCTGGTTTTAATGCGAATAAAAAACCACCATAGACAATATACATTAGATTATGTGCATAACAAAGTAACGATTGAGAGTGCGTAAGTACCTACATAAAAATATGCACAACATATAGAAAAAATATATATAAATCGGCAGTCAAATTAATAAGTATTATTAACAAATACCGTTACAGAAACTTCTTCGCACACAAAATAAAAAAAAACTTAAAAAAAAACACGGAATATTTTAAGGTTATAATGATTAGGCAAATATACAAATATGTTTTTGAGTAAAAAAATTAAGGGGAATGTGGAAAATATGTTATTATTTACCTGAAAGTCTTGATTTTGTGCATGGCAGCGTGTTGCAGCCTAATTAATTTTTATTTAGTACGGGCAAAAACTGACAGCCTGTGGTGACATGACAGACTAGAATTTTTTGACGTTTCGAACGTGATCCGGGACAGGGGGTAACAGGGTGGCCAGGTTATTGAGATTTGCCTTAATTCCGGATGAAGTGGTATAAATGTTATAAAAGTACGGCTACAACATTTTTAGTACCTACTGAAAAGAATTGAAAATATGTATATTAAAAAGAAACTTTCAACAAATAAACATTTCAAGGCTATTATACAATTCATTCAAATAAAATGACACAAAAATGTTATCCGATACGTCAACTCTAGGGTTCGTTTTACTATGGCGAGTCCTCACCCATTTTTTTATGACAAAATAATTTAGAATCGTATTCATTTCAAATAAGTTCTCTCAGCACGTTCATTATGGTACCTTAATAGTTTAATGAACAGCTACTAATCCGAGAACCAAATTGGTTTTTATTACCACGCAATATGTACGAAAAGTAGAGTATTCTACTCGGGGATAAAGGTGTCTTCGTCTTGGGCGAGCTTGAATCCCTTGCTGCACTTAGGATTCTAGTCTTAACTCCCTCGCTACCTCGAAAACACTAGAATCCTTCGTCGTGTTCGGGATTCAAAATATCGCCCGCGACATTTAGACACTGCTTTATCCCCTTAGTGAATAATCTACAACAGAGACAGAAACTCCCTAACTGTGCGTTCGCACTGGCGAAACATTTACAACGAAACATGTTGGAATCTCTATTTTCTGTCAATTTTCCGTACAAAGTTTGACAGGCACTAGAGATTTCAACATGTTTTGTTGTGATGTTTCACCAGTGCGAACGCATAGTAAAAATGACCGGCCTCAAAACAAAATATCCCCACATTTTTTGGCACAGATAATAATCACTGCGTCATCTTTAGCTACGTGTCGTATTACGAAGTAAAGTAAACATTAGAAAAATAATCACAAAGTTATTTATGTCATAAATTAGCCATGGTATTTATAATGGATGACCTTGTTAACAGAAGATGGTTTATTTGCCGATGATTCATTAACTTAATTAACATATATGTATTAACAATGTTGGTTTTCTTATTTGCTTGTGTTTGCAGGACGTTGTAACAACGTTACAACAGAATTTATAAATCAAGATTGTCATTTTACGGCATAGTTTTCGTTCAGCAGTAGTGAGTTGAGTACCGTTATTACCAAAAGCCAGAGATACTGTTATAGAACTGGTTTTCGCATTTGTTGTAAATTACTTGTTGATCTGCCACAAAGAGAAGTTATGAACAAACTGATGATGTTTAAAAAATTGTGCGGCTTTTTTAGGGTTCCGTAGTAAACAAGGAACCCTTATAGTTTCGTCATATCCGTCTATCTATCTGTCCGCGATCTAGCTCCGAGACTCTTAGTACTAGAATTTGGCATTAGTATACATATTAATTACGTAGACCAAGTGGTAAAACAAAATTATGAAAAAAAAAAAAAATATAGGGTCCATACCTCTCCTACACGTACAGTGGTGATGTTTTTTTTTCTATCCCTTGGTGTGGAGTATTGGAAAGGTCCTTCAAAAACATTGTGAGTATGTGAAAACCATTTTGGATTCAGGGATCCGTTTGCGAAATATTAAGCTTAAAGTGCTAATTTTTGTTAGAGTCAAGTGTGTGTGTGTGTCCCTTGCCAGCTAAATGGTTGGTTTTGGATGTGTGAAAAAAATCACAGCTGTAGTTTATATAACGAAATTAAAAGGAAAACTATCAAAGCTAAGTAGGCTCTACAAGTTAACGAGTAAAATAATCGACCAATTTGCAGTTGCAAAAACATGTTTTCCCAAACATTTTGTATGGTTGGTGGAGAACATGTTTTTTAACTACAAAGTAAGTTTGTTTTTGGGATAAATTCATCCCAACTACGGAACCCTTCATTGTACGTGGTCCGAAACGCACTTGGCTGATTTTTATTATTTTTAACTTTTATTGAGACAGGTATAACAGCGGATGAATGGACTCATTTTTAGGGTTCCGTAGTAAACTAGGAACCCTTATAGTTTCGTCATGTCCGTCTGTCTGTCTGTCTGTCCGCGGTCTAGCTCCGAGATCCTTTGTACTAGAAAGCTGTAATTTGGCATAGGTATACATATTAATTACGCCGATAAAGCGGTAAAACAAAATTATGAAAAACATTTTTTTTTAGGGTACCTCTCATACACGTAAAGTGGTGATGTTTATTTTTTTATTATTTTACCCCATGGTGAGGGGTATCATTGGAAAGGTCTTTCAAAAATATTGTGAGTTTGTGGAAACCATTTTTGGATTCAGGAATTCGTTCGCGAAATATTAAGCTTTAAAGTGCTAATTTTTTTTAGAGTCAATTGTCCCCCCCCTGCCGGCTAAATGGTTGGTTTTGGGTGTGTGAAAAAAATCACAACAGTAGTTTATATAACGAAATTAAAAGGAAAATTATCACAGCTAAGTAGGCTTTACAGGTTAACCAGTAATAATCGACCAACTTAACTTTGCAGTTGCAAAAACATGTTTTCCCATACATTCCGTATCATTATCAGCTTATAATATTCCCACTGTTGGGACAAATGCCTCCTCTCGAGGGAGTGGGCCGTAATCCACCACGCGGGCCCAGTGCGGGTTGGTCGATGTCACATATCTTCGAATATTTCGGTTCTAGGACATGCCGGTTTCCTCACGATGTTTTCCTTCACCGTTTTGAGAGCAGTGGTGATGAAATTAAATACACAAAGTAAAGCGCCTGTCTGGTTTTGAACTCACGACCTACAACTCGTAAGTCGGGGCCGTTACCACTGGGCTACTACTGCTCCCACTGGGCCACCACTGCTCCCACTGGGCCACCACTGCTCCCGTTCCGTATGGGAGAACATATTTTTCAACTACAAAGTTTAGTTTGTGAACAAGGGAATCGGCACCAGTAACTCTAAAAACAAACCGGGTGCATAGACTTGTAAAAGTTTGTTTTTGGGATAAATTCATCCCAACTACGGAACCCTTCATTGTCCGTGGTCCGACACGCACTTGGCCGGTTTTATCTAGATAATAACCTTTTGTAGATAATATAGATATAGTAGATATATACACATAAATAAAATTGAAGTGTCTGTTTGTAATTTGTAATGTCAAAATAACAGCATTTTACTAAATACGTATGAAGTAGTACGGTATAAACGGTACATAGAACAAAAAAAATTTTTTTGTCTCTCTGTTAGTTCCGGCTGATCTCCAAAACGGCTGGACCGATTTTGACGAGACTTTCACTGACAGATAGCTGATGATAAATGGCGTAAATCAGGCAACTTTATGTTTAAAAAGCGGCATATGCAATCTAACAATTTATGATTGTATAATTGTTTGTCTTATGTGGGGTATAAGTCCACGAGTCTTATTTCTGGGGTGCCAACCGTACTCTAATTTAGAGTATTGTACTCTTTTTCGCGTAGGCGTACTTTATAATCTACAAAAGCAATAGAGTACCGGCGCTAAAATACTCTACATAAATTGACTCTCAATTTGAATTAAATGAATTCAGCATTCACTTATACTCTGTTTGAAATAAGATCAGACGTTTAACTAAACCTTTTTACAGTCCGTTCAACCGATTTTGACTTCTATTGCGTTGGTGGCATGATAAATGACAGCTACAGTAACCAGTTGGTTTGTAACCACTTTTTTTGCTTTTAGTGCCATCCTTATGCCTACGGGATAGAAATCAAAATCGGTTGACCGGACTGTAAAAAAGGTTTGTTTAAATGTCTAATCTTATTTCAAACGGAGTATAGAGAGTCTTTTCCATTGGCCACTGGACAAGTGCCCCAAGGCCCCGCGATTCATGACCCCCTCTCCCAGGTCTCCTAATTCACTGTCATCATTTTTAGCAAAGATTTAACCGCGTCAAAAGTTAATCGCGATTTTGTTTCGTTTTGTCTTGTTTGTCATGGAAACGTTTTGTGTTTTTTTTTTTTGTAGGGCATCTCTTAGCTGACCTCTTGAGATCATGACTACTTCACCGGGCTTTCCTGTGGGTGCCTTAAGCTAATACACTTAAAACCTCCATCCAGGGGTTATTCAACTATGCTAATTAAAAACTAGGTGAACGCTCGCTAAGGGCACCCCCTGTGGAGTATGAACCTCGGCTTAGGGAGTCAACTGGACGGAGGACATCAAGGATGGGACGGGCTGTCATTATGTGAGAGCTCACTCTTTTCAGCATGGACACTTTTTCTTGTGAACCGTGAGGGCAAATTTAGCGATTTAAATCTTTGGAGGGTGGGGTTTGGTTTACGGTGTCAAAAACGCTCTCTAGGAAACCCACTAGGAAAACACACCACATTTCAGTGATGTCATTCACCGGTAAATTGCGGATGCTACGTGAGCGGTCACCTCACTTCTAGGAAACCATACCTTTACCAAGATTCCTATAGAGTTGCGTTTCCCAGTGCACGCCTGGTATATTTATTTTAAAAAAAATATGAATCACCAGCGCCTTTAAAAAATTCGACTAATGAAATTATCTACTGTGATTTCCCACCTCTAAACTTTATTTTCGTTTTGTTTGCGTGCTTTGGTTGTCTGGTCAAAATTATCTAATTGTCAGATTTTCTCTGTGGTCGAAAGTTGGGAACTTTTTTGGGAATTACGGAAATAAAACTGAATATACATGTTATGGTGACTTCAGAGCCACAATAATGTCTTCGGAAGAGCAGCACGAGGAAATAGTGGAAGTGTTGGACGAAGAATTCATAAATACATATAACGCGGATGCCGATACAACATGTACGATTTGTCAAGCAGAATTCTTGGATCCTGACGATTTAACAGTACATTTACACCAAATACATAAAGTAACAATTGCCGGTTCGAAGCTGTGTTTGTTTTGTACATATAAGTACACGGATTTGATTGATTACGCCGAACATTTTCGAGACACCCACCTGACAAGCCTATTTTATTGTCTCCACTGCTTACGTGCGTTTTCTGACGACGATGAGCATAGAAGACACGAAAAAAAGCACAAGCGTAGCTATAAGTCTGCATATTGTTGCTCGCAGTGCTCTGAGAGGTACGGCAACCTCCGTGACTTGAGAAAACATGATTTAGAAAATCATAATAACAACGATGATGGGGTTACGTTGCAGCCTCTTCTTCCGTACCTATCAGCCGTTTTGAATGTAAAATCTGAGACTGTTTTACTCTCACTACGCACTGATACCGTCTATATTTGCGTTTACTGTAATTATTCTACATCAAACATAAACCATTTCATTGAGCATTCAAAATCGAATAAAATATGTAAGACGTTTGTTTGCGACACATGCTCGAATGTGTATAAGAAGAGGTACTCATTGAATCAGCACATATTAAAGTACTGTGGGAAGCACTACAATTTTGTGAGGAAGGAGTGCCCTGATTGTAAGCTTGTCTTCAATAAATTCTCATTTAAAGAACACAAAAAAGTTTGCAAAGTGATAAAATGTTATACCTGCGACACTTACTATGATACAATGTACGATCTATCCGAACATCAGTCAAGAGAGCACCCATTGTCCGTAGAACTTAAAGCATGCACTTTTTGTTGGAAACAGTGTGTTGGGAGAGTTGCATTGCAGAAACATATGGACAGATCACATAAAGGTGAGCTACACTTGTATAGATACATGTGTGTTTATTGCAAAACTCCATATAAACACCCGCAGAAATTGTTTGGACATTTCTTCACGAAACACAAGGACATAGAGCCGTATACGTGCAGGATTTGTTCCAAAAAGTTCAGATTACGCAAGAGGTTTACTCTCCATATTAAGTTAGAACACAAGAGTGTTGGTTTCGTAGAATTCGATGAGAATTACAATGTTTTTTTCACTGATAAGAAATCTGAGAATCCATTCATTCCGAAAAGCTTGTATGATAATAAGCAAAAGGAAGATGCAGTGCTTGGTAGGAGCGAGGACTCTAACATCAGCTTATTGAATATGAACTCTGAGATGAGTGTTACGGAGACCGAGGGGAACCAGACTGAGGTGGAGATGGCACCAAAGCCCTCATTGAAGCGTAAGAGAGGTCCGAAGGTCCGTAAAAAGGAACCGGAAGAGACTATTACCATTGAGTCTTCTGATGATGAAACTCTTTTAGTTGTTAAAAAAAGGGTGCTGAAACAGCAAAAGCTAGTCAAAAAAGACGTAGGAGTTGGAGGGAAGTTGAAAAGAAAACAATTGGTTAATAATAGGCAGAGGTTCACATGCAACGTATGCAATAAATATTGCTACACGTACCAAAACTACAATCATCATATTACCCTACATTCTAAGAAAGATTACAAAAAATGCATCAAATGTTCCAAGGTCTTCCGAAGCAAGGAAAAGTTGCATCAACATGTAGCATTACAGCATTCATCGTCTAAATTGACAGACACACTAAAATATATGTTGGAAAAACGTAAAAGAGGGGAAAAAATCACTGATGATCGGCCAATGTCAGAAAAGTTTAGAAAGACAATCAGAAAGGTTGAAAGTGTGGAAATTCAATCATCGGCAAAGATCAAGGAAGTTGACAACCGTCTCTCTGTCCAGAAGTTCATCGAGAACTTTACACCTGAAGCGGAGAATAAAGTTGAAATTGTAATCACTAATTCGGTGACCTTAAAAGTAGTAGAAGGCGTACAGAGAGAACCAATAATAAAGATGACTAAATTCGAAGTGAAACCTGTGCCCTTAAGTACAAAATTATCAATGCCTGTAAAATTCAAATCGGACCAGTTTGAAAAAGCTCATGCAAGTATTAAATTGGTACAACCAGTACCTGTAATTCAGGAAGATAGTCAAGAGAATGATCTTAATCATTACGATGATGAAAATTACGATTTCATGGACCGAAATGACTCAATTCCAGAAGTCGCAGAAGAAGTCATGTTGGAAGAAACAGAAGAAACGCCAAAAGTATCCCATATTCCTCATAAAATTGTCATACCAAAATTACCAGCAGAGTACAAGGATTTGAGAATCGCTCATTTGCTACCGCAAGCACCATACTACAAAATTGTCAAAGTGAACGAAGTTTTGAATAAGCATAATGATAGAATTACGACTGAAAATAATAGAAATTTTGATATAAAATTACCTGATGGTACAAAATTGGTAAATACTAATCCGCTAGCACATTTGTTGGGTAAAACGCCAATAGAAAAAGTTTTGGAACCGATGAAAAATAAGTATTATAAGTCTAAAGTAAGGAATTTTCAAGGGATGCTGGCGGAAGCGCTTAGCAACTTAGATAAGCCGACTGCGAAGAAGAGGAAGGAGATGAAAGAACCCGCTGTGACAGAAGTAGAGAGTAATTTGGAAGATTAGTATGTTAATAAATAGTTATTTATGCAACTGTTGTATAATAAATTAAAATAAAATATTAAAACACGAATGTGGGTTTCACAATAGTATCACATGAGTGTTTTAATACCTAATTATAACAGTTGCATACAAGACTTTATCTACACCGATGATATGAATCCACTTTAAAAGTTTCTGAAACCATTGGGTGTTTGTAATTCAAGATCAAGAATAAAGAAATTCCCTCGAAATTCAGTACAACTGCACGTATGTACGTCGCCTGCAGCAGCACATCACTAACACATACGTGCAGCGGATGCTGCTGTGCTTGAATGTTGAAACGAGTTGCATAATGAAATTTAGTACAACATTATAACACTCGTTTGGATGATGTAATGGTTACTATGACACTGGCTGTTATAATGTTGCCAATAAGCTAACTGTTTCATAAACTTTTATAGAGGTTTTATAACATGGGTGTAGATAAAGGTATTTACAAGCCAGCTGTAAGTGGAAATGCTGGGAGGGATGCCCTAGATTCCTAAGACACACTGATCTTACTACCAACTGGTGATGTTCTTCAGAAAGGTCAGGTGCGCAGTTCTTGCAACCAGCGTGCGTGTATGACCATTTTTTTTTTTTTTTGGGTGGGAAATTATCAAATAACTTCTCCCGCTCTGGGCGGAGCGGGAGGGCGTGTCAGACTCTTACTGACTAAAACCCACCCGTGTTCCTTCGGTTGCCCTGTTGCCGGGGGCCACGATTTCCCGATCGGTTTTCTTCGAACCCCCGGCAGGCATTGGCCCTAGCGGACCCCGTCAATTCTGCTGACATCTCTTTGAGGCGCGCGTGGAACACAACGCGCCGTCGACCCGGGCTTGGTCCTTATCGGACGGCGAGCTACCCATTGCTCACCGTCCGCAAGCCCGCGCCTACGGTGGCCGGAAATCGGCTCGCGATTCCCGCCCCGGGCGTCTCCTCCTGCGGCGGTTAGGGGCGTGAGGGCGCGAAATTTGCCTCTCCCTCACGCGTTCCGCCTCCTCCTTCGCGAGCATTACCGCTTCGCAGAAGGAGGTGACGGCCTGCCATTTCCTCTCGCTCCGTACCATGGCCTGAACCAGGGCCGGACGCGAGAGATCACCGCCGCCGATCGCCTCTACGAGAACACGGCGTTGCTCCGCCCAAGCCGGGCAGACCTCCACCGTATGCTCCACCGTGTCCTCAGGCCGATCCACACAATGGTGACACCCGGGTGTTTCCTCCCGCCTTATCCTGAACAGGAACCTCCCGAAGCAGCCGTGTCCGGTGAGGACCTGCGTCAGGCGGAAGGTGAGAACGCCGTGGCGTCTCTCCAGCCACTCCTCAAAGACGGGTCTTATCGCCGCGATTGTGGCGTGCCCAGTGCGTGTATGACCAGATGTATGAACGTAAATGAAGCAAAAGGAGTATTAAAAAGCGATTTTCTCGTGGTTTAACGATTGCACCTTTGAGATAAGACCTATTTCATAATAGTAAAGGTTCCTTACAACATAATATTACAATGAACACAATAGGAGAAAATCACTTTTTAAAGTAGCTAGTATGAACTACTGTATAGTGTTGTACACACAGTGACGTAATAAAATCGCGGCCATTTTTTTCGTGCACTTGATTTTCAACGCTCTGCTCACCGCCGAGAGTTGAAAGTTCAACAGTGTGTTTACTCAACGCGCTGGGACGAAAATCCGACCCAGCGCAATGGATTCTCAACGTTCGACTTAACACCGAGAGTTGAAAATTCAGTGCGCGATATAATCCCGCCGCGATTTTATTACGTCCGTGCGTACGTCGGCTTAAGTATTCTGGGACACGACGCCATCGCCGCGCTGCCGCCAGTCCGTCGCCGCACCGTCTAAACAATACTAGCGGCAGGCGCGGTCGCAGCCGAAGATTTTAGGGGGGTCACCATGGGTGCCGAGGAATTTGTGCATATAATAATATCTCCAGCTCCACATTACTTATGTTATTCAGGGACGCATATTTTCCATGCGGTGGGGGGGGCTGTAGTTGCAGGCAAATTAGTCGCAGTAGCAGCACTTTTTGATACAACCAGCCTTGGATAGGTTAGGTTGTGTTAGATATTTTCAATTCTAAGAACTTTTGAACTGAATGCAGATTGCAAGAGCGAGCGAAGTGAGCTCGAAAATTTTGCACACACTCGGACAGGTTAGATTTTCTTTACATTATTCAAAACGAACGAGGAATTAGTTGCTATGTCGACTTATGAAGAAAAGATCAAGAATTAAGAGAATGTAGAAGGCGGGTGTTGAGCGAGGGAAGCGAGCCTGAAAATATAACCCGTGGCTGTAGTACAGTTTTAGAAGTTCATTAAGGCTGCCGACAGCGTGAAAGATTTTGGGGGGGTCATGACCCCGAGGACCCTCTCTCGGACCGCGCCTAACTAGCGGTGTGGTGGCGGCGTGGCAGCAACGTTGCATATACTACACAGCTTCGAGGCGCGGTGTTGATAGAGCACATACCCTTTGGGGAGGCGTTATATTTTGTTGTGTATTTTATTGTCAATTTCGTACATAACACTTTCACAAGCAAAAGACGTGAAAAATGATTCGCGTACAGCTAAATATTTCTGTATTCCATTGAAAAATAGATTTTATTGTATGTGGAATAACGTTCAAAGTTGTACGTCCAGAGGGATTTTCGGTCCGCGAGAGCGCTCGCCCTATTTACTTACGTACCTACTTTATGAAACTCGTAATAATGTTTGTCTTTAAACCTACTCTGAATCTGAATTACCCTGTAAAGGCTCCCCGCAGATAGGCGCGACGCGACTCGTAATAGAACAAATTCCATGAAGTATTGTTCTTCTAGACCCGCGTCGTGTTGTCTGTGGGAGCCTTGTAGAATTAGTATTAATACAATTTGTCGATCAAAAATAATAATGATCTTTCTCTTATCTGTACTTTTGTCTAAACGTGAAATATAATTAACTATTACAATGTAATCGTGTATTTACTTATAATAAACTAGCTGACCCAGCAAACTTCGTTCCGCCTAACAGTCAATGAATGTACATGTTTAGGATTTTAAAATTTCTACCCTACCTATCCTACCTACCCAACGTACAGACGCCAGCACATCAAGCTACCCGAAACTGTCAAATTTTCCCAATCAACTTTGAACCTTATGTGTCAGCGATAAAGTTGAGAATCCCTTAAATAAATTTGACAGATTGTAGTAGCCTGATGTGCTGGCGTCTGTACCTACCGAGATATCAAAAAAGCCGATCCACACAAAATGTATGAGAACGTGAATTTTCTTCATATTTTTTTTTTCGTGACTTTTTCCATGTTTTCTCACCGTTTAAACCTTCCCTGGACTACGACAAACATTTCAAAACCAAAATCAGCTAAATCAACCCAGCCGTTCTCGAGTTTTAGTGAGACTAACGAACAGCAATTGATTTTTATATATCGACGCTTGAAAGGCAACACTGACTAAGCGACATGGATTCCTATGTCGCTATAGATTAGCCGACCTTGTTTTGCACGGACGCAGTTGCGAAATGTCAAAACATCGAGATCTCTGAGCTATATTATTTACTAGCTGTTACACACGACTTCGTCCGCGTGCAATTCTATACATCAATTTTATTTATTTGCTGCCAGTGAAAGTCCTGTCAAAATCGGTCCAGCCGTTTTGGAGATAAGCCGGAACAAACAGACAGACGAAAATGGTAAAAAATTGTGTTTTTGTTGTATGTACCGTATACTTCATATGCATTTAGTAAAAAAAACTTACAAAAAATACAACTGACTTCCAAACTACAAAGTCAATGTCTTTGGATCAGTATTTTAGTTTTTTGACACCGACTTCCGAAATTAAAGTTATTTTTAACTTTGTAGTTTGGAAGTCGGTTGTATTTTTTGTAAAAAAGTTTTTTCAAATCCAGCCGTCTTCGAGTAATCGGGGAACATACATAAAAAAAAAATATCCCGACGCATTGAGAACCTCCTCCTTTTTTTTTGAAGTCGGTTAAAAAGCGTTTATTTTGACATTACAACAGACACTTCGATTTTATTTATTAAGCCTTAGTTAAAAACCCTTTTAAAAGTAAATTGCACAGCTCCCTTGTCCTAAAAATTAAAAAGTCCTTACTAGCCTGTGCTAATAGTCAGAAAGAGGTTCAGTTAGTTTGGATACCTAGTCATTGTGGCATTAAGGGCAATGAGTGCGCTGATGCTCTGGCCAAAGATGCTTGCTCATCAGCAGTAGCTGATCTCACCCACAATATTCATCAGGGGTATGACTTGCTGAGCCTTCCACAAGTTAAGCTCCAATCTTCATGGCAGGAACAGTAGAATAACACCGGGAAAAAAAAGGGCCGGTTTTATTATGCAGTACAACCAAACATAAAGTCTAAACCTTGGTTCTACGGCTACAAAAAAGTTTCAAAAACTGTTATATCCGTCCTTTGTCGTATTCGCCTGGGTTTTTGTTGTACTCCTGTGTTTTTGGAAAAAATCCGCGTTAGGGACTCTTCTCTCTGCGAGTGCGGGTTGGAAGAGGGCACTCTGGATCACATCTTCTTTGAATGCTCAAACAACGTTCCACCTCTAGATCTCTATAGTCGTCTCCCTAAATTTAAAATTCCTCTTCCGACTAACTTTCCCTCCTTACTAACACATTCTTCTCCTGAACTGCTCGTGGCGCTGATGACTTTCATCCGTCACAATAACATTAAATTATAAAAAAAAAAAAACTGTTTGTGTGGTATGCGTATATTTTATGTTTTAACAATTAATATATTTATTTATTTTTTGTTTGTTTCAGTCCCGTACTAACCCAACAAGATCTACATTGTGTTCAACTGTTTCAATCGAAGAATTTTACTTGTGTCTGCAGTTGTTGTTTTCCTTTTTTTTTATTTATGATGTAGCGACCTACATAAATACGAGCGCATCACGAGTCCGGCTGCCGCCACAGCGCGCTGCGCACTGAGCGACCGCCAGGGCGCGCGCGCGCGCGGCGCACGCACACTTGACTGTAACAAAAATTAGCACTTTAAAGCTTAATATTTCGAAAACGGATTCCTAAATCCAAAAATGGACTTCGCAAACTCACAATATTTTTGAACGACCTTTCCAACGACACTCCATACTATGGGATTATCGAGAGAAAAAAAAATCATCCTAACTTTACGTCTAGGGGAGGTACCTGAAAAAAAAAATATTTTTCTTGATTTTATTTTACCACTTTGTCGACGTGATTAATATGTATACCCATGCCAAATTACAGCTTTCTAGTACTAAGCGTCTCTGAGCTAAGCCGCGGACAGACAGACAGACGGACATGACGAAACTATAAGGGTTCCTTGTTTACTACGGAACCCTAAAAATAGAACTTCCCGGCCCTTGCCAATTTCTAGGTACTGAGTTAAAATTTAGTTAAAAGTGACAACCCTGAGACAGGCAAGTATGGTAGGCAATTATATCGCGGATTGAGCCGGGGATAGCCTACTAGAACTCTTTATACTATGCCTCTGCGGTCCGCGCCCGCGCTGGCGGTCATATGTAGTAGTTACAACATCCCTGCGTCGTCGAAGACCATCGAGCACTGACTGTTGGGAGCGCGCCACCTGTATTGCGGTCGCACTCGCACGGTCGCACCGCGCGCGCGTCATACGTCATTCTCGATCCTGATCGTCTATTGGTCTACCACCTCCTTGTTCCACCACTACTTTTGTATGCTACCCTACGGATATATAAGGCGATGTTCTATAGAAATAAATAACCATTTCGTTACCCATATACGCATTTGTTTTCATTTATAAGAGACCTCTAAAATTATGTACAATTTTTTTATTTTTTCAACCATACACACTTGTTTTTCCAATGCACTTTAGACATTGGCAGAATAGTCGACATCGGCTTTGCTTGCCATTTAATAAAAATAGAATAGAATATTTTCGCTCCACGTAAAATACTGGTATTCAGCTGAATACCAGTGTTTGTTGTTTTACCAGTCTTACCAAGGGGTATCGTGTTATCTAGTCACTAGGTTGTGGAGGTCAGATAGGCAGTCGCTCCATGTAAAATACTGGTATTCAGCTGCATCCGGTTAGACTGGAAGCCGACCCCAACATAGTTGGGAAAAGGCTAGGCAGATGATGACCAGTGTTTGTTGTTTTATTTCAGTATTTGTAGCAGCTGCATCCGGTTAGACTGGAAGCCGACCCCAACATAGTTGGGAAAAGGCTAGGGAAATAATGACTTTTAAAAATTAATAGTATTTTCATAGAAAACTGCCGAAACAACGCGCTTCGAAATCTCAGTACCTACGCAAGTCTTGTAGCGGTTACCAGGGCCGGCCCGTTCATATAGGCGAACTAGGCGACGGTCTAGGGCGCTCGTATTAGGAGGGCGGCAATCATCGAAAAAAAAAAAAAAAAATTCATTTATTTTTTATTTAACTACAAAATACTCCCAATATATTACCCATTTTTCTACCAAAATGCGCTCATAGACATTTACGAAACCATCGGTACGGTTCATCTGGAAATCAAAAGCGAGTTGAGGCCAATCCATTGCAAAAAAAATCGCGATTTCAAATGTATTGCTTCTCTTTTTGTATGGTATAATATTTTGTTTAAAATTAATTTGACTAATAAAGTTTGACCGCGATCGTTATACCGATCGCGCTTGAGGGATATTTCTCGACGGCATGTGAAGCGAAGTCAGAGGCCCATGGGCGGCTTTAAAACTCTGACACCAGGTTAGCCACTAACCACACGGAAAAGAAAGAACATAGTTTTATTTTGGCACGAATTTTCTTAAAAGGGCGCTGTTCCCGCCTTTCGCCTAGGGCGCCAGGAATTCTCGGGCCGGGGCTGCATCAAAGACATGACCTCACACAAATCCTGCATCGCGCTATTAGAGTTTACCGCGATCGACATAATTATATACAAGATTCTGATTTCAACCGTTGGGCAGTTGCCCGCCAGACACAACACCCGTCTGGTCGAAGGATCCTCCCTTTTCTATGGTGGATGAGTGAACTTTACACCCTAAACCACTAAAGTCTCGAGTGCGCGGCAGTTACGCACGGTCGCGGAAGGTTCATCTACCGAGCGGCCGCAGGTAATTATTTCAAGGTCACTGTCGAGACTTAATACTGTTACTTTATTATACTGTGACAAAACGAACTTCCACGCATGATTTTTCACTCACACGTCTACGACTCACACTCGCCTCATGTCCACCACCATTTGGTTCATTTAAAATGTTAAGGAAGAATTTTTGAAAATTAACCTCTAAAGCGGTTAAATAGGGGATGAAAGTTTCTATTGATATTCGTCTTGATAGCGATTTGATAATGCTCAGAAAGCTGCGGAATATCATTTTATAATTTACATTTATAAAAATTATAGTGATAACAATAATACAGAGTGGCAGGGACATCGACGCCAAAACTGAAACCATGTATTCAGTACATGATTCTGAACCCCCTGCGTTGAAATTTTTCGTCGGTTATTTAAAAAAAAAGTCAGCTGTTCCATACATTTTGACCGCGTAGGTATTGCACTTTTCTATGAAACAGCAGATTTTTTTTTTTAATAAGTGACGAAAAATTTCAACGCAGGGGAGTTCAGAATCATGTTCTGAATCCATGGTTTCAGTTTTCGCGTCGATATCCATCCAATGGCAAGTTTCCATTATTTTCAATCTTTAAAAATATTATTGTTAAGCGAGTGTTATCAAAATTAAAATCTCATAAAAAAAAGTTTTGTCGACGGAAGAATAGACAAAATGACAGATAAACAATAATTATCTGTCATTTTGTCTATTCATCCGTCGACAAAACTCGTTTCTACGGTGGTCATGCTACGCGTGCTGATGGTGGCTATGCCAGTGTTAGTCACACAGCGACATTACATCATGAAATAATAACAAGTCATATATAGACTGCCTCGTTGGGGCGCAAACGCTACTGCTGAGCATTTCCTGGGCAAACAAACATATTTGTCTAGATAGTCAATGCTCAAGCTGTGAACTCGTCGAAAAAAATAGCGTCCAACTGTTGGCCGCTAAATGCACGCACACTAGAAAAGCACAACGACGTGGCGCGAGTGTAACTGTGCAACTGGCAAAACATTTACAACAAAACATGTTGAAATCTCTGTTCTGTCAATTTTCCATATAATGTTTGACAGGAACTAGAGATTTCAACATGTTTTGTCGTGAATATTTCGCCAGTGCAAACGCACAGTAAGACGGCGATTGGCACACTGCACCGCATCACGCAGCGTAGCGCGGGGCAGCAGATTTAACATAGTACCAGTTTGTATATAAAACATAACCTGCGCGCGCGACGCGCTCCCCGCACGCAGATTGTTTTCTATGGCCGCCCCGCACCACGCTGCGTGATGCGGTGCAGTGTGCGAATCGCCTAACTGTCACGCACACCAGCATAATAAAGTTGGCCAGTCAGTACCCTAATTGCGTAATACAACACAATCTGTTTCGATTTGAAACAGATTCGTAAGTTCATAAGTTGCTTCATAAGTTGGAAAAAAACCGGCCAAGTGCGTGTCGGACTACGCACAATGAAGGGTTCCGTAGTTGAAATGAATTTATTTATCCCAAGAACAAACTTAACATTTATTCCAACAGCAAATCGTCGCTCGGCATCCAATACCGCGAATGTGTAATTTTAGGTTTTTAGGGTTCCGTTAAAAAACGGAACCCTTATAGATTCGTCATGTCTGTCTGTCTGTCTGTCTGTCTGTCTGTCTGTCCGTCCGTATGTCACAGCCACTTTTTTCCGAAACTATAAGAGCTATGCTGTTGAAATTTGGTAAGTAGATGTATTCTGTGAACCGCATTAAGATTTTCACACAAAAATAGAAAAAAAACAAATAATTTTGGAGTTCCCCATACTTAGAACTGAAACCCAAAATTTTTTTTTTCATCAATCCCATACGTGTGGGGTATCTATGGATAGGTCTTCAAAAATGATATTGAGGTTTCTAATATCATTTTTTTCTAAACTGAATAGTTTGTGCGAGAGACACTTCCAAAGTGGTAAAATGTGTGTCCCCCCCCCTGTAACTTCTAAAATAAGAGAATGATAAAACTAAAAAAAATATATAATGTACATTACTATGTAAACTTCCACCGAAAATTGGTTTGAACGAGATCTAGCAAGTAGTTTTTTTTTAATACGTCATAAATCGTAAACTTATCGTTACTTGCTGCTACGGAACCCTTCATGGGCGAGTACGACTCGCACTTGGCCGCTTTTTTTTTAATTGCAGCATCACTTATTTGAACGTGTAAAAAATAAAAATCTAACACCTTTAAACGAGCAATTCTTGTATATATGTATATATTATATAACTTGAATCTCTAAAACGGCTCCAAGAATTTTTATGAAATTTAGTATGCAGGGAGTTTCGGGAGCGATAAATCGATCTAGCTAGGTTTCATTTTTAGAAAACGTCGTTCAAAAAAAAATAGTCATCCATATATTTTTCTTTATTCTAGTAACAAGGACTCATTGTGTTAGTAAACTTATGAACTTTAGCTTATTTTACCAGGTCACTCAGAAAGTTTTGCGACTAACAGTTTTTGTCTATGGGATACTGGCTGGCGCTCAGAAGCACCATATCGTCTGCAAAGCTAATATTATTTACACAAATACCATCTATACAGTGTGAGTCTTCATAATGTGCACATATCGAAATGAGGGAATCTATGCTTAATTTTACCGACGGAAAAATGGAAAAAAAAATTGTTTTGTTTTTTTTTTTATTCTCTTGGGCATTTTATTCATAAATTTTATAATTATTGTGAAAATTGATGAAAAAAATACAGATTTTTACTAAAAAAACATGTTTATTTTCAATTGAGGGTAGTTTTTTTTCTCAATTTTAATTTTATGTGGACGCCTACTTACTTCCAATCATTATGGAGTTTGTTTCATCACGATAGCTGATTCAGTTTAAAAGTTACACAGTTTTGTTACAATTATTTTTAATTCCATAAAAAAATTAAAAAAAAATTAGATTTTTAAAATATTTTTTCTGTCGTTAAAATTAAGCATAGATTCCCTCATTTCGATATGTGCACATTATGAAGAATCACACTGTATAGCAACCCACGCTGGTACTGCTGCATTGCTATTCTGTAACCATCTCACCGTGTTATCTTAAGTGAAGTGAGCGTGGAGTGAACTGTCAGTGTCATCCCACCTGATGCTAGGGATGACCAAGCGTTACATTAAAAATCATAATCGAGATTTTCAAAACATTTTTATGCAAATTCTTTTGATCATTTTATATTATTTCAAAGCTAATACATATTTAAGTGTCTGAACATGACTATTTATGGTGGTTTTAAATAAAATAGCAAATAGTAAAACAGAAATTCAGTCAGAAACTCAATATTGTTTTATTCAAAAAAAAAACCTCTATGTACACACGGCTACACATCAAGCTATACATATCCAGTTTATGCTGATCTCGCATTCTAAAGGATTTCCGAATATTGCGAGGTCAGCTACTAGTCCCCTTATTTCAGGCTGAGGTGCGAGCGCGTTACGCACGTACATACCAGCACTTCAAGCCACTACAATCTGCAAAATTTATTTAAAAGATTTTCAACTTTATCGTTGAAATATAAGGTTCAAAGTTGATTGGGAAAATTTGACAGTTTCGGGTAGCTTGATGTGCTGGAGTCTGTACAATAAATAAAATAAAACACACTAGCTACTAAAGGAAATGTGTCGTTTATTTAATCCATTTAATTGATTAAATAAACGACATCCCTTAACCCAATCGCGATGTGTTTTGAAGAAGCGAATCTAAAGTCGAGCCGACTGTCCGACGTTGTTATTTTCCCAAATCTATTCACTAAGAAGAGATTCAGTGATCGAGTGCTAAAAGTGTGTAATTTAACCCCACACAAACTATGTGGGAACCTACCTAAACGATGTAATCATTTAGATAAAAGACACATAACATAACATCACGCCTGTAATCCCCGAAGGGTTAGGCAGAGGTGTACCTATTATATAGTACACCCACATTTCGCCAGTTATGTTTAAGTCCCATGTAATAGGGGGTGAGCCTATTGCCATCAACCGGGCACAAAACCAGACTCCGGGCTGCTATTGAAAAATTCCAGATGGAAAACCCGAACCGACCCGGGAATCGAACCCAGGACCTCATACTCAGCAGATAAAAAGACGTGCGGATTAAATGTACCTACCTAATATTTTATTGTAGACAAGACAACCTACCTACGGGTTGCCAATAATAAAATAATATTCATCAAAGGTACAAAATTCAACAGATGACATTCTTGCAGCGCGCGCACCAGCTCACTTCACCACGCTGAAGCGGTAAGAATCTCGTGAAGTGAATAAGTTCACGCCACGCTTGCGCGCTAGGCACTGTCCTCAGACAAAAAAAAAAAACAAAACAAAGCGCTGTCAACTGTGACGTGAGGCCGGTTTCGTAAACATGTGTGCACATAATGAGGTGTAGTTTGATTGTAGTTAAAATGGTTGTAAATGGGTGCGTGTGAGCGTAACTTATGCCGTGTATGAACAGAGCGGAGGTGCAGTTTTGACACGCCTCACGGTATTGTTCGCAGCGCTCTGTCTTGGTTTTTTATTTGGTCTGAGGCACTGTCATTATCACATTGAGGTGTTTTTGCTTACTAGGTACCTACTTGTATCGCGTCAGGTACCTATGCACACTAAATACCAACGTTCAATAATTACCTACAAATGTTTTATTGTAGATAGCTAGGTACCTACCTCCGTAACTAAACGATGCCAATAATAAAATAATATTCATCTAATCTTCATTTTATTAGGTATCATCATTACTAAGTTCAACCGACTCACGCGCGAACCGGCTCACTCCACCTCGCCGTGGTGAAGTGTTGTTACCATGGCAACGAGAATCGAGTGGAGTGATCATTCTCACGCCGCCCGCGCGTGAAGTGCTGTTACCATGGTAACGAGAATCGCGTGGAGTGATGTTACTCACCCCGCGCATGCGCGGTTCCATCAATATCACAGTCTTTTTTTTAATTTTCCCGCGTAGGGGCCATGTCCCTAAGCCTATTCGTATTCAGAGACAATAATTATTAGTAAGTAGATAACTAATAAGTCCTTTCATTTGATATGGCACACGGTACTGTTAGCATAACTTTTTTTTTTTCATTTTCTTGTTTGCCCCCCAAAAGTGACCCCTATATTCAAATTTTTTTTATTTACGTTACACATTCGTGTTTGGGTCACAAAAATACATATGTGTACCAAATTTCAACTTAATCGGTCCATTAGATTCGGAGTAAATTGGCTGTGACAGACGGACAGACAGACAGACAGACAGACAGACGGACAGACAGACAGACAAACGAGTGATCCTATAAGGGTTCCGTTTTTTCCTTTTGAGGTACGGAACCCTAAAAAAATCTGCTCAACAACGTAAATGACGCAATGAACTGTCAAAATGAAACAAATTAGGCAAAATTGTTTACTAAAATAAGTTACGCAATTAGGGTACTGTTTTAGTTCTTTTGCAGCGCGACAGTCTATCTAAACATATTAATATTTAAAGGTTCGGTTCCCCAAGTTGGGCAGTTTTTTCCATCTGTAATTTCTCAGTAGCAGTCCGGAGTCTGGATTCGTACCCAGTTGATGGCAATAGGCTGTGGGTGTATTCTGGATACAGCTCTGCCCAACCCTTCTGGGAATACAGGGGTGATGTTATGAACTTAATTGACGAAAATGAAGTGTCATGCGATTTTGAACTGCGTGCGAAACAATTGTTTAATGTCACCTTGACGTCGATCTTTTAAAGGCTTCCTTTGGATGGATTTGGTTGGGCGCGGACTTCACCAAAGCGGAGATGAGCGGAGATGTCTGAAGCGGATGTTTTTCAGCTAGGGTGTATCCACCGAAGCTGTGCGGTGATACGTACTGGCTAGACTGCAGCGGAGATGTGTGCGCTCGATCCAGCACATCTCCGCTCTAGCCATAGAGCGGAGATGTGCTGGATCGAGTCAGCACATCTCCGCTCTAGCCAGCACACATCTCCGCTCTAGCCAGCACACATCTCCGCTCGAGCCAGCACACATCTACGCTCCAGCCCGCACACATCTTCGCTCTAGCCAGCACACATCTCCGCTCTAGCCAGCACACATCTCAGCTCTAGCCAGCACACATCTCCGCTCGATCCAGCACATCTCCGCTCTAGCCAGCACATCTCCGCTCTAGAAAGCACACATGTCCGCTCTGGCCAGCACACATGTCCGCTCTAGCCAGCACACATGTCCGCTCTAGCCAGCACACATCTCCGCTCGATCCAGCACATCTCCGCTCTAGCCAGCACATCTCCGCTCTAGTCAGCACACATGTCCGCTCTAACCAGCACACATGTCCACTCTAGCCAGCACACATGTCCGCTATAGCCAGCACATATCTCCCCTCTAGCCAGCACACATCTCCTCTCTAGCCAGCACACATCTCCGCTCTAGCCAGCACACATCTCCGCTCTAGCCAGCACACATAACCGCTCGAGACAGCACACATCTCCGCTCGAGCCAGCACACATCTCCACTCGGAGCGGAGCTGAGCAGGGTGCAGGGAAGCGGGGTGGAGCGGAGCGGAGCGGTGTGGAGCGGAGCGGAGCGGTGTGGAGCTGAGCGGAGTGGGGTGGAGCGTAGAGCGGAGTGGAGTAGACTCCACTCCACTCCACTCCACTCCGCTCCACTCCACCCCACACCGCTCCGCTCCGCTCCGCTCCACTCCACAACGCTCCACTCCACTCCACAACGCTCCGCCCCGTTCCGCTCCACTCCGCTCCGCTCCACTCCGCTCCACACCGCTCCGCTCCACTCCGCTCCGCTCCACTCCGCTCCACACCGCTCCGCTCCGCTCCACCCCGCTCCGCTGTGCTGTGCTGTCTCGAGCGGAGATGTGTGCTGGCTAGAGCGGAGATGTATGCTGGCTGCAGCTGCTGTGCTGAGCGGGGTGCAGCGAAGCGGGGTGGAGCGGTGCGGAGCGTGGTGGAGCGGTGCGGAGCGTGGTGGAGCGGTGCGGAGCGTGGTGGAGCGGTGCGGAGCGAGGTCGAGCGGAGCGGAGCGGGGTGCAGCGAAGCGGGGTGAAGCAGAGCGGAGTGGGGTGGAGCGTAGAGCGGAGTGGAGTAGACTCCACTCCGCTCCACTCCACCCCACTCCGCTCAGCTCCACACCACTCCACACCGCTCCGCTCCACCCCACACCGCTCCGCTCCGCTCCACTCCACACCGCTCCGCTGCGCTCCACCCCGTTTCGCTACACCCCGCTCCGCTCCACCCCGCTCCGCTCCGCCCCGCCCCGCTCTGCTGTGCTGTCTCGAGCGGAGATGTGTGCTGGCTAGAGCGGAGATGTGTGCTGGCTAGAGCGCAGATGTGAGCTGGCTAGAGCGGAGATGTGTGCTGGCTAGAGCGGAGATGTGTGCTGGCTCGAGCGGGCACACATCTCCGCTCGAGACAGCACAGTGGAGCGGAGCGGGGTGGAGCGGAGCGGGGTGGAGCGGATCGGGGTGGAGCGGATCGGGGTGGAGCGGAGTGGAGCGGAGCGGAACGGAGCGGGGTGCAGCGAAACGGGGTGGAGCGGAGCGGAGCGATGTGGAGTGGAGCGGAGCGGAGCGGAGCGGAGCGGTGTGGGGTGGAGCGGAGCGGAGCGGTGTGAGGTGGAGCGGAGCGGAGCGGAGCGGTGTGAGGTGGAGCGGAGCGGTGTGGGGTGGAGCGGAGCGGTGTGGAGCGGAGCGGAGCGGAGCGGTGTGGAGCTGAGCGGAGTGGGGTGGAGTGGAGCGGAGTGGAATCTACTCCACTCCGCTACTGCACTCCGCGAAATCGAGCGGAGATGTGTGCTGGCTAGAGCGGAGATGTGTGCTGGCTGCAGCTGCTGTGCTGAGCGGGGTGCAGCGAAGCGGGGTGGAGCGATGCGGAGCGTGGTGGAGCGGTGCGGAGCGAGGTGGAGCGGAGCGGAGTGGAGTCTACTCCACTCCGCTCTACGCTCCACCCCACTCCGCTCAGCTCCACACCGCTCCGCTCCACACCGCTGCGCTCCACCCCACACCACTCCGCTCCGCTCCACCCCACACCGCTAAGATCCGCTCCACTCCACACCACTTCACCCCGCTTCGCTGCACCCCGCTCCGTTCCGCTCCGCTCCGCTCCACTCCGCTCCGCTCCACCCCGCTCCGCTCCAGCCCGCTCCGCTCCACCCCACTCCGCTCCACCCCGCTCCGCTCCATCCCACTCCGCCCCACCCCGCTCCGCTCCACCCCGCTCCGCTCCACCCCGCTCCGCTCCACCCCGCTCCGCTCCACCCCGCTCCGCTCCACCCCGCTCCGCTCCACCCCGCTCCGCTCCACCGCGCTCCGCTACAACCCGCTCCGCTCCACCCCGCTCCGCTCCACCCCGCTCCGCTCCACCCCGCCCCGCTCTGCTGTGCTGTCTCGAGCGGAGATGTGTGCTGGCTAGAGCGGAGATGTGTGCTGGCTAGAGCGCAGATGTGAGCTGGCTAGAGCGGAGATGTGTGCTGGCTAGAGCGGAGATGTGTGCTGGCTAGAGCGGAGATGTGTGCTGGCTCGAGCGGGCACACATCTCCGCTCGAGACAGCACAGCGGAGCGGAGCGGGGCGGAGCGGAGCGGGGTGGAGCGGAGCGGGGTGGAGCGGAGCGGGGTGGAGCGGATCGGGGTGGAGCGGAGTGGAACGGAGCAGAGCGGAACGGAGCGGGGTGCAGCGAAACGGGGTGGAGCGGAGCGGAGCGGTGTGGAGTGGAGCGGAGCGGAGCGGTGTGGACTGGAGCGGAGCGGAGCGGTGTGGGGTGGAGCGGAGCGGTGTGGGGTGGAGCGGAGCGGTGTGGGGTGGAGCGGAGCGGTGTGGAGCGGAGCGGAGCGGTGTGGAGCTGAGCGGAGTGGGGTGGAGTGGAGCGGAGTGGAGTATTTTCAAAAATTCTTCGCTAACATTTTAAGGAACCAAAGGGTGACATGAGGCGAGTGTGAGTCGTAGAGCTGTGAGTGAGAAATCATGCGCGAAAGTTCGTTTTGTCACAGTATCATGTCTCGACAATGACCTTGAAATAATTACCTACGGCCGCTCGGTAGATGAACCTTCCGCGACCGTGCGGAACTGCCGCGCACTCGAGACTTTAGTGGTTTAGGGTGTAAAGTTCACTCATCCACCATAGAAAAGGGAGGATCCTTCGACCAGACGGGTGTTGTGTCTGGCGGGCAACTGCCCAACGGTTGAAATCAGAATCTTGTATATTTAATTTATTTATTTACCTCAGACACAATGATCCATATTTTTGTTAGTAGATATACTTAAGAGTTATGTTAGTATTCAAATACACACCACAATCATACTATTACTAAGACAAAAATAATAAATAAAAATAAATAAAAAACCGAAATTTGGACAAACAAAAGTTTCACCAAAATTTCAGGTTGGTTTTTGGTTTGCGCCTGCAATACCAAAATCCTATAGATTATAATATTTATAATGCTTGTTTTTCTCTTTTCAGTTATGAGTTTTTGCATTCGGGATTTTTGTTTTTTTTTATTTATTTTTTTGTGTCCGTTTTGCGAACTTAGCCGACGTTCACACGGACGTAATAAAATCACGGCGGGATTTTATCGCGCACTAGATTTTCAACTCTCGGTGTTAAGCCGAGCGTTGACAATCCAACGCGCTGGGACGTACCTACTCTCGTGTGGGCACGTGCACGAAAAAAAAGCGCCGCTATTTTATTACGTCCGTGCGAACGTCGGCTTAAGTACATTGTGCACAACTATTTTCCTACTTTCGCCCATGCCTTTACTTTCATGCCGGTGCCTATACAGTGTGAGTCTTCATAATGTGCACATATCGAAATGAGGAAATCTATGCTTAATTTTAACGACAGAAAAAATATTTAAAAAATCTAAATATTGTTTTTTATACTTTTTATGAAATTAAAAAAAAATTGTAACAAAACTGTGTAACTTTTAAACTGAATCAGCTATCGCGATGAAACAAACTCCATAATGATTGAAAGTAAGTAGCCGTCCACATAAAATTAAAATTGAGAAAAAAACTACCCTCAATTGAAAATAAACATGTTTTTTTAGTAAAAATCTGTATTTTTTTCTTCAATTTTTAATTGTAAAATTTATAAATAAGATAATAATAAAAAGAGAGCAAAAAAAAATTTAAAAAAAAAAAATTTTTTTGTAAATTTTTTTTTTTTTTTTTAACTAAAAAAAAAAATTACCATTTTTTCCGTCGATAAAATTAAGCATAGACTCCCTCATTTCGATATGTGCACATTATGAAGACTCACACTGTATTTAGATACATGTCGCAGAGTGATACCGCCTAGTTTGGAAGAAAAAAGTTTGATAATTCCATAATTTACAACAAAAGGATTCCTCTTCAGTAAATGTTGTTTCAATCACTTCAAAAATGAAAAATAATTGAAATTTGTGAATTGTTTTTTTTTTCTTCTTTGATTTCTTTTTGTTCTCTTTTCTATGGTTACACAGGTTGTCTACATTTCTTTTTATATACTTTCCTGTCGCAGGTATGCTGGAAGAGATTTCTTTAGAAAAAGCCACTGCTTTTTAAAGGAAAAGAAAAAATACGTACAAAGGCACTCCTTTCTACGTATTTTTTCTTTTCCTCTCTTTTTGTCTGTGTATATGTGTGTGCATAAATTTGGAAATATAAAAAAAAAAAAATACACTGATAAATAAAACGAAACAACCTAGGAGTGAATTTGTACCTACATTATATATTCGTCGCTTCATTCTTCAGATATAATATGTTTACTAAGTAGTCCCTTTAACCTACAGGCAACATCGCACGATTTCAGAGTTTTTTTTTTTTTTTTTTTTTCTACCTACATTACGGTTCTTCCGTCTTATCTGTTTGACACTGCTCATTCCTTTTTCGTGCGAGGCAACGAGCGCACGCGCCTTATAAAAATGCCGAAACGTAGTGCACAGGAGAAATTGGAGAGATATAAGCACAAGATTAGAAAATTAGAAGAAAAAGAAAAGGACAAGGAGAAATTTCGGCGTCGAATACGACGACCGTTTGATTCATCTGATGACGAAAACTTTGCAGGTTAGTTGAACATTATTACTAAGTGTTACAAGGTGCTTACATCAATTTAACTCGAGTGAAAATCGGGATTGACTGCGAGTCAATTGCGATAACATAATTAGCTGCGAGCTAATTATTAGTCATGTTCTCATGACAACCTATGTAGAAAATATGTGTAATCTTGAATGGATGAATGGATATGCACATTAACTACGAATTATTGTCCGCGAAATAATACTAACGCAAAACGCGTTACATACCTACCCCCTTATTCGTTCGCTATATTATCGTAATGTTTTATAGATACGAACGACGTCGAGCCCCGTGAACCACAAGATGGTCCGCCAACCTCTTCATGTGAAGAAGGCCAACCGGTGACAACTCCTGCCATGCAGGATATACCAGACCTCGTGGAGGATACGGGTGCTCCGCCAGCTGAAAGAACCCCAGAAGTAAATTTGGATCCGGAGCTATTGTCTGCGTTGGGGTCTTCTACGTCTTGTACGCCAGACTTTGGGGAAGATGTCCATGAGAACTTAGCCAGTCTATGGACTCCCCTATTGAAGAAAGGATTAGCCAAAGAGGATAAAGATAAGCTCATGAAAGAGCATCTTATACCCGCCAATTGCACATTATTGCAAGCACCGAAGTTGAACGCGGAAATTTCAGCCGCCGTATCAGACATAGTCAGAGGCCGAAATAAAAAACTGGTCGGTTTTCAACAACAGCTAGGAAACGGTACTGCAGCTATAAACAAAGCAATGGATACTTTGCTCAAAACAAATAATAAAGCTCTGGCCTTAAAACACTTAAGCGATGGTTGCCGCTTGTTATCTGATTTACACCATTGTTTGACTAAAGACAGAATAAAATTAATTACCCCGAGTCTGGAAAAGAACTTTCTTCACGTCATTCAAGACTCAGAGCGTGACGATACCCTATATGGTAACTCCTTATCCGAAAAAATAAAAGCCAGTAAGGCCATTGAAAAGCAAGGAACTCAGATAAGAAAAACAATGGCAAATCAGAAAAATATTATTCCTCAACAGTCGGTAACTCATCCTGCCACCCAGGGAAACTGGTCAGGACCTCCTCGTTACCCGTCGAACAGGGGGGGGCGGGGAGGTCAGAGGAGACCACCAGTGACGCCACGTCGGTCATATCCATCGCAGTCTCAAGCGCAAGCGAAGAGCTCCTACGCATCGAAGACCCGGGCGTCACAACAGAAATAACCAAGGTACATGCAGGCAGAATACGATTCTTCCTCAGTTCTTGGTCTCACTTAACTAATAACGCAGTTGTGTTATCATGGATAGAACATGGTTTTACAATTCCCTTTTGTACTCCAGTGACTCAGCCTGTCGTACCAGTTTGTAACTTTACTTCCGATGAAGCTCGAGATATGCATGTAGCAATTAATAAATTATTAGAACTAAGGGCTATAACACGTTGTATCCCAACTCATGACCAGTACATATCAAAAATATTCTTGGCACCTAAAACTAATGGAGGCAAACGGTTTATTCTAAATTTAAAATCATTAAATAAATTTATTACAAGTACACATTTTAAAATGGAGGATTATAGGACGGCAGCTAAACTAATCCCTCAAGACGGATTCTTAGCAACAATTGACCTCAAAGAGGCCTACTTATTAGTTCCTATATCTAAATCCGATAGAAAATACTTACGATTTAATTTTCAGGCCCCTAATTCTAGGAATTTATGTACATACCAGTTCACTGCCATGCCGTACGGCCTATCAGTGGCACCAAGAGTGTTCACGAAAATCATGAAGGAGGTTATAGCCTACCTTAGAAAACAGGGACACAAATCAGTCATTTATTTAGACGATGTATTATGTATAGGTAATAATTACGAGGAATGTGTTATTAATGTACGTGAAACCCTAAAACTTCTAGAATGTTTGGGTTTCATAGTTAATTATGATAAAAGTTCATTAGTACCATCTAAAATATGTAAATTTCTAGGATTCGTATATAATACACATGATATGTCTTTATCGTTACCTACTGATAAACGTAATAACATTAATCAGTTAGTTAAAAAGTTCTCGAGCTTGCCAAAATGTACAATTCGAGAGTTTGCGCAATTAATAGGTGTCCTGGTCGCAGCTTGCCCAGCTGTTAGATATGGGTTTCTCTATACAAAGTTGTGGGAACGTCAAAAATTCCTGGCATTACAACAACATAATAATAATTATGAACATAAGATTAATATTCCCGAAACGGTTCTAGAAGACCTTAAATGGTGGCGTAACCATATTTTCACAGCTATGTGTCCTATTAGAAATCAAAGTTATAAGAAAGAAATATATTCAGACGCTTCTAGAACGGGTTGGGGTGCTGTTTGTAGTGGCGCAAAAGCCCATGGCAAATGGAAAGCTATAGAAACAACACACCATATAAATTACCTAGAACTTCTGGCCGTATTTCTAGGATTAAAAAGTTTTGCCAGTAATGACTATAACTGTACAATATTGTTGAGGGTAGACAATACTACAGCAATTAGTTACATTAATCGCCTAGGTGGAATTCAGTTCCCGCATCTAAACGATCTGACAAGACACATTTGGCAATGGTGCGAGAAGCGTAATATTTGGTTGTTCGCATCTTACGTGAACACGAAAGATAATTATGCTGACGAAGAATCTAGAAAGATTAACCCTGATACAGAGTGGGAATTATCAGATCACGCTTATAAAATTATTAAAAGACACTTTGGTTATCCTGATATTGACCTCTTTGCTTCTCGCGACAATGCCAAATGCGATTTGTTTGTTTCTTGGAAACAAGAACCAGATGCATACGCCGTAGACGCTTTTACTTTGAACTGGCAAAACAAATATTTTTACGCTTTCCCGCCGTTTTCCTTAATTTTAAAATGTTTACGCAAGATTATTGAAGATGACGCCAAGGGAATTTTAGTTTTCCCCCATTGGCCTTCGCAGCCATGGTACCCACTCCTACAAAGTTTACTTGACTCCCACATACTTTATCTGAACCCTAGTAAATTTCTTCTTCAATCTCATTTCAGGGAGTACCATCCACTGCACACCAAGCTTACCCTGGGTGTCGCGAGGCTATGCGGACGGCATTCATCCGCCGCGGGACTCCGCTCGATTCATTAAATCTAATGATGGCTTCGCTAGCCGACAATACTATCAAACAATATAATGTCACATTAAAACTTTGGTGGCAGTATTGTTCTTTGCATAACATTGACGTTTTTAGTGGGTCAAAAACATCTGTTCTTTCCTTCTTAACGGAGCAATTTAATAAGGGTTGTTCATATGGCTCCCTTAATAGCCACCGCTCCGCGTTGTCATTGATTTTAAACTTTAATGTAGGTTCCGATGATTGTATAAAACGATTATTAAAAGGAGCTTACAAACTAAAGCCCAATAAGCCCAAGTATACTTCTACGTGGGATCCACAATTGGTGCTCAATCATGTGTCCAATTGGTACCCTAATTTAGAACTAAGTATCGAAAAGATTACCAAAAAGTTAGTTATTTTATTAGCACTCTGCACAGCCCATAGGGTACAAACATTTTCTTTTATTAAGTTAGATAATATATCAATTACTTCAAGCGGAGTTAAGATAGCCATAACAGATATAATTAAGACGTCTGCTCCCGGACGAGATCAGCCGGTATTGTTTCTACCATTCTTTCGAAACAATATAAATATATGTCCTGCTTCAGTCCTCAAAGATTATATTTTTGTGACAAAAAATATGAGGACAACGAATGTAGGAAATCTCTTACTAACTTATAAAAAACCACACAAAGCCGCTTCAGCTCAGTCCATCAGTCGATGGATTAAGCACGTGCTGTCAGAAAGCGGTGTGGACGTGAGTACATTCAGTGCACACAGCACGAGACATGCCGCCACGTCAGCCGCTCGCGTCTCTGGACTCAGTGTCGATACGATTAGAAAGACAGCTGGTTGGACCAGCACGTCTTTAGCTTTTGCCCGATTTTATGACCAACCTATCCTAAGCGATGATGATTTCGCAAACGCAGTAGTGTTTCCTATAGTTCATTGATTGTAATTGATTTTTATCACAATACTGTGATTTATAGTACGTTTCATTTTCATTATTAAAAAGATACATTACCCAAACAAAACTTGTTTCTCTGAAAATCTACTTAGTAAACATATTATATCTGAAGAATGAAGCGACGAATATATAATAGATGATCAAACGAACTTCCTGAAGTGAAGTTCGATCATTATTATATGAGTCGCTTCATTCGAAGATATAATAACCCTCCTCTCCCATAAAAAAAAAAAAATTACATTTCATAAATTTCAGTAATTTTAACCCTGAAAGTTTCGTTTTGATAGAATCTCTAAAAAGAATGAGCAGTGTCAAACAGATAAGACGGAAGAACCGTAACGTAGGTAGAAAAAAAAAAAAAAAAAAAAAAACTGAAATCGTGCGATGTTGCCTGTAGGTTAAAGGGACTACTTAGTAAACATATTATATCTTCGAATGAAGCGACTCATATAATAATGATCGAACTTCACTTCAGGAAGTTCGTTTGATCATCTATTATCTGTTGCAATAACAACAAACAACACAATAACAACAAATGATTAACGTATTATTATTACGTTAATATATTGTAAATTATGAAACCATTAAACTTTTTTGACCAATATTATATTAATCCATACCTAATAAAATATGTTATTTAAATTGGGCATTTAATTTAGATTAAAATACGCCTGACATCATATTATTTAAATGAATGGTTTAAAAGATATCACAGATTCAAAATTACGCGTTACTACAAAAATAAGGTTGACGGCAACGCGGGCGCAGCGGTATTAGTCAATGACCTTTCCTCGGCTATTAGGTATGTAATCTCAGTAGTCCGATCCCGTGGAATATTTTTCGACATCCACGCGGGCGAAGCCGCGGGCTAAAGCTAGTAAGGCTATAATTTATATATATATATCACGCGGGCGAAGCCGCTGGCGGAAGCTAGTGAAAAATAATTTAAGTAACCTTTCGATGGATATTGGTGCCGATTCTCGTGTCACAAATGCCTCTAAACTGGACTAAAAATCACCAAAATTTAGTTTATTCCTGTCAAACGATGATTTCCCATTCTGAAATAGACTAAAGTGACACATCTTAACTATATTTTAGTTTGACAGCACTAAGATGATACTGAGATATTAATTTAGTGAAAATGGCAATTTTGCTATTCTGATTTTGAAGTTATTCATCTAAAATTTAGATTTTCTAACTAAATCTGACTATTTTTAATCGCGACTAAAAACGTGGGGAATAAAGTTGGTAGTCATGAACTTTAAATTAACACCAACACCTCGACTTCAGATGCAAAAACAGTACTGATTTTATTTTTCTTTTGCTTGTATCTCGAAAACGTTGTGTCCAATCGCAAAAATAATAAAAATTTCGACCCCCTTTATAAAACTCTTAAACCCATTACACTACATATATATTTTTTTTATTTTCCATACAAAAAGTGAAAAATTCCATATAAAACACGTCGAGGCTGCCCCCCCTGCGTGCCTCCGGCTCTAAAAAGCTCCACCCCGCTCCGCTCCTCTCCACACAGCTCCGCTCTAGCGGAGCTGTGTGGAGAGGAGCGGAGCGGGGTGGAGCGGAGCGGGGTGAAGCAGTGCGGAGCGGGGTGGAGCGGAGCGCTCCGCTCCACTCTACACCGCTCCGCTCCGCTCCACTCCACACAGCTCCGCTTCGCTGCATCCTGCTCCGTTCCGCTACACCTCGCTTCGCTGCACCCCGCTCCGTTCCGCTCCACTCCACTCCGCTCCGCTCCACCCGCTCCGCTCCGCTCCACCCTGCTCCGCTCCGCTCCACCCCGCCCCGCTCCGCTTCACCCTGCTCCGCTCAGCTCCACACAGCTCCGCTCCGCTACACCTCGCTTCGCTGCACCCCGCTCCGTTCCGCTCCACTCCACCCCGCTCCGCTCCACTCCACACCGCTCCGCTCCGCTCCACTCCACACAGCTCCGCTTCGCTGCATCCTGCTCCGTTCCGCTACACCTCGCTTCGCTGCACCCCGCTCCGTTCCGCTCCACTCCACCCCGCTCCGCTCCACCCCGCTCCGCCCCGCTCCACCCCGCCCCGCTCCGCTCCACCCTGCTCCGCTCAGCTCCACACAGCTCCGCTCCGCTACACCTCGCTTCGCTGCACCCCGCTCCGTTCCGCTCCCCTCCACCCCGCTCCGCTCCGCTCCGCTCCACCCCGCTCCGCTCCACTCCACCCCGCCCCGCTCCGCTCCACCCTGCTCCGCTCAGCTCCACCCCGCTCCGCTCCGTTCCACACCGCTCCGCTCCGCTCCACCCCGCTCCGCTCCGCTCCACCCCGCTCCGCTCCGCTCCACCCCGCTCCACTCCGCTCCACCCCGCACCGCTCCACCCCGCTCCGCTCCGCTCCGCTCCACCCCGCTCCGCTCCACCCCGCTCCGCTCCGCTCCACCCCGCTCCGCTCCACCCCGCTCCGCTCCGTTGTGCTGTCTCGAGCGGAGATGTGTGCTGGCTAGAGTGGTGGTGTGTGCTGGCTCGAGCGGAGATGTGTGCTGTCTCGAGCGGAGATATGTGCTGGCTAGAGTGGAGTCTAGCCAGCACACATCTCCGCTCTAGCCAGCACACAGCTCCGCTCTAGCCAGCACACATCTCCGCTCGATGCAGCACATCTCCGCTCTAACCAGCACACATCTCTGTTCGATCCAGCACATCTCCGCTCTGGCCAGCACATATCTCCGCGCGGTCCAGCACATCTCCGCTCTAGCCAGCACACATCTCCGCTCGAGCCAGCACACATCTCCGCTCGAGCCAGCACACATCTCTGCTCTAGCCAGCACACATCTCCGCTCTAGCTAGCACATCTCCGCTCTAGTCAGCACACATCTCTGCTCTAGCCAGCACACATCTCCGCTCTAGCCAGCACACATCTCCGCTCTAGCCAGCAGACATCTCCACTCTAGCCAGCACACATCTCCGCTCGAGACAGCACACATCTCCGCTCTAGCTAGCACATCTCCGCTCTAGTCAGCACACATCTCTGCTCTAGCCAGCACACATCTCCGCTCTAGCCAGCACACATCTCCGCTCCAGCCAGCAGACATCTCCGCTCTAGCCAGCAGACATCTCCGCTCTAGCCAGCAGACATCTCCACTCTAGCCAGCACACATCTCCGCTCGAGACAGCACACATCTCCGCTCGAGCCAGCACACATCTCCGCTCTAGCCAGCACACATCTCCGCTCTAGCCAGCACACATCTCCGCTCGAGACAGCACAGCGTAGCGGAGTAGAGTGGAGCGGAGCGCTCCGCTCCACCCCGCTCCGCACTGCTTCACCCCGCTCCGCACTGCTTCACCCCGCTTCGCTCCGCTTCGCTCCGCTCCGCTCCGCTCTAGCGGAGCTGTGTGGAGAGGAGCGGAGCTGTGTGGAGTGGAGTGGAGTGGAGCTGAGTGGAGCGGAGCGGAGCGGAGTGGAGCGGAGCGGAGCGGAGTGGAGCGGAGCGGAGCGGAGTGGAGCGGAGCGGAGCGGAGTGGAGCGGAGCGGAGTGGAGCGGAGCGGAGCGGAGCGGAGTGGAGCGGAGCGGAGTGGAGCGGAGCGGAGCGGAGTGGAGCGGAGTGGAGCGGAGCGGAGTGGAGCGGAGCGGAGTGGAGCGGAGCGGAGTGGAGCGGAGCGGAGTGGAGCGAAAGCGGAGTGGAGCGGAGCGGAGTGGAGCGGAGCGGAGCGGAGTGGAGCGGAGCGGAGTGGGGTGGAGTGGATAACCCCCGGTTGGTGTAGGACTATTGTAGGATATGGAAACAAAGATATCGGACTATGGGTTTGGGTTGCTAAAGTGGACTGGTCACCTGGAACTATGGAAGAACTACATGGCCCCTGCCTGATCTATGTTTTATATGCACACGCATAAAATGACAGGGGGTGACTTGCACACTCAATAATGGGCCCCCGAAAACGGTCGCTAGCACATAGTGTCGTAGCGACAAGGGGGTAACACGTCCTGAGGTGCTTATGAGGAGTGGAGAAGTATTCCACGGCTATCAGGACAATCCCGGAAGTACGGTCAAGATCTCTACCAGCATCTTACTGGAATACTTCCTTCCTCCGAGCACGTTTGCTCTAGCGAATCTCCACTCAAGCCGGCCAATAAAGGCAATAATGCGGTGGGAGCTCTGTTCCTCGTCAGTGTTCACTCCAGCCGGCTAATAAAGGCAAGCCAGAGGTGAGGAACAAGACTTCTCCCGGGAGATAGGGTCCGTGGGGTCGCTACTGCCCAACAGCTCGCCACATGCTGCCCTGCGGGTTTTTGTATTTCTCTTGGTCTGGCTCCTCATCCTAGACCTGTTCCGGCAAAGTAAACTCTACCGGCACAGGCCTAGAGTTCGGAGCGCGCAGTCCCCATCACGACGTCAACGTAGAGATACGGCGGTGGGGGTATTATTATTTTCGTAGAGTATTTTTTCTTCTCAGCTTTTTGGCTGGTATTTGCAACATTTACGGACCGAAGCCAAGTAAATGCAGCGTGCGGTGTGTTATGTTGAGGATGTGTTATGATGGGGACATATTTCATTTTCATCTATTTGCATGAACTTTCTGACAATTCGACATGTATTTAAAATTGCAGCTTTTTGTAGGGTGATATAGAGGGTTTCTTTTAGGTTTAGTAATTTAAGGCTATGAAGAAGGTGATTCGGGATAACGCCGGTTGTGGAGAGGACTATAGGGTTGACGTACACTTTTTGTTGGTGCCATATTCTAGTTACTTCATCTTTGAGTTCTGCGTATTTACTAATTTTTTCAGATATTGTCTTCTGAATGTTATGTGTGTTGGGAACGGCAATATCTATTAGGTAAGTAACTTTATTTATTTTATCCTGTAGGGTTATATCCGGTCTATTGTAGTGGATTGTCCTGTCGGTGAGAATAGCGCGGTCGAAGTAAAGTTTATGTGTGTCATTTTCTAGGATAGTTTGTGGTGTGTAATTGTAGTTTGTGTCTTGTATTAGTGTGTATTTAACTGCTAATTTTTGATGAATTACATTTGCCACCTGATTGTGCCTGTGTGTGTAGTCTGTCTGCGTGAGAGTTGTGCAAGCTCCTGTTATATGCTGAATTGTTTCTGGTTGGATGTGACACTTGCGACATTTATCATTTGTTACAGAAGGATCTTTGATAATAAACTTTCTATAGTTTTTAGTGTTAATAATCTGGTCCTGTATTGTAATTATAAAACCTTCAGTTTCTGGGAATAAATTGCCTATTTTCAGAAACTTATTTGAGGCTACTTTGTTAACATGGGATTGTTCTAGGTCGTGAGGATGACGGCCATGAAGTACCTTTTTCTTCCAGTCCTCAATTTTTTGTTGCTGTGGGTCATCACTAGTAATTTGTGGAGTATCTGGCTGTTCATTTAAGTTAAGTGGTGTATAGTTGAAATCATTATGAGCTATGGCTTTATGAATGTTACTAGTGCGGGATTTTGAGTGAAAGAATGTTTTTAGTCGACAGACTTGTTTCCGCCAGAGGTGCTGGATATCTATTAGGCCTCTCCCTCCGTTTTGTCTTTTGATAGTTAGTCTTTCTATTGCAGATTTAGGGTGTAAGTTGTTATGTTTTGTAAGAGTGGTGCGTGTGTCGTTCTAACTGTTCTGTGTCTGTTTTTGTCCATTTAATAACTCCGAATGAGTATGTTAATATGGGGATGGCAAATGTATTTAAGGCCTTGATGAGATTTTTACTAGAAAGCTGTGTTTTACATATGGTGCTAAGTCTCCTTTTGTACTCTGCGGTAAGTGTTTCTTTAATCCTAACATGATCTAGTCCCTTCAGTTGCGTGTACCCTAAATATTTATATAGGTCGGTCGGTTCCATTGCTGTTATGGTGTCTGTGTTATTTATTACATAGTTGCCGGGTCGTATCTTGCCACGTATGATATGAAGTGTTTTACATTTATCCAGACCAAATTGCATGTTTATGTCCAGGCTAAACTCTGCTGTAGCTTCTACTAGTTTCTTCATATCTTTTTCAGTTTGTGCATATAGTTTAATATCGTCCATGTAAATGAGATGAGAGACTGTTGTTTGTTCTGTCGTGTGTTTGAGACAATATCCGGCCCGACAGCGCTGCAGTAGATGAGACAGAGGGTTTAGTGCGAGACAGAACCACAGGGGACTTAGTGAATCACCTTGGTAGATACCTATTTGTCGCGTGGTAACATTATTTTGCTTACAATTTATTTGAAGTGTGGTTTTCCAAAGTGGCATAATGTTTCGTAGGAAATCTATTATTTTTGAGTTTATTCTATAAATTTCTAGTATTTGTATCAACCAGGAATGTGGAACACTGTCGAAAGCTTTTTTATAATCGATATAGGTACAATGAAGATTTCTATTCTTTGTGGTGGCATGTTTATGGATAGTAGAATCAATAATTAACTGTTCTTTGCATCCCATATGGCCCCGCCTGCATCCCTTCTGTTCTTCCGCCATTATGTTGTGGTGTTCAATGTGTGAGTTAATTTTAGTTGTTATTGCTGATGTTAATATCTTATATATCGTGGGTAGGCATGTGATTGGTCTATATTGGGAAGGTTGTGGTGAATTTTTAGTTTTAGGCAGCATGTATGTTATACCAGTTGCAATAAAATCGGGTATATTTTGTTGTCCTAATATAATTTCTGTTAAGTTTTTTGCTATGGGTTTGTATAATGAAGTTAACTTTTTGTACCAAAAATTGTGTATTTTGTCTATACCAGGAGATTTCCAGTTATGTAATCTGCCTGTTAAGTGTGTGATATCGGCCTTTGTAATCTCTACAAATTCCATTTCATCTATTGCTCTCCATTTTGTTTCTTCTTCTGTTATCCACGTTGCTTTGTCGTTATGTTGTTCTTGTTCTTCCCAAATGCTAGACCAATATGTTTCTAGTTGCTCTTTTGTAGGTTGGTCAGGTGCGTCTGTGTTATTCTCATGATTTATGTCAGTGTCTGGCTTGTGTAGGTTTCTATAAAACATTTTTTCATTAGTAGCAAATATAGCATTATCGTTTTTGCGCTGTTGTGCTTTTTTGTATCTCCTGAGCCTATGAACTTTAAGTGCTAGTTTTTGTTTTAAGGTGTCTAAGAATTCTTCGGGTTTTCTGTTATTATTTTCGTGTCTTGTGTGTGTGAAACTGCTCCTAAATATAGCCTCAACTCTCCTTACTACTTTATTTGACCTGATGTTGTTAATATATTGTGTAAGCCTACTACAATCTGCTCTTAGTTTTTCTATGTCTTTTTCTAACCTCTGTTGCCATGCTGGTTTGTTATTCTGTTTGAGTCTTGTGTTTCCTGTGTGCTGCGTGATTTTAAAGTTAAGTTCTTCAGATACAACTACCGCTGTGCAATATATTAGTGTGTGTATATCTATAAGTTGTGTGTCATCGGAAATAAATTGATTAAGTATGTTTTCATTAAACAAGTTAACTAAACGGAAAAGGTTAGGGCTATATCGAAGTTTAGGTAGTTTGGGTCGAACTGCTGGATCCATCCCAGAGTATTGTGCTAAGGTTGTTCTGAATTTGTCATATATTTCTTGGATATACAAATCTGTTGTAAAATTTTGATCTGCAACGGTTATGGTTTCAATATCATTTTCTAGAGTTAAGGTTATAGATTCAGTTTGTGTGGATGTGTGTGTTGTTTGCGTGTAAGCTTGCGATTGATTGTATGGTTGAGATTGAGTAAAAGGTTCTACTTGGGTGTGCGGTTGTTCAGCAATTGCGGTTATGTTTTGTCATAGTGAGATAGCGTTAACGCCTGTGTTATTTTCTGCTTTCTGTAATTCTATTCGTGTTTCTTCTTTTAATTGTTCTATTATTTGTTGAGATAAAAGTTTATTTCTAACTATAGCTCTTCGCTGATCTGAGATTCTTTGTTCTGAAACGGTTATTTCAGGATATTGTCGGGTAAAAAGTTCATGCAATTTTTGTCTGTAGGTGGTCATATCGGTCTCTAATTTAGTGATATAAAAGTAAGTTCGCATGATAAATAGGTTAACTTCTTTGCTCCATCTCATGCGAACTCTTGCTTTTCCAGCCTTGGTGGATGCAGGTAAGAAGGAACTAACCTCCCGCGCAACATTCAAGGTCGGAGTTGGTGAAATTGAATTTAAACTAGTAATGGGAGGTGATGATGGTATGGATGGTGACGATGGTCTAGAAGGTGTGTAAGATACTGTGCTTGGACTATACGGTTCTACAGGGGTGTTTGTCCTGTTCGTCAGTCTGTCATCATCGTCAATAATTTCGGCTGTAGCATCTTTGTCGGTGGGAGCCCGCCTGTTCAACTCCTCACCGCTGACGGTTCGCATGCTGTGACACTCAGCGTCAGCTCCAAGTGTGCCCCGGCGATCGCCCCCGGGCAGCGGCCCTATACGTTTACTTTTCGATCGTGTCTCCATTTTGAATGGGTTTCCAGAGCCACGTTAGCCACGCCAGTAATTTCTCATTCGTGTGTCCGCCCCCCACGTGATTAGATGGTCAATCAGGACGTGTGGTTGTTTAGGGGGCGTATTATTATTTTTATATATTTTAACAAATCTCGGGACCATGGATCCCGGTCCTTTGGAAGGCGTACGAGGGGCCGAAGCCAACTCGCAGAGGCCCCTTAGACATTAATAAGTGGTTAGGCACCAACCGACGATTATCCCTGTATGCACCATACAAGTGCACCCAAGGACAACCCCCGGTTGGTGTAGGACTATTGCAGAACATGGAAACAAAACATATTAGGCTATGGATTTGGATGGCTATAATGGATTGGTTAATTGGAACTATGGAAAGACTATGGCCCCTGCCTGATCAATGTTTTAAATGCACACGGATAAAATGGCAGGGGGTGACTTGCACACTCAATAATGGGCCCCCGAAAACGGTCGCTAGCACAAAGTGTCGTAGCGATAAGGGGACAACATGTCCTGAGGTGCTTGAGGAGTGGAGAGGTATTCCACGGCTTTCAGAACAATCCCAGAGCCCGGAAGATGGTCAAAATCCCTACGAGCACTTACTGGAATACTTCCTTCCTCCAAGCACGTTTGCTCTTGCGAATCTCCACTCAAGCCGGCCAATTAAGGCAAGAATGAGGCGGGAGCTCTGTTCCTCGTCAGTGTTCACTCCAGCCGGCCAATGAAGGCAAGCCAGAGGTGAAGAACAAGACTTCTCCCGGGAGATAGGGTCCGTGGGGTCGCTACTGCCCATCAGCTCGCCACATGCTGCCCTGCGGGTTTTTGTATCTCTCTTGGTCTGGCTCCTCATCCTAGACCTGTTCCGGCAAAGTAAACTCTACCGGCACAGACATAGAGTTCGGAGCGCGCAAGCCCCACCACGACGTCAACGTAGAGATACGGCGGTGGGGGTATTATTATTATTATTCATTTATTATTACTTATCGTATTGATCAAAGCACAAAATATAATATTATGTAGGAGTATTTTATCAATAATAATAAATAGTAAAACATATTTTACGCCATAGGTATCTAAGATCAAATACCTAAGTGGGTTAATTGAACTTTAAAAGTTATGTAGGAACTTCACTTCAATAAGTTAGGTATTTTGTTCGCACTGATTGTGTTATTTTTTGTAAAATAGTATTATTTCTATTTACAATATTCTCATTCTTCTTCTGGGTAATGATCGTAAATAGCAAAAGAACAGCGTGGACACCAGAAAAAATCAAAATTTAACATGTATTTAACATTTTCCTCAGTCACTATAAAATGTGTAGGTTTGGTTTCATTGCCAGTTATCGGAAATCCGCAACCAAAACAACGATTCGCGCGTAAAAAGTGTGTGGATATCCATGGCCATCTCAAACACATACGTATCAATAAGATAAAATCTGTTTTGGTTAAAAACTTATCGATGTCCATTATGTTACATATAATTTTTTATTATAACCGAGACCACCAATAAATAAATCACTTGTTTATGTATGTATTTAAAATGGTTTTTTCACAGATTGAATCGCCAAATGAACTCTGATTTCGATAATATGGCTGATATTATACAGATAAAAATAAGTACACGGAATGAAAAGTCGTTTAGATGTTGTGTTACGGTTGTGCCGTTAATCCTAAGTCGTATTAAGGTAACTGTTAACACTTTCGTCAAATATAGGGTAAAAATATTACCTTAATTAAATTATTTATAAAGCGCGTCCATTATATTGAGAAAACTCACTAATATTACTCCATAAAATTAATTTCCCAAAAGATTAATGCACTCAAACATGAGTTTCGAAGATAAAATAAATAAAAATAAAATGGCTGTAGTGGCTGTAATGCCCTTTCAATGATAAAAAATATTATTATATTCTAACACAGTATAAAAGTTGTCCGGTTGTAAAGTTTCAATTCATTACATTAATCGTAATCGATCACTTTACATCAATATCCCTTATAAAAGTCGTGATGAATACTAGTTACTCGATGAAATGTCGCAAAGCAGCGCTAATAAACATCATAACTCGACGAAAAGACGATCTTACGACCACTACTCAACCAGATAGTGATTAATACGACTGCTACGTAACTCTATTACGACACTGATTCGTATAAAATGGGCCTATTCTCGGTCGTATCAACGTGATAGCGACGTATTTACGACCAGCGTATAGAACCAAATGTTAAAATCAGCACGTTGCGGCGACCTATCAATGTTTGTTGGGTTCCTTTGGATGGATTTGGTTGGGCGCGGACTTCACCAAAGCGGAGATGTGCGGAGATGTCTGAAGCGGATGTTTTTCAGCCCTAGCTGAAAAACATCACACCCCAGCATACACCCTAGTGTATCCACCGAAGCTGTGCGGTGATACGTACAGGCTAGACTGCAGCGGAGATGTGTGCGCTCGATCCAGCACATCTCCGCTCTAGCCATAGAGCGGAGATGTGCTGGATCGAGTCAGCACATCTCCGCTCTAGCCAGCACACATCTCCGCTCTAGCCAGCACACATCTCCGCTCTAGCCAGCACACATCTCCGCTCTAGCCAGCACACATCTCCGCTCGAGACAGCACACATCTCCGCTCGAGCCAGCACACATCTCCGCTCTAGCCAGCACACATCTCCGCTCTAGCCCGCACACATCTTCGCTCTAGCCAGCACGTACCTCCGCTCTAGCCAGCCCACATCTTCACTCTAGCCAGCACACATCTCCGCTCTAGCCAGCACATCTCCGCTCTAGCCAGCACATCTCCGCTCTAGTCAGCACACATGTCCGCTCTAGCCAGCACACATCTCCGCTCTAGCCAGCACACATCTCCACTCTAGCCAGAACACATGTCCGCTCTAGCCAGCACACATCTCCGCTCTAGCCAGCACACATCTCCACTCTAGCCAGCACACATCTCCGCTCGAGACAGCACACATCTCCGCTCTAGCCAGCACACATCTCCGCTCTAGCCAGCACACATCTCCGCTCTAGCCAGCACACATCTCCGCTCGAGGCAGCACACATCTCCGCTCGAGCCAGCACACATCTCCGCTCTAGCCAGCACACATCTCCGCTCGATCCAGCACATCTCCGCTCTAGCCAGCACATCTCCGCTCTAGTCAGCACACACGTCCGCTCTAGCCAACACACATCTTCGCTCTAGCCAGCACACATCTCCGCTCTAGCCAGCACACATCTCCACTCTAGCCAGCACACATCTCCGCTCGAGACAGCACAGCGGAGCGGAGCGGGGTGGAGCGGAGCGGAGCGGGGTGAAGCAGTGCGGAGTGGGGTGGAGCGGAGCGCTCCGCTCCGCTCTACTCCGCTACGCTGTGCTGTCTCGAACGGAGATGTGTGCTGGCTAGAGCGGAGATGTGTGCTGGCTCGAGCGGAGATGTGTGCTGTCTCGAGCGGATATGTGTGCTGGCTAGAGCGGAGATGTGTGCTGGCTAGAGCGGAGATGTGCTGGCTAGAGCGGAGATGTGCTGGATCGAGCGGAGATGTGTGCTGGCTAGAGCGGAGATGTGGGCTGGCTAGAGCGGAGGTGCGTGCTGGCTAGAGCGAAGATGTGTGCGGGCTAGAGCGGAGATGTGTGCTGGCTAGAGCGGAGATGTGTGCTGGCTCGAGCGGAGATGTGTGCTGTCTCGAGCGGAGATGTGTGTTGGCTAGAGCGGAGATGTGTGCTGGCTAGAGCGGAGATGTGCTGACTCGATCCAGCACATCTCCGCTCTATGGCTAGAGCGGAGATGTGCTGGATCGAGCGCACACATCTCCGCTGCAGTCTAGCCTGTACGTATCACCGCACAGCTTCGGTAGATACACTAGGGTGTATGCTGGGGTGTGATGTTTTTCAGCTATGGCTGAAAAACATCCGCTTCAGACATCTCCGCTTTGGTGAAGTCCGCGCCCAACCAAATCCATCCAAAGGAACCCAACAAACATTGATAGGTCGCCACAACGTGCTGATTTTAACATTTGGTTCTATACGCTGGTCGTAAATACGTCGCTATCACGTTGATACGACCGAGAATAGGCCCATTTTATACGAATCAGTGTCGTAATAGAGTTACGTAGCAGTCGTATTAATCACTATCTGGTTGAGTAGTGGTCGTAAGATCGTCTTTTCGTCGAGTTATGATGTTTATTAGCGCTGCTTTGCGACATTTCATCGAGTAACTAGTATTCATCACGACTTTTATAAGGGATATTGATGTAAAGTGATCGATTACGATTAATGTAATGAATTGAAACTTTACAACCGGACAACTTTTATACTGTGTTAGAATATAATAATATTTTTTATCATTGAAAGGGCATTACAGCCACTACAGCCATTTTATTTTTATTTATTTTATCTTCGAAACTCATGTTTGAGTACATTAATCTTTTGGGAAATTAATTTTATGGAGTAATATTAGTGAGTTTTCTCAATATAATGGACGCGCTTTATAAATAATTTAATTAAGGTAATATTTTTACCCTATATTTGACGAAAGTGTTAACAGTTACCTTAATACGACTTAGGATTAACGGCACAACCGTAACACAACATCTAAACGACTTTTCATTCCGTGTACTTATTTTTATCAGTATAATATCAGCCATATTATCGAAATCAGGGTTCATTTGGCGATTCAATCTGTGAAAAAACCATTTTAAATACATACATAAACAAGTGATTTATTTATTGGTGGTCTCGGTTATAATAAAAAATTATATGTAACATAATGGACATCGATAAGTTTTTAACCAAAACAGATTTTATCTTATTGATACGTATGTGTTTGAGATGGCCATGGATATCCACACACTTTTTACGCGCGAATCGTTGTTTTGGTTGCGGATTTCCGATAACTGGCAATGAAACCAAACCTACACATTTTATAGTGACTGAGGAAAATGTTAAATACATGTTAAATTTTGATTTTTTCTGGTGTCCACGCTGTTCTTTTGCTATTTACGATCATTACCCAGAAGAAGAATGAGAATATTGTAAATAGAAATAATACTATTTTACAAAAAATAACACAATCAGTGCGAACAAAATACCTAACTTATTGAAGTGAAGTACCTACATAACTTTTAAAGTTCAATTAACCCACTTAGGTATTTGATCTTAGATACCTATGGCGTAAAATATGTTTTACTATTTATTATTATTGATAAAATACTCCTACATAATATTATATTTTGTACTTTGATCAGTACGATAAGTAATAATAAATGAATAATAATAATAATACCCCCACCGCCGTATCTCTACGTTGACGTCGTGATGGGGCTTGCGCGCTCCGAACTCTAGGCCTGTGCCGGTAGAGTTTACTTTGCCGAAACGGGTCTGGGATGAGGAGCCAGACCAAGAGAGATACAAAAACCCGCAGGGCAGCATGTGGCGAGCTGTTGGGCAGCAGCGACCCCACGGACCCTATCTCCCGGGAGCAGTCTTGTTCCTCACCTCTGGCTTGCCTTTATTAGCCGGCTGGAGTGAACACTGACGAGGAACAGAGCTCCCACCGCATTATTGCTTTTATTGGCCGGCTTGAGTGGAGATTCGCTAGAGCAAACGTGCTCGGAGGAAGGAAGTATTCCAGTAAGATGCTGGTAGAGATCTTGACCGTACTTCTGGGATTGTCCTGATAGCCGTGGAATACCTCTCCACTCCTCATAAGCACCTCAGGACGTGTTACCCCCTTGTCGCTACGACACTATGTGCTAGCGACCGTTTTCGGGGGCCCATTATTGAGTGTGCAAGTCACCCCCTGCCATTTTATCCGTGTGCATATAAAACATAGATCAGGCAGGGGCCATAGTTCTTCCATAGTTCCAGGTGACCAGTCCACTTTAGCAACCCAAACCCATAGTCCGATATCTTTGTTTCCATATCTTACAATAGTCCTACACCAACCGGGGGTTATCCTTGGCTGCACTTGCATAGTGCGAACATTGATAATCGTCGGTTGATACCTCATTTCATTAAAAACGTCTAAGGGGCCTCTGCAAGTTGGCTTCAGCCCCTCGTACGCCTTCCAAAGGTCCGGGACCCCTGGGTCCCGAGAAATGTTTATAATAATACTACATTCCGCGCGCTAGTCGCTCCCTCTTTGCTCCCCCGCACCCCGCCGAGCGGTGACATACGGCCGACGCGGCTCAGCTCTCGTTCACTTAGTTCAGAATAACCGAAGTGAGCGTTAGTATCGCGCCGCCGCGCAAGTTTGCGCAAGTTTGCGAGTGTAAGTAAATATCACTAAGATATATGAATTTATCCCAAAAACAAACTTAACTTTGTAGTTGAAAAATATGTTCTCCCATACGGAATGTATGGGAAAACATGTTTTTCTAACTGCAAAGTTAAGTTGGTCGATTATTACTCGTTCACCTTTAGAGCCTACTTAGCTGTGATAGTTTTTCTTTTAATTTCGTTATATAAACTACTGTTGTGATTTATTTCACACACCCAAAACCAACCATTTAGCCGGCAGGGGGGGGGGACACTTGACTCTAACAAAAATTAGCCCTTTAAAATAATAACAAGTCATATATAGACTGCCTCGTTGGGGCGCAAACGCTACTGCTGAGCATTTTCTGGGCAAACAAACATATTTGTCTAGATAGGCAGTCAATGCTCAAGCTGTGAACTCGTCGAAAAAAATAGCGTCCAACTGTTGGCCGCTAAATGCACGCACACTAGAAAAGCACAACGACGTGGACGAGTGTAACTGTGCAACTGGCAAAACATTTACAACAAAACATGTTGAAATCTCTGTTCTGTCAATTTTCCATATAATGTTTGACAGGAACTAGAGATTTCAACATGTTTTGTCGTGAATATTTCGCCAGTGCAAACGCACAGTAAGACGTAACTGTCACGCACACCAGCATAATAAAGATGGCCAGTCAGTACCCTAATTGCGTAATACAACACAATCTGTTTCGATTTGAAACAGATTGCTAATCCATTACAATGAATATAATATTTTAATTAATTTATTGTTGATTTTGTAGTGTTTTCAATGTTATTATTATGTAAATAGTTTTTTTAAATTTATATTACGTGTATCTACTACAAACACCTACTGTGGACCAATAAGTTGTCTTTTTAAAATAAATGAATTTGAATTTGAATTACTCCATAAGTTGGAAAAAAAATCTGCTCAACAACGTAAATGACGCAATGAACTGTCAAAATGACACAAATTAGGCAAAATTGTTTACTAAAATAAGTTACGCAATTAGGGTACTGTTTTAGTTCTTTTGCAGCGCGACAGTCTATCTAAACATATTAATATTTAAAGGTTCGATTCCCCAAGTTGGGCAGTTTTTTCCATCTGTAATTTCTCAGTAGCAGTCCGGAGTCTGGATTCGTACCCAGTTGATGGCAATAGGCTGATATTATGAACTTGATTGACGAAAATGAAGTGTCATGCGATTTTGAACTGCGTGCGAAACAATTGTTTAATGTCACCTTGACGTCGATCTTTTAAAGGCTTCCTTTGGATGGATTTGGTTGGGCGCGGACTTCACCAAAGCGGAGATGTGCGGAGATGTCTGAAGCGGATGTTTTTCAGCTAGGGGGTGCGGGTGGTGGGGTATCTCCGCTCTAGCCAGCACACATCTCCGCTCGAGCCAGCACACATCTCCGCTCTAGCCAGCACACATGTCCGCTCTAGCCAGCACACATGTCCGCTCTAGTCAGCACACATCTCCGCTCTAGCCAGCACACATCTCACAGCGGAGCGGGGTGGAGCGGAGCGGAGCGGAGTGCAGCGAAGCGGGGTGGAGCGGAGCGGGGTGGAGCGTAGAGCGGAGTGGAGTAGACTCCACCCCACTCCGCCCCACACCGCTCCGCTCCACTCCACACCACTCCGCTCCGCTCCGCTCCGCTCCACCCCGCTTCGCTGCACCCCGCTCCGTTCCGCTCCACTCCGCTCCGCTCCACCCCGCTCCGCTCCGCTCCACCCCGCTCCGCTCCGCTCCACCCCGCTCCGCTCCGCTCCGCTCCGCTCCGCTCCGCTCCGCTCCGCTCCACCCCGCTCCACTCCACTCCGCATGTCCGCTCTAGTCAGCACACATCTCCGCTCTAGCCAGCACACATCTCACAGCGGAGCGGGGTGGAGCGGAGCGGAGCGGAGTGCAGCGAAGCGGGGTGGAGCGGAGCGGGGTGGAGCGTAGAGCGGAGTGGAGTAGACTCCACCCCACTCCGCCCCACACCGCTCCGCTCCACTCCACACCACTCCGCTCCGCTCCGCTCCGCTCCACCCCGCTTCGCTGCACCCCGCTCCGTTCCGCTCCACTCCGCTCCGCTCCACCCCGCTCCGCTCCGCTCCATCCCGCTCCGCTCCGCTCCACCCCGCTCCGCTCCGCTCCACCCCGCTCCGCTCCGCTCCGCTCCGCTCCACCCCGCTCCACTCCACTCCACCCCGCTCCGCTCCGCTCCACCCCGCTCCGCTCCGCTCCACCCCGCTCCACCCCGCTCCGCTCCGCTCCACCCCGCTCCGCTCCGCTCCACCCCGCTCCGCTCCGCTCCACCCCGCTCCGCTCCGCTCCACCCCGCTGTGCTGTGCTGTCTCGAGCGGAGATGTGTGCTGGCTAGAGTGGAGATGTGTGCTGGCTAGAGCGGAGATGTGTGCTGGCTAGAGCGGAGATGTGTGCTGTCTCGAGCGGAGATGTGTGCTGTCTCGAGCGGACATGTGTGCTGGCTCGAGCGGAGATGTGTGCTGGCTAGAGCGGAGATGTGTGCTGTCTCGAGCGGAGATGTGTGCTGTCTCGAGCGGACATGTGTGCTGGCTCGAGCGGAGATGTGTGCTGTCTCGAGCGGTTATGTGTGCTGGCTAGAGCGGAGATGTGTGCTGTGTGCTCTAACCAGACCGGAGCGGAGTGGTGTGGAGCGGAGCGGAGCGGTGTGGAGCGGAGCGGAGTTGGGTGGAGCGTAGAGCGGAGTGGGGTGGAGCAGAGCGGGTGGAGCGGAGCGGAGCGGGTGGAGCTGAGCGGAGCGGAGCGGAGCGGAGCGGAGCGGAGCGGAGTGGGGTTGGGTGGAGCGTAGAGCGGAGTGGGGTGGAGCGGAGCGGAGTGGGTGGAGCGGAGCGGAGCGGGTGGAGCTGATCGGAGCGGGGTGGAGCGGAGCGGAGCGGGGTGGAGCGGAGCGGAGCGGAGTGGAGCGTAGCGGAGCGGGGTGGAGCGGAGCGGAGCGGAGCGGAGCGGAGCGGAGCGGAGCGGGGTGGAGCGGAGCGGAGCGGGGTGGAGCGGAGCGGAGCGGGGTGGAGCGTAGCGGAGTGGGTCGGAGCGGAGCGGAGCGGGGTGGAGCGGAGCGGAGCGGGGTGGAGCGGAGCGGAGCGGGGTGGAGCGGAGCGGAGCGGAGCGGAGCGGGGTGGAGCGGAGCGGAGCGGGGTGGAGCAGAGCGGAGTGGAGCGGAGCGGAGCGGTGTGGAGTGGAGCGGAGCGTTGTGGAGTGGAGCGGAGCGGAGCGGTGTGGGGTGGAGCGGAGATGTGTGCTGGCTCGAGCGGAGATGTGTGCTGTCTCGAGCGGTTATGTGTGCTGGCTAGAACGGAGATGTGTGCTGGCTAGAGCGGAGATGTGTGCTGGCTAGAGCGGAGATGTGTGCTGGCTAGAGTGGAGATGTGTGCTGGCTAGAGCGGAGATGTGTGCTGGCTAGAGCGGAGATGTGTGCTGTCTCGAGCGGAGATGTGTGCTGGCTAGAGTGGCGATGTGTGCTGTCTAGAGCGGAGATGTGTGCTGTCTCGAGCGGAGATGTGTGCTGGCTCGAGCGGACATGTGTGCTGGCTAGAGCGGAGATGTGTACTGTCTCGAGCGGTTATGTGTGCTGGCTAGAGCGGAGATGTGTGCTGTCTCGAGCGGTTATGTGTGCTGGCTAGAGCGGAGATGTGTGCTGTGTGCTCTAACCAGACCGGAGCGGAGCGGTGTGGAGCGGAGCGGAGCGGTGTGGAGCGGAGCGGAGTTGGGTGGAGCGTAGAGCGGAGTGGGGTGGAGCGGAGTGGGTGGAGCGGAGCGGAGCGGGTGGAGCTGAGCGGAGCGGAGCAGAGCGGGGTGGAGCGGAGCGGAGTGGGGTTGGGTGGAGCGTAGAGCGGAGTGGGGTGGAGCGGAGTGGAGCGGGTGGAGCGGAGCGGAGCGGGTGGAGCTGAGCGGAGCGGGGTGGAGCGGAGCGGAGCGGGGTGGAGCGGAGCGGAGCGGGGTGGAGCGGAGCGGAGCGGGGTGGAGCGGAGCGGAGTGGAGCGGAGCGGAGCGGAGCGGAGTGGAGCGGAGCGGAGCGGAGCGGTGTGGAGTGGAGCGGAGCGTTGTGGAGTGGAGCGGAGCGGAGCGGTGTGGGGTGGAGCGGAGATGTGTGCTGGCTCGAGCGGAGATGTGTGCTGTCTCGAGCGGTTATGTGTGCTGGCTAGAACGGAGATGTGTGCTGGCTAGAGCGGAGATGTGTGCTGTCTAAAGAGGAGATGTGTGCTGGCTAGAGTGGAGATGTGTGCTGGCTAGAGCGGAGATGTGTGCTGGCTGGAGCGGAGATGTGTGCTGGCTAGAGCGGAGATGTGTGCTGGCTAGAGTGGAGATGTGTGCTGGCTAGAGCGGAGATGTGTGCTGGCTAGAGCGGAGATGTGTGCTGTCTCGAGCGGAGATGTGTGCTGTCTCGAGCGGACATGTGTGCTGGCTAGAGCGGAGATGTGTGCTGGATCGACCGGAGATTTGTGCTGGCTAGAGCGGAGATGTGTGCTGGCTAGAGCGGAGATGTGTGCTGGCTAGAGCGGAGATGTGTGCTGGCTAGAGCGGAGATGTGTGCTGTCTCGAGCGGAGATGTGTGCTGGCTAGAGCGGAGAAGTGTGCTGTCTCGAGCGGTTATGTGTGCTGGCTAGAGCGGAGATGTGTGCTGGCTAGAGCGGAGATGTGTGCTGGCTAGAGTGGAGATGTGTGCTGGCTAGAGCGGAGATGTATGCGGGCTGGAGCGGAGATGTGTGCTGGCTCGAGCGGACATGTGTGCTGGCTAGAGCGAAGATGTGTGCGGGCTGGAGCGGCGATGTGTGCTGGCTCGAGCGGACATGTGTGCTGGCTAGAGCGGAGATGTGTGCTGGATCGACCGGAGATTTGTGCTGGCTAGAGCGGAGATGTGTGCTGGCTAGAGCGGAGATGTGTGCTGGCTAGAGCGGAGATGTGTGCTGGCTAGAGCGGAGATGTGTGCTGTCTCGAGCGGAGATGTGTGCTGTCTCGAGCGGACATGTGTGCTGGCTCGAGCGGAGATGTGTGCTGTCTCGAGCGGTTATGTGTGCTGTCTCGAGCGGTTATGTGTGCTGGCTAGAGCGGAGATGTGTGCTGGCTAGAGCGGAGATGTGTGCTGGCTAGAGTGGAGATGTGTGCTGGCTAGAGCGGAGATGTGTGCTGGCTAGAGCGGAGATGTGTGCTGTCTCGAGCGGAGATGTGTGCTGGCTAGAGTGGAGATGTGTGCTGGCTAGAGCGGAGATGTGTGCTGTCTCGAGCGGAGATGTGTGCTGTCTCGAGCGGACATGTGTGCTGGCTAGAGCGGAGATGTGTACTGTCTCGAGCGGTTATGTGTGCTGGCTAGAGCGGAGATGTGTGCTGGCTAGAGCGGAGATGTGTGCTGGCTAGAGTGGAGATGTGTGCTGGCTAGAGCGGAGATGTGTGCTGGCTAGAGCGGAGATGTGTGCTGGCTAGAGTGGAGATGTGTGCTGGCTAGAGCGGAGATGTGTGCGGGCTGGAGCGGAGATGTGTGCTGGCTCGAGCGGACATGTGTGCTGGCTCGAGCGGAGATGTGTGCTGTCTCTAGCGGTTATGTGTGCTGGCTAGAGCGGAGATGTGTGCTGGCTAGAGCGGAGATGTGTGCTGGCTAGAGTGGAGATGTGTGCTGGCTAGAGCGGAGATGTGTGCTGGCTAGAGCGGAGATGTGTGCTGTCTCGAGCGGAGATGTGTGCTGGCTAGAGTGGAGATGTGTGCTGGCTAGAGCGGAGATGTGTGCTGTCTCGAGCGGAGATGTGTGCTGTCTCGAGCGGAGATGTGTGCTGGCTAGAGCGGACATGTGTGCTGGCTAGAGCGGACATGTGTGCTGGCTAGAGTGGACATGTGTGCTGGCTAGAGCGGAGATGTGTTGGATCGAGCGGAGATTTGTGCTGGCTAGAGCGGAGATGTGTGCTGGCTAGAGCGGAGATGTGTGCTGGCTAGAGCGAAGATGTGTGCGGGCTGGAGCGGAGATGTGTGCTGGCTCGAGCGGACATGTGTGCTGGCTAGAGCGGAGATGTGCTGACTCGATCCAGCACATCTCCGCTCTAGCCGCTGCAGTCTAGCTAGTACGTATCACCGCACAGCTTCGGTGGATACACCCTAGCTGAAAAACATCCGCTTCAGACATCTCCGCACATCTCCGCTTTGGTGAAGTCCGCGCCCAACCAAATCCATCCAAAGGAAGCCTTTAAAAGATCGACGTCAAGGTGACATTAAACAATTGTTTCGCACGCAGTTCAAAATCCCATGACACTTCATTTTCGTCAATTAAGTTCATAACATCATCCCTGTATTCCCAGAAGGGTTGGATAGAGCTGTATCCAGAATACACCCACAGCCTATTGCCATCAACTGGGTACGAATCCAGACTCCGGACTGCTACTGAGAAATTACAGATGGAAAAAACTGCCCAACTTGGGGAATCGAACCTTTAAATATTAATATGTTTAGATAGACTGTCGCGCTGCAAAAGAACTAAAACAGTACCCTAATTGCGTAACTTATTTTAGTAAACAATTTTGCCTAATTTGTTTCATTTTGACAGTTCATTGTGTCATTTACGTTGCTGGGTAGATTTTTTTTCCAACTTATGAAGCAATGGATTAGCAATCTGTTTCAAATCGAAACAGATTGTGTTGTATTACGCAATTAGGGTACTGACTGGCCAACTTTATTATGCTGGTGTGCGTGACAGTTACGTCTTACTGTGCGTTTGCACTGGCGAAATATTCACGACAAAACATGTTGAAATCCTGTTGAGTTCCTGTCAAACATTATATGGAAAATTGACAGAACAGAGATTTAAACATGTTTTGTTGTAAATGTTTTGCCAGTTGCAGAGTTACACTCGTCCACGTCGTTGTGTTTTTCTAGTGTGCGTGCATTTAGCGGCCAACAGTTGGACGCTATTTTTTTCGACGAGTTCACAGCTTGAGCCTAGCCCTCTCAGTACACGGTCAAAATGTAAAAGGCTAGGGAAATAATGAATATTAAAAATTAATAGTATCTTCATAGAAAACTGCCGAAACAACGCGCTTCGAAATCTCAGTACGCAAGTCTTGTAGCGGTTACCAGGGCCGGCCCGTTCATATAGGCGAACTAGGCGACGGCCTAGGGCGCTCGTATTAGGAGGGCGGCAATCAGCGTCATCGAGAAAAAAAATATACATTACATTTATTTTTTATTTAAAACTACAAAATACTCCCAATTTTTTACCCAGTTTTCTACCAAAATGCGCTCAAAGACATTTACGAAACCATCGGTACGGTTCATCTGGAAATCAAAAGCGAGTTGAGGCCAATCCATTGCTAAAAAAATCGCGATTTCAAATGTATTGCTTCTCTTTTTGTATGGTATTTTGTTCAAAATTAATTTGACTATTATAGTTTGACAGCGATCGCTGTACCGATCGCGCCTAAGAGATATTTCTCAACGGCATGTGAAGCAAGTCAGAGGCCCATGGGTGGCTTATTTTGTCACGAATTGTCTTAAAAGGGCGCTGTTCCAGCCTTTCGCCTAGGGTGCCAGGAATTCTCGGGCCGGCGCTGGCGGTTACACCGCCACATACGAACTACGCATCAAAGACATGACCTCACACAAATCCTGCATCGCGCTATTAGAGTTTACCGTGCGATCGACATAATTATATACAAGATTCAGATTTCAACCGTTGGGCAGTTGCCCGCCAGACACAACACCCGTCTGGTCGAAGGATCCTCCCTTTTCTATGGTGGATGAGTGAACTTTACACCCTAAACCACTAAAGTCTCGAGTGCGCGGCAGTTACGCACGGTCGCGGAAGGTTCATCTACCGAGCGGCCGTAGGTAATTATTTCAAGGTCATTGTCGAGACATAATACTGTGACAAAACGAACTTTCGCGCATGATTTCTCACTCACAGCTCTACGACTCACACTCGCCTCATGTAACCCTTTGGTTCCTTAAAATGTTAGCAAAGAATTTTTGAAAATTCTTCTTTCAATGCTCAGAAAGCTGCGGAAGCGGAGCGGAGCGGGGTGGAGCGGAGTGGAGTGGGGTGGAGCGGAGCGGAGCGGGGTGGAGCGGAGCGGAGCGGGGTGGAGCGGAGCGGTGTGGAACGGTGCGGAGCGGGGTGGAGCGGAGCGGTGTGGAGCGGGGTGGAGCGGAGCGGGGTGCAGCGAAGCGGGGTGGAGCGGAGCGGGGTGGAGCGTAGAGCGGAGTGGAGTAGACTCCACCCCACTCCGCCCCACACCGCTCCGCTCCGCTCCACACCACTCCGCTCCACTCCGCTCCGCTCCGCTCCACCCCGCTTCGCTGCACCCCGCTCCGTTCCGCTCCACCCCGCTCCGCTCCGCTCCACCCCGCTCCGCTCCGCTCCACCCCGCTCCGCTCCGCTCCACCCCGCTCCGCTCCGCTCCACCCCGCTCCGCTCCGCTCCACTCTACCCCGCTCCGCTCCGCTCCATCCCACTCCGCTCCGCTCCACCCCGCTCCGCTCCGCTCCACCCCGCTCCGCTCCGTTCCACCACGCTCCGCTCCGCTGTGCTGTCTCGAGCGGAGATGTGTGCTGTGTGCTCTAACCAGCACACATCTCCGCTCGAGACAGCACACATCTCCGCTCGAGACAGCACACATCTCCGCTCGAGACAGCACACATCTCCGCTCTAGCCAGCACACATCTCCGCTCGAGACAGCACAGCAGAGCGGGGCGGGGTGGAGCGGAGCGGAGCGGGGTGGAGCGGAGCGGGGTGGAGCGGAGCGGAGCGGAGCGGAGCGGAGCGGAGCGGGGTGGAGCGGAGCGGGGTGGAGCGGAGTGGACACCGCTCCACCCCGCTTCGCTGCACCCCGCTCAGCACAGCAGCTGCAGCCAGCACACATCTCCGCTCTAGCCAGCACACATCTCCGCTCTAGCCAGCACACATCTCCGCTCTAGCCAGCACACGTCTCCGCTCGAGACAGCACAGCATAGCGGAGCGGAGTGGAGCAGAGCGGTGTGGAGCGGAGCGTTGTGGAGTGGAGCGGAGCGGTGTGGAGCTGAGCGGAGTAGGGTGGAGTGGAGCGGAGTGGAGTGGAGTGGAGTGGAGTCTACTCCACTCCGCTCTACGCTCCACCCCATTCCGCTCAGCTCCACACCGCTCCGCGCCGCTCCACACCGCTCCGCTCCGCTCCACCCCGCTTCGGAGCGATTGATCGTTTCGCATTCAACGCATACAGACGTGCTCATCAATGCATAATATCAATAAAATAAATTAACACTTGCATAAATAGTGACCTAGTTTCAGTGTACTCGTATTAGCGTGTTATACAAATAAACATAATAGTGATAAGTTAAAATAATGAACTGAATAACATATTTTATAAACTGATACATGGAAGGCAGCCCCTTTAATCGGAGCGCGAAGATGCGACGCAGCACTCCACCGACACCGACCCCGGTACCGACGCCAGCACCGACATCGCCCCAACAACCAAGGCAAGACCAAGATGAGAAAGTTGAAGTTGTGTCCACTCCGGAGATTCAGAACTGGATGGGGTCTATTGAGCAGTGTCTAAGTGAGGTTTGTGCTATTGCTTCTGAGGGAAAGCTAAACGCTGATCAGAAGCTAAAAATAAGCAATCTTTGCCGGAAAGTTGGACATGGAGTTTCGCAAATGGCCGTTCAATACCAGTCACTAAAGCAAAAAGCCATACAAACCCATACCTCCCTTAAAACCATGACTGAAGCTCGTCGAAGTCGTCCTGTCCGGTACGAGACTTCACACTGGTAACAAGATGTTACAAATGCCAGCAATACGGTCATGCATCCAAAACATGCAAAATTGCTGCCCCTACATGTGGACATTGCGGTGAAGAAGGACACACAATTCAAGACTGCACAAAGAAAGCCGGTGCGCCAAAATGTGCTACATGTTTGCGCTTCAAAAAACAAGCGAACCACAAGACAGGAGACGCAGATTGCCCAGCTAAAAAAGCTGCCGAATACAGGTATTAACTCGATCGATTATGAAGGCGCCTAAGAGCGCCACATACTGTGTATATTTTAGACGTAATTTATTATTGTTATTTTTCTAGTTTTAGTATGGATAATAACTTAATTACCGACATAGATAATACATTTTTAACTGTATCAAAGACATGTGACGTTGAGGATTGCAGACAATACCTTTCCGATTATTAAAAGTCACTAACCATACTAACCCAAAACATTCGTAGTATTTATAAGAACATAGATAGCTTTAAAATTTGCCTTCATAGACTTAACTTTGATTGTGATTTATTGGTACTAACAGAATGCTGGCTAGCTAACCGCATCGATAACCTTCCAGTAATACCTGGCTACAACTTATTGCATACCAAAAGAAACCAACATCAAAATGATGGTGTGGTAGTCTTTGCTAAGGAATCATTAAAGGTAACAGTCGAGGAACCTACTCTACAAGACTGCATGATTAATTGCTTAGTTATCAAAATTGGTACAACCACAGCGATAATCGCTATGTATAGGTCCCCTTCCGTTAGAAACTTGGATTCTTTTCACAATTCCTTAAACCAGATTTTTCAAGCACTAAGCTCGTTTAAGAATGTTTTACTAACAGGTGATTTAAATATAAACATTACCTCCGAAAACTGCGATGCAGGGACCCAAGATTATCTTAATATCTGCTCATACCATGGTTTTCTCCCCGCTCACATATTGCCTACTCATCAGAGCGGTTCCTGTCTCGATCATATGATGATTAAACCAAGCCTATCATATATAACGCTTGTTACTAACGCAACAATTACTGATCATCATGCTGTCCTACTTACCGTAGAGGAGGAACGTAGAGGAGGAGCGTCTAGAAGAGGAACTAATTCATGCAAATCTACGAATTACTAAGTTACAGAAACAAAAAAATTGTACTCGGGCTAAGGAAACTAATAACTTATATGATGAATTATCTAATAGTAATTGTAACCCTCAATCCTTAATAACAATAGATCTTACAGAAGATTCAATATTGAAACATAATAATAGTTGTTATACAGTAAGTCAAAATAAAATAAAAAAATATGCAAAACTAAATAAAATCATAAATAAATGCAATAAATTCAAGAAACAACATAAGCACAGTTCCAATAATATTAAACTAAGGAAAGAACGTGTTTTTCTAATAAATAAATTAAAAAACTATCAAATTAAATTAGAAGACAGTAAAAACATTTATCAAATTGACAGCACACATCGATTACCAACGATTACAGTCTGGAATTGAGGTACTTGAAGAGTCACTACATTCACTATATATTAAATATGTGAGCTCTCAAAAACAAATAAAGGAACATATCCTTGCTGCCAACAAGTTAGTACAAATGTGTAACAGTGAGGCAGACAGTGTGGTCCCGATGACTCTTAGCACCGCTCAATGTTCTTGTCAAGGGGCATCCAACCTTGAGGCTCTTCAACCTGAGGCAACGGAGGACCCGTCCCAGTCTGGAGAGGCTCGGGGCTGTGTCCCTGATCAAGATACACCACATGTTATACAAGCTTCATCTCAAGTAGCACAGACAGATACTTGTTGTAGTAAAGATTGTTATTGTTCTATTATGTTTTCAGATAGTTTAGGGACAGGGTTAGGTAAATTATTAAGTAACAACCTGAGGCAATCTTCAGTTACTTATTGTATGCCAGGGAAATCCTACGAAGAGATAATTTCATCAATAACAGGGTGTAAATATGATCCGAAAGCCATTATTTCTGTATTTATAGGCAATAGTACTAATGTAAAAAAAGATGACATCACTGACAGTGTCACCGAAATCTTGAAGATTAATTGTCAGAAAATAATATTGTGTGCTTTTCCATACTTTGAGCACTTGTCAAGTAGGCAAAATCATAATATACATATGCTAAATAACCATATGCATTTATTAGTTAATCACTATAGTGACAAACTTATATTTTTTGACACCAACACTTTTGTTGAGAAATTAAAGTCGACTAGGGATACTGCGTATCTGCCTATTAGTTTTAGACGTCAAATAGCATGGCTATTAGCTTTTAATATAAACTCAGACATAAGTAGTATGTCGAAGTCTTATGTAATTAGCACCACAAAAATTAGTAATAATACTAATATTAAGGTGGTTAGTAATTTAAACTAGTCAGTAAGACAACAGAAGGTACCAGTAACAATGTTTTTAATCTCACCGTCAACAAGGTATCTTCTGGCACTCAATTAGTAAATTGTAAAAAAGGGGCTAAGCAGAATTCCTTGAAATTGTTTCATCAAAATATTCAAGGTTTTTCTTCCAAATATTTAGAAGTTGAATTGCTTTTAGAAAAAACAATGTTTGATATTATTTGTATAACTGAACATTGGTTGAAAGATTATGAAATGTTAAATAATTTTGAGAATTACAGTGTGGGCAGTTGAGTAAACAGTTTTGCCTAATTTGTTTCATTTTGACAGTTCATTGCGTCATTTACGTTGTTGGGCAGATTTTTTTTCCAACTTATGAAGCAATGGATTAGCAATCTGTTTCAAATCGAAACAGATTGTGTTGTATTACGCAATTAGGGTACTGACTGGCCAACTTTATTATGCTGGTGTGCGTGACAGTTACTTCTTACTGTGCGTTTGCACGGGCGAAACATTCACAACAAAACATGTTGAAATCTCTTGTTCCTGTCAAACATTATATGGAAAATTGACAGACCATAGAGATTTCAACATGTTTTGTTGTGAATGTTTCACCAGTGCAAACGCACTGTTACACTCGCGCCACGTCGTTGTGCTTTTCTAGTGTGCGTGCATTTAGCGGCCAACAGTTGGACGCTATTTTTTTCGACGAGTTCACAGCTTGAGCATTGACTGCCTATCTAGACAAATATGTTTGTTTGCCCAGGAAATGCTCAGCAGTAGCGTTTGCGCCCCAACGAGGCAGTCTATATATGACTTGTTATTATTTCGTGATGTAATGTCGCTGTGTGCTGAATCGAGCGGAGATGTGTGCTGGCTCGAGCGAAGATGTGTGCTGGCTCGAGCGGAGATGTGTGCTGGCTAGAGCAGAGAAGTGCTGGATCGAGCGGAGATGTGTGCTGGCTCGAGCGATGTGTGCTGACTAGAGCGGAGATGTGCTGGATCGAGCGGAGATTTATGCTGGCTAGAGCGGAGATGTGCTAGATCGAGCGGAGATGTGTGCTGGCTAGAGCGGAGACGTGCTGGATCGAGCGGAGATGTGTGCTGGCTAGAGCGGAGATGTGTGCTGGCTAGAGCGGAGATGTGTGCTGGCTAGAGCGGAGATGTGTGCTGGCTCGAGCGGAGATGTGTGCTGGCTAGAGCGGAGATGTGTGCTGGCTAGAGCGGAGATGTGTGCTGGCTCGAGCGATGTGTGCTGGCTAGAGCGGAGATGTGCTGGATCGAGCGGAGATTTATGCTGGCTAGAGCGGAGATGTGCTAGATCGAGCGGAGATGTGTGCTGGCTAGAGCGGAGACGTGCTGGATCGAGCGGAGATGTGTGCTGGCTAGAGCGGAGATGTGTGCTGGCTAGAGCGGAGATGTGTGCTGGCTAGAGCGGAGATGTGTGCAGGCTCGAGCGGAGATGTGTGCTGGCTAGAGCGGAGATGTGTGCTGGCTAGAGCGGAGATGTGTGCTGGCTAGAGCGGAGATGTGCTGGATCGAGCGGAGATGTGCTGGATCGAGCGGAGATGTGTGCTGGCTAGAGCGGAGACGTGCTGGATCGAGCGGAGATGTGTGCTGGCTAGAGCGGAGATGTGTGCTGGCTAGAGCGGAGATGTGTGCTGGCTCGAGCGGAGATGTGTGCTGGCTAGAGCGGAGATGTGTGCTGGCTAGAGCAGAGATGTGTGCTGGCTAGAGCGGAGATGTGCTAGATCGAGCGGAGATGTGTGCTGGCTAGAGCGGAGACGTGCTGGATCGAGCGGAGATGTGTGCTGGCTAGAGCAGAGATGTGTGCTGGCTAGAGCGGAGATATGTGCTGGCTAGAGCGGAGATGTGTGCTGGCTCGAGCGGAGATGTGTGCTGGCTAGAGCGGAGATGTGTGCTGGCTAGAGCGGAGATGTGTGCTGGCTAGAGCGGAGATGTGCTGGATCGAGCGGAGATGTGCTGGATCGAGCGGAGATGTGTGCTGGCTAGAGCGGAGACGTGCTGGATCGAGCGGAGATGTGTGCTGGCTAGAGCGGAGATGTGTGCTGGCTAGAGCGGAGATGTGTGCTGGCTCGAGCGGAGATGCGTGCTGGCTAGAGCGGAGATGTGTGCTGGCTAGAGCAGAGATGTGTGCTGGCTAGAGCGGAGATGTGCTGGATCGAGCGGAGATGTGCTGGATCGAGCGGAGATGTGCTGGATCGAGCGGAGATGTGTGCTGGCTAGAGCGGAGATGTGCTGGATCGAGCGGAGATGTGTGCTGGCTAGAGCGGAGATGTGTGCAGATTACTTAAATAAAACAAAAAATATATTAAAAATAATATTTATTTAATTGAAAACCGTTTACTTAATGTCTTAAAAATATTAACAATTAGATTCTACAAATATTTGGGAGTCCGAACGATGTACGCATTCAATATCGACGAAAACAAAAAAATAAAAGATACTGACTCGAGAAGTTTCGTTTGAACTCTTACAAAAATGTCTTATTTATCAATTAAAACTAATTTCGTGTATTGCTATCCTTTACTTACATACAGGTGGTAGAAAGAGATGGTGATTGTTTAAAATCGCGATTTTACTCGACTGTTTTGGGTCGTATCAAACGCCCCTTTCCGATTCAATACGAAGTATATATTTTTCTATTTCGAACCTAATTAGACAAATTTTATTTACTTCCCTCTCTTTTTTTATTTAATATGTGAGAAAGAGATAACAATAGCATAAATTATACGATAAGAGCGTTTATTCTGAAAGTGGGCAACGTCGCAAATAGATGTCAAATATTTCGCTGTTTTGATTAATTTGGCAATATTACTGTACGGGAATAAGAAATGTGGCTAACTAGCGAACTAGAATATTGATAATGAATTGCAATTATAACACTGAATTTGATGTTGTAACAATTTTAGGTGTCAAAAAGGCATTTGGAAAGTTTCCAAATACTTCTTTTACATCTAAAACTAAATATTCGGTAATACGATATTCATTATTGCACTTCATAATCAATATTTTAGTTCCCTAGTTAGCCACATTTCTTAATTCCATACAGTAATATTGCTAAATTAATCAAAACAGGTAAATATTTGACAGCTATTTACGACGTTGCCAACTTTTAGGATAAACCCTCTTAAGTGTCGACGAGTGACCTTATTGGTTATGGTGTTCAGGTGCGTAGTACTCGCAACCGGCGTGCGTGTATGACCAGCTACCTAATTGCGCAACGTATTTTGATTACCATTCAAGTAGAATTTATTTCAATTTGAATCGAATTGCTTTTATTTTACGACTTTGGAATTGCAAAACTCCAATATTTTTTAAACAAACTGCGGTCTGTTTGATACTCCATTGAGTGAACGAAATGCGTCTAAAAAGGCTATTAATCGAATTGCGTAACCATTTTGACAGTTGTAATTTTGTTTCAAACCTTATAGTAATTTGTTTTGTCTGTCAAATGAAAGAGAAGCCACTGTAGTGGTCGCAATAGATTTTACTTAGCAATCTTTTTGGGATTAACTCATGAAATCTCCATAATTATTAAGAAAAAAATTAAGTAATAGTCTTCCTGATAAATTGTGAATGTGTTTTTATGTAAAACCTCAATGATAAATCAATTTTATTGGTATGTTAAATATCAAAGCAGCGAGGTCGATTTTTAATAATAATTGTGAAAGTTTTCTTGTGAGTTTAGTGCCTACAACCTAAACTAAAAACAAATATTATGATATTCCAGAAACGAGGTATTTTGGTGGCATTTTAACGAAAGACAAATTCGTACCTCATACCGTAACAAACTTGAGCCACAAGCTTAGCAACCCAGTCGAGCTTGTAATACATTGGAAAAGCAAAAACTTATAATTGAGGAAGAACAAAAAAAAGCAGTTTGAATCATTTTATATTAATGGATTATGTAAGGACATTGATGAACATACCACTATTGCCACATCATTGTCTGTTTAAGGTATGTACTTACTTATTATTTTCTTTCTAAGTGTTGAACATTGAATGTGTGTTAAGTACAGCAACAATGTTACACACATAGGGATGTATTTATAAACATTGCTTATAGTTAAGTGACGTTAAAACCTCAAAAATGTATGATTAAACAGTTGCTCATCATTACATAACTTTATGCAACGTTTATAAATAAACCCCATATTGTTTATTGGTGAATATGAAATGCACCATCAAACGTAAACTTACCATACATTTAAATACCATACATATATTTTCAGTTGCCTAACCTACTACTTGTATGAATTTTTACTTAGCAATTATAACAACAAAGTAAAGAAAGTAGGTAGGCAACTGAAAATATATCTAAGTACCTATCTTAAATGTTTTTCACTTATTGTTAATATTATTAAAAAATCGATCTGCCCAGCCTTTTCCCAACTATGTTGGGGTCGGCTTCCAGTCTAACCGGATGCAGCTGAATACAAGTATTTTACATGGAGTGACTGCCTATCTAACCTCCACAACCCAATAAGTAGGTAATACGATACCCCTTGGTAAGACTAATTGTCACTTTCGGGCTTCTGATGACCCATAACGACTGTCAAAGATCCACAAATGACATCCGGGACCAACGGTTTAATATGCTTTTCGAGGCATGAAGGAGTCTCGGTATGTAGAAATGGTCACCCATCCACGGACCAACCCTGGCAAGCGTAGCTTAACCTGATGGATTGCCCCGTGCGGCTGTTAGTACTTAGCCTATTAATATTATTAGTAGGTAAGAATATTTAAGTCAATTGTTGCTTATAATTGACCCAATTGTTGTTTATAGCAGAATATTGCTATTCTGTGGAATATATTGAAGATTTACTATTCTTTTTTTTTCAGGTGTCAGGCTCAACTACATTATTCAAGATTTTTTTTAACTGTCTCTCATACACTTACAACAAGCAGTACATACATAATCCATGATGATTTCCACAGGAAGACATTAGATTCCAAATTCCACTAATCCTTACAGTATGTTTGTTCCAATTCCTTTTTGCTCTATGTCCAAATATTTCATATTAATGTGAATAGATGGTAATGGTGCCGATTCTCTTGTCCAGTGTTGAGTTAAGGTTGTAACAATTTAATAAAACAGTTTTATTTGTTTACCATAATTTATTTCTCTCTATTTCCTTTAAATCTAATGAATGACAGTTAATTTAGGTAAACACCTTTAAATAGTATCATTATAATTATAAAATTGTCTGTGTTTGTATAAAACAAATAGTATGCCATTCTTAATTATTTCATTTTAAGTTATTTTTATTTGTCCCTCTATAGTTCATAATTAAAACACTTTATTAAAGTTTACACTGTTATCAATTAACACAATAGTTTATATCACTGTCGTACAAGACTATAATCAAGTTTTCTAAAAAAAATATTTCATGAAGGATCTTCAGTTTCTACTTTTGTACTTAAGAAGCTTGAAATCTGAAGTAGCAGAGCAGCAGTGCAGCACAGCAGGGGCAGTATCATTCATGCTGCCTTCATGTCTTCGTAGGTGAAATTCCCCAGGAACTCTACATTTTAAAACAAAGTCATATTACTTTCTGCTCAAATAAAGTACTCATGTGGCAAAGTAGACATATCAACTAGGCCCATGGCTAGATGAAAGCCATCTATTATCATCATCGTCATGCTGGTTGTATAATTTCTTCTTTATTTAGGGCTGATTTTTCAGTCTCCAGATATTTTATAATACTAAATTATAATGGTAATTGGATAAACATAAAATATATATTATGATGTGTCTGTCAAAAGTTCAGCCAAGGAAATATATTCATAATTGAGTTGCTATGCTTAATTCTTAATGATGTGTCAAAAAGCTTACCTTCAATGATTAATACATAAGATTCTTAATCCAATCCATGTTTGCCACCTTGCCACCAACTTCTTTGTTAGGAAGTCAACAATATTGATATTTGGTAGTGTTCCATTCTTGTGTTTTCAGCACGTCTGTGAAAATATTATGAATATGTTTTGTAGTTATCTGTTATTTGGTTAGGTAGTGGATATTATAGTTTATTTCAGCATCTACTTATGTACAAAAATATCAATTAACAATTTTAGTTAGAATGTGAGACATAGTACGTAACTATTATTTTAACCACAATAAATAGTTAACCTCGCGTAAGATGCCTGTGTCTACGCAACAAAAGAATGATTGTCCGTATACGTAGACTCACCAATAATGTACCTACAGCTACAATAATCTAATGAGATACGAAGGTACTCTCACACACGTTATTCCTATTTATATTGGTTTACTTACTTGTAGTGATAATATCGACTTAGATACTTTTCGCTATGGAGCAAAACAGCCTAAGTCTTAGTCCATGTACTTAATTGTAGTCTGTGATCTTGGTGAAGCTAGTACAAAACGAAGGCGGTGTCTCGAACGAGAGAATTTTCCAAAGTTCTTCCGACTTCCACAAGCCACAAGAATAATGTTCCAAAACTGCTTATTACAGGCCCATGTTTCTGTACGTGAATAGTAAATATAATTTTGTATGTTGAAAAATATAAAACAACTATTAATTTAAAACAAAAACTTTACCGAAATCAACAAAAATAAAATGTAAACAGATGCGTCGCCATGATTGATATCGTATTCTCCACAGAATTCAAAGAATATTCATTCCAGCCCAAATTATTGTCAAAGGTTTAACATGTGATGTCATATGCCTTTCCTTTTCTTTTCCCTACACTCTGATAAAGTTAGAGCAGCAAAGGTATACCTTAGACAGGCAGTAGTTTGCATTAAATCGTCAACGCATAACGCAATGAGGGCAGATCATTCAACTTTTACTCTCAGTGTTGCAATTTTTTTCCCCTAAGTCCACTATAGACTTGCGTCTAGATACATCGAAACGAATCAAAAATCCGATTTCAATCAGAAACGGAATCGTATCGATAATCCGAACTAGACAAACCGATTTCACAAAACCACGGAAGTGTGGTTTTGCCTAAGCAAGTTTTTGTTTATATTTGAATAGTTTTGATCGATGCACTTACAACCGAATAATATTACTAGAGACGATCGAAACTGCGAGCCGGAGCTCTCCTGAAATCGGTTTTCTGTTACCGACATTCGGCCGCTGTTTTGGGAGTCCATTTGAAGATTTGAGTATGAAAATAAAACATAACTTATGTAATCATAGTATTTTTAGGGTTCCGTACCTCAAAAGGAAAAACGGAACCCTTACAGGATCACTTCGTTATCAGTCTGTCAAGACCCTTTTTCTCAGGAACGTACGGAGGTATCAAGTTGAAATTAATATCAAATACGTCTGTGGTCCCTTAGAGCTCTAAAAAATCAAGCTTCTAAGTCAACACAATAAAAAATTACGGCTATTTAAGCGACATATTTTGGTACTCGCAAATAAATCAAAAACTACCGGGTACTTCGTTGACCTAGACTCATAAAATTTGGCACAAAGCCCGTCTCATTGCACAAGTAAAGGAAAATGACAGAAAATTGTAAATTTTCAGTTTTATCACATACAAAAAGAAAAAACCATTACAAACTTACATTTGCAGTTGGAGAATTGACCGTGACATATATCAATATAGGGGAGATGTTTTTCAACTACAAAGTTGTTTGTTTTTGGGATAAAAACTCCCAGGTTTAGTGGAAATCCCTCTAATTTGACAACACTGCTTTTCTACGATTTTGTCATAGGCCACAGATAGCAAAGACGTGAAAAGAAAAACGTTTTATTACGTAGTTCAATTGTGGTAGAAAGTATTTTAAAAATTGGTTTTTCATTTTTCGGCAATCATTGTACATTTTTATTTATAAGCACTAGTAGATCATCAGTTGTAATTAAAACAAAATTACATTATAGCACAATAATTTGAATATTAACCATTCATAGATGCTGTAACTAAACATATAAATTTAACAATTATAGACAATTGTATTGAACATCCCTATACAATTTCAGTCGTATGGTAAAAAATGTACATCGCAATTCCAATTATGGCATGCGATTAAGATTGGACTTGCTTTCGATTCAGAATTGCAATCAAAAATAAAATATGTTACGCAATTAGGCTGCAGATGTATGAACGTAAACGAGGCAAAAGGAGTATGTAAGGATCGTAGCAGGTGGCGTTCTGTAGTTTCTGCCTACCCCCATGGGAACTTTATAATATTTAATTAGAGTCACAGATTTTTTGCATTCTATTTAATAGTCAAGAGATTTTTTTTTTTTCAATAATTACAGTTACAAAAAGAACCTTCATTTCTGTCCGTACATAGTCTGGCCACCGCTAAGTCTGCATAAGTAAAAAAAAACGGTGGAATTTGAAAATCTATAGATGGCAACACCATCCTGTCCTATGAAAAAAGAATTTGATACTTTGTTTGTCTTTTTGTTTTTGACAGGTTATTTTGTTTATATTCTGATTTATTCCTGGTAAAGAATAGTCACTTTAGCACGATGCAGTGTGGATTTGATACAGTTTTGTCATCGTGTGGAGGTAGAGCATAGGTACGACATAGTCTATGCAAAATCAAAAGGTTAAATATCAAAATCATTAGATCTACTTACAACCCCGAAAATGACATAACTGACTGATGTAAAAGTATACCATATATAAAACTTTTTGGGGTTGCCCATTTATTCTATTGCAGACTTAGCATGGCCAGTCTATACTGCATAATTATTTAAGATTAATTAATTGATTTTTGACCTTTATCTACGATCCTAATAAATTAAAATAATCCTGTCGCCTGCGTTAAAATCAGGTATTATACGCCTTGCCAAGCTCGTCAAAATTACATTTTATTCTTTTAAACCCGACATACAAACATTCACTTTCATATTTATAAATTACTACCCGCAACTTCGTCTGCATTGGTTCCTGGTTAAAAACTATATGTGTGTCAAACATCCAATTCCGTTCAGCCGTTTTTGGGTTATTAACTAACATCCAAACATACAAACTTTCACATTTGATTTGTAATTATCTGCCTGTTATGATCGGATATTCGGATGCATATTTACCTAAAGTTGAGGTGTTGGCTATTATAGAATGCACCTTTGTATCGAAAAAATCCCGGGATTCCCGGATCGACTTTAAGAGTTGTGATGATAGAATCGAATGTATTTTATTTACTAACGTTCAGGTGTTGGCTAATATGGAATGGACTTTTGTATCGATCGCAAAAATCTCGCGACTCTGAAATTGATCGATTTAGTACTTTTTATCTATAGAAATGCTAGTTAATGTTGTAAAGTAGGTTGCCAAATTGGATAGCACATAGCGACAAACAACTCGGTGTCTTGAGTTTCGTAAAAAAATGTTTAGTGAGTATATAAATTTTTATGTTAACACCGCAAAAGTAACCTTCATAAGAGGGCTGATAAGTCATTTCCATACCATGTATCTTTAGCCAAAAATTAACTTTAGGTAAATATGCATCCGAATATCCGATCTCAACTGTTAAGTTATTTGAAACTTGAACCAGTACTGAAAAGACCAACAATATCTTATTTAGGACAAATTTTTCAATAGTTTGATATATATCTGATCAATAAATATTGCAGTTTGACAGTTTTTTATAGAAATTATGTCAAACTGTCATATTTAAATTGAGACATTTTGTTTTTTATGATAAAAGATGAGACTACTGAAAAATCAGCCTTTATTCCCGAGATACATGATTTACAGGCTAGTATTCCAAAGCTAGGCGATATCGCTGTCGCGCTCGGTTGCGATACCAATTCGGTATTGCGTACCGAATCGGTATCGCGTACCGAAACGGTACGCGAATATCGCTGTCGCGCTCGGTAGGCGATATCGGTATCGCGTATCAATTCGGTATTGCGAACCGAATCGGTATCGCGTACCGAATCGGTATCGCGTACCGAATCGGTATCGCGTACTAATTCGGTATAGCGTACCGAATCGGTATCGCAACCGAACGCGACAGCAGTATCGCTTGTATCTGAACAGAACTTTAATTATTTTTTTCATAATTGGAGTACAGGTTACTTGTATACATTGTTTATCGTGTCTATAAGAAGTGTCTGCACTAGCTGGCAACAGCGCGCGCCGAGGGAGGACTTGCTGCCGATATACCGCAGCTCTCTGCCGCGCGGGACGCTAGCAGGGAACTTATCTGTAAAGGAAGATAATACTTTGAGAGGACTTTCCTATATTTTATTTGAAAATTCTGGTCCTCTAAAATCTTATTGACCCTCTAATGATGCACACCTTTTTTAATAATTGATCATCTTTTTAAATTTTTGAGAAGACTTTCCTATATTTTATTTCGAAAATACTGATACTCTAAAAAATTATTGACCCTCTAATGATGCACACCTTTTTTTATAATTGACCCTCTTTTTAACTTTCCTGCCTTTTCTCACAGTTAGTCGCAGTAACTAAGCTAGGGCACCCGATCAAGTGGGTTACGTTAGAATTGAACGGCAGCAGCGGCCGGCGCGCTACATCCAAGTTGGTCGCAGTTACTTGGCTATTCAGGAATTATTTGAGGTTCACAAAAAGAGGTGCAATCATATAAGTGTCAATAATATTTTTAAGAGTTCAAAATAAGAAAGATTTGAGCATTACAAAAAGAGGCGCAATCATTATATTAGAGGGTCAATAATATTTCTAGGAGCACAAAATAAAAATCATTTGTAGTTCACAAAAAGAGGCGCAAAAAATATATTAGAGTGTACGGAAATATATTGGAGTGTAGTGGCCCAGTGGTAACGGCCGCGACTTACGAGTGTAGGTCGTAGGTTCGAACCCAGACAGGCACTTTAGTTTGTGCAAATTATTTCATCACCACTGCTCTCAAAACGGTGAAGGAAAACATCGTGAGGACACCGGCATGTCCTAGAATCGAAAATTCGAAGACATGTGACATCTACCAACCCGCACTGGGCCCGCGTGGTGGATTACGGCCCACTCCCTCTCACAGAGAGGAGGCCGCAGTCCCAGCAGTGGGAACATTTATGGGCTGATGATGATGATGATGATGTACTTAACATTCTGTATTGTTCCCGTGTCAGTATGTTTGTGTTACCTTATGGCTGGCCGCGTGCGTGGTGTCGGGCGGCAGTTTGAGCGCACGTAACAGAGCCGCCAGGTGCGCGGGCGGCTCCTGCGCGGCCAGCGTGCACTGTATTGTTCCCGTGTCAGTATGTTTGTGTTACCTTATGGCTGGCCGCGTGCGTGGTGTCGGGCGGCAGTTTGAGCGCACGTAACAGAGCCGCCAGGTGCGCGGGCGGCTCCTGCGCGGCCAGCGTGCACTGTATTGTTCCCGTGTCAGTATGTTTGTGTTACCTTATGGCTGGCCGCGTGCGTGGTGTCGGGCGGCAGTTTGAGCGCACGTAACAGAGCCGCCAGGTGCGCGGGCGGCTCCTGCGCGGCCAGCGTGCACTGTATTGTTCCCGTGTCAGTATGTTTGTGTTACCTTATGGCTGGCCGCGTGCGTGGTGTCGGGCGGCAGTTTGAGCGCACGTAACAGAGCCGCCAGGTGCGCGGGCGGCTCCTGCGCGGCCAGCGTGCACTGCACCAGGCGCGCTCCCATCTCTGTGCGGGCAAAGCGACCGCCCACACTCCTGAGGAAAGTAATATGTTAGGAGCGAATTCATAAAAGAGATCTGACAGGTGGATTCAGGGGCGTATCCAGCATTTTTACAAGGCTGAAGTAAATAAACTCGATAAGTAGTAAGAAATTCTCTCGATAAAACTCTTTAACTACGCATGCGCTCGATTCATCGATATTGCATGGCTTCACGCGGTAATTTTGAATATTACCAAATGAATGATTAATTTTATTACTTAATTAGCTTTTGCCCGTGGCTTCGCCCGCGTGGATGTCGGAAAATATCCCACGGGAACGTACTACCGAGATTTCATACCTAATAACCGAGGAAAAGGTCATTGACTCCTACCACTGCGCCCGCGTTTGCTACAAGTAATTTTGAAACTGTGATATCTTTTAACTATTCATTTAAATGATATGATATAAAAGCATATTTTACATAATATAACATCACATCTTGTTTCCCCGAAGGGTTGGGCAGAGGTGTCCCTGTAGCAGGTACACCCACATTTCGCCAGTTATGTTTAAGTCCCATGTAATAGGGGGCGAGCCTATTGCCATCAACCGGGCACAAATCCAGTCTCCGAGCTGCTACTGAGAAATTTCAGATAGAAAAACCCAATAACACTTTGCCCAACCCGGGAATCGAAAATAGGATTCGAGTCAGGGACCAGGGTGGGGCAGATGCACCTTGCCTCACCGTGGGTACGCCCATGGGTAGATTGACGAAGACACGTCATGTTTTGCAAAAAAACACTATAAAGAAAAACAACCGACTTCCAAAAAAACACTACGATGTAAAGAATAACTTTCATTTCGGAAATCGGTGACAAAAAACGAAAATTCAAAACCTTCCGAAATTAATGTTATATTTGACTTCGTAGTGGTTATTTTTTTTGGAAGTCGGTTGTAATTCTTTTTTTAAGTTTTTGTTTACAATTTTTAAGTTGTGGTACCTACCCTACACAAATTCGAATACCACTACCTGCTATGTAAATAACAGTGACAAGAACTTGATTATAACATCAACCACATAGAAAAATATGTATTATTAAAGACAAACATTATTACGAGTTTCATAAAGTAGGTACGTAAGTAAATAGGGCGAGCGCTCTCGCGGACCGAAAATCCCTCTGGACGTACAACTTTGAACTTTATTCCACTAACAATAAAATCTATTTTACAATGGAATACAGAAATATTTAGCTGTACGCGAATCCACTGGTATTTTACACGTCTTTTGCTTGTGAAAGTGTTATCTACGAAATTGACAATAAAATACACAACAAAATATAACGCCTTCCCAAAGGGTATGTGCTCTATCAACACCGCGCCTCGAAGCTGTGTAGTATATGCAACGTTGCTGCCACGCCGCCACCACACCGCTAGTTAGGCGCGGTCCGAGAGGGGGTCCTGGGGGTCATGACCCCCCCAAAATCTTTCACGCTGTCGGCAGCCTTAATGAACTTTTAAAACTGTACTACAGCCACGGGTTACATTTTCAGGCTCGCTTTCCTCGCTCAACACCCGCCTTCTACATTTTCTTAATTCTTGATATTTTCTTCATAAGTCGACATAGCAACTAATTCCTCGTTCGTTTTGAATAATGTAAAGAAAATCTAACCTGTCCGAGTGTGTGCAAAATTTTCGAGCTCACTTCGCTCGCTCTTGCATTCTGCATTCAGTTCAAAAGTTCTTAGAATTGAAAATATCTAACACAACCTAACCTATCCAAGGCTGGTTGTATCAAAAAAACCGGCCAAGTGCGTGTCGGACCACGCACAATGAAGGGTTCCGTAACTACGGAACCCTTCATTGACCCTTCATTGAAGTTTGTTTTTGGGATAAATTCATCCCAACTGGGATGAATTTATCCCAAAAACAAACGTAACTTTGTAGTTGAAAAATATGTTCTCCCATACGGAATGTATGGGAAAACATGTTTTTCCAACTGCAAATTTAAGTTGGTCGATTATTACTCGTTAACCTGTAGAGCCTACTTAGCTGTGATAGTTTTCCTTTTAATTTCGTTATATAAACTACTGTTGTGATTTTTTTCACACACCCAAAACCAACCATTTAGCCAGCAGGGGGGGGGGACACTTGACTCTAACAAAAATTAGCCCTTTAAAGCTTAATATTTCGCAAACGAATCCCTGAATCCAAAAACGGTTTTCACAAACTCGCAATATTTTTCTCTGCTTAAGTACTCTGGGACACGACGCCATCGCCGCGCTGCCGCCAGTCCGTCGCCGCACCGTCTAAACAATACTAGCGGCAGGCGCGGTCGCAGCCGAAGATTTTGGGGGGGGTCACCATGGGTGCCGAGGAATATTTTTGTGCATATAATAATATCTCCAGCTCCACATTACTTATGCTATTCAGGGACGCAGATTTTACATGGGGGGGGGGGGGGGGGCTGTAATTGCAAGCAAATTAATCTCAGTAGCAGCACTTTTTGATACAACCAGCCTTGGATAGGTTAGGTTGTGTTAGATATTTTCAATTCTAAGAACTTTTGAACTGAATGCAGAATGCAAGAGCGAGCGAAGTGAGGTCGAAAATTTTGCACACACTCGGACAGGTTAGATTTTCTTTACATTATTCAAAACGAACGAGGAATTAGTTGCTATGTCGACTTATGAAGAAAAGATCAAGAATTAAGAGAATGTAGAAGGCGGGTGTTGAGCGAGGAAAGCGAGCCTGAAAATGTAACCCGTGGCTGTAGTACAGTTTTAAAAGTTCATTAAGGCTGCCGACAGCGTGAAAGATTTTGGGGGGGTCATGACCCCGAGGACCCTCTCTCGGACCGCGCCTAACTAGCGGTGTGGTGGCGGCGTGGCAGCAACGTTGCATATACTACACAGCTTCGAGGCGCGGTGTTGATAGAGCACATACCCTTTGGGGAGGCGTTATATTTTGTTGTGTATTTTATTGTCAATTTCGTAGATAACACTTTCACAAGCAAAATTCGTAAAAAATGATTCGCGTACAGCTAAATATTTCTGTATTCCATTGAAAAATAGACTTTATTTTAAGTGAAATAAAGTTCAAAGTTGTACGTCCAGAGGGATTTTCGGTTCGCGAGAGCGCTCGCGCTAATTACTTACGTACCTACTTTATGAAACTCGTAATAATGTTTGTCTTTCCTCCTCCTCAGACAGGCGCGACGCGACTCGTAATAGAACAAATTCCATGAAGTATTGTTCTTCTAGACCCGCGTCGTGTTGTCTGTGGGAGCCTTGTAGAATTAGTATTAATACAATTTGTCGATCAAAAATAATAATGATCGTTCTCTTTATCTGTACTTTTGTCTAAACGTGAAATATAATTAAATATTACAATGTAACCGTGTATTTACTTATAATAAATTAGCCGACCTTGTTTTGCACGGGCGCAGTTGCGAAATGTCAAAACATCGAGATCTCTGAGCTATATTATCTACTAGCTGTTACCCGTGACTTCGTCCGCGTACATTTTTTACAGTGAAAGTCCCGTCAAAATCAGTCCAGCCGTTTCGGAGATTAGCTGGAACAAACACACAGACAGACGGACAGACAAACATTTTAAAACCAAAAGTAGCCTAAGCTACTCCTTATAACATCAGCTATCTGCCAGTGAAAGCCCCGTCAAAATCGGTCCTGCCGTTTCGGAGATGAGCCGGAACAAACAGACAGATGAAAATGTTAAAAATTGTGTTTTTGTTGTATGTACCGTATATACTTTCATATACATTTAGTAAAAAAAACTAAACAAAAAACTAAAATACTTATCCAAAGACACCGACTTCCAAAATTAAAGTTATTTTTCACTTTGTAGTTTGGAAGTCGGTTGTATTTTTTGTAAAAAAGTTTTTTTTTTCACTTTTTAGTGGGTTGATTTGTAATTTATCTAAGTTACAATAGCCTTATGTCAACTGCTCATCAAAAATACCCAAATCTCTATAGTGTTGGCAACTTCGTGGAGCGAGCGCCATCTGTTATTGGCGACCGGAACTACTAAACGTCGCCTAACTAGCTGTGACGTCAACATCGGACCAACGTTGCTGGCGGTAGGGAGGAGACCGGCTCGCTCGGCGCGCCGGGGGTCTTTTCGTTTGGACCGTACGACGGAACACTCATTTTTAGCTCCTTCATTTTGAAACAAATGATTATTATTTATTTGCTTGTTGATTTAACTAATTAGTTCGTACTCTCGATTTTACTTTATTAAAAGGGTTTGTTTTACTATTAAGTTTGCTGAAAGTTAAACTAAGAATTTGATTTATTTGCTCAATAATTGTTAAAGTGTATAACATTTAAAATACCCACATCTATGCATTAATAAAGTGATAATTGTGTATTAATATTGTATTATTGTTCACAATAGATGTGTCTATAATATTTGAAGAGTTCCCTCGATTCCTCCAAGATCCCATCATCAGATCGTGACCAAATGACAATGGGACCAACTTGAAATTATACCCTTTCAAACAAAAAAAGAATTTTTCAAATCGGTCCAGCCGTCTTCGAGTAATCGGGGAACATACATAAAAAAAAAAAAATATCCCGACGCATTGAGAACCTCCTCCTTTTTTTATGTTGGTTAAAAAGCTGTTATTTTGACATTACAAACAGACAATTCAATTTTATTTATTTTCGCTCCACGTAAAATACTAGTATTCTGCTGCATCCGGTTAGACTGGAAGCCGACCCCAACATAGTTGGGAAAAGGCTAGGGAAATAATGACTATTCAAAATTAAAAGTATCTTTATAGAAAATTACCGAAACAACGCGCTTCGAAATCTCAGTACGCAAGCCTTGTAGCGGTTACATCGCCACATACGAACTACGCATCAAAGACATGACGTCACACAAATCCTGCATCGCGCTATTAGAGTTTACCGTGCGATCGACATAATTATATACAAGATTCTGATTTCAACCGTTGGGCAGTTGCCCGCCAGACACAACACCCGTCTGGTCGAAGGATCCTCCCTTTTCTGTGGTGGATGAGTGAACTTTACACCCTGTTCCTCATACCACTAAAGTCTCGAGTGCGCGGCAGTTACGCACGGTCGCGGAAGGTTCGCGGCCGTAGGTAATTATTTCAAGGTCATTGTCGAGACATAATACAGACACAACTTTGTAAGCATTGCCTAAACTTTCTAATATTATCAAAGTTATAATCTCTCTTATAAATTGAAAATGTTGAGCTAGTTGCTGTTTTATCTTTTATAGGAAAGCTCAACATTTGTGCTGTATCATGATCGGAAAGATGAAGCGGGAGTACTGAAGCAGTCGCTTTAGGAATGTTACTTAAGATGTGGTCTATACAGGTTGATTTACGTGTGGGTTCATTGATGTGAATTTTCATATTATAATTGTAGGATAGGTCTTGTAACTCACTTGTGATCTTGCCTTTTTTTAATGTGTTAATATTAAAATCACCAGCTAAAACTACATGTGTGTTTGGCTTATATTTCTTGTTTAAATGATGTAAAAGGTTATTGAGTTTGGTTAAAAATTGGGTAGGATCTGATGTAGGTGTACGATAGAGACAAATAATAATTAATTTACTAGACTTGAGTTCTATGCCACTGACTTCAAATGAATTCTGTGTGGCAAATGTTTTTCTTAACGTTAGTTCTTTGTAAACTAAACCTTTTTTAACTAAAATACATATATACATATACATATAAAATACATATACATATACTTTGTAAACTAAACCTTTTTTAACTGACATGGTCAGAAATATACGCCGAAAGTGATATAAACCAAGCATTTAGTTCCTTTCATGAACTGATACGCCTGTTCTACAATCTTTGTTTCCCTAAAATAAAGGTAAAAATAAGCATCGCATATAAAAAGAAACAAAATTGGATTAGCAAAGGATTGAAACAAAGTTGCAAAACAAAGCGGACTCTACGCTTTAATTATTATGCAAATAAAGATGCGGCTAATAAAACGAAATATATTACATATTCAAAGTTATTACAAAAATGTATCTTCTCCTCAAAAAAGAACACAAATATCAAGTTTATAAATAATAATGAAAATAAATGCAAGGCTACGTGGAGAGTAATTAAAGATGAAATTGGTAATACTAATTTTAAAGACAATATAGAGAACATCCAAGTTGGGAACACAGTCATAACAAATCCAATAGAAATTGCATCAGCTTTTAATAACCACTACATTAATATGACACATAATTGTACTAGTACGCAAACAAAAGGTAATTCCAATGAATATTCAACAGTCCACTCAATGTTCCTCAAACCTGTATCCGAAAGCGACGTTCGAACGGAGATATTATCATTAAATAACACAAATTCTGAAGGTTATGATGAAATTAACACGAAAATTATAAAAGCATCTGCAAATGAAGTAGTTGTAATCTTGACATATCTAATAAATTTATCGTTCTCACTTGGCACTTTTCCCGAAGCATTGAAACTATCGATAGTAAAGCCGCTTTTTAAAAAGGGAGAAAAATCCGACGTCAATAATTATCGTCCAATAACGTTAATACCCATTCTGTCGAAGATATTTGAAAAGTGCATGTATAAAAGATTGATTGACTTCTGCAATAAATTCGGTATTATTAACCACGAACAGTATGGTTTTCAAAAACAAAAATCCACTACTTTAACTATCTTCTCTCTTATTAATACAATTTTAACGAATGTTAACAAAAACCATTTTACTACCGGATTATTCTTTGACTTATCAAAAGCCTTTGACCTAGTGTCTCATGATTTATTATTACAGAAGTTAGAAAAAGTCGGGATTAGAGGACCTGCACTTCAATGGATATCATCGTACCTGAACAACAGACAACAGCGGGTAACCATTACAAAAATAGATAAAAATAAAGACATGGTACCACACTCGTCCGAATATAAATGTAACAAATCTGGCGTCCCCCAAGGAAGTGTCTTGGGGCCAATCCTATTTCTACTTTATATAAATTCCATTACTGATATAACAAATCATAAATTTGTATTGTTTGCCGATGATATTTCTATTATTGTTACATCCGATAAAAAGAATAACACGGTTAGTGATTACGAGACTGAGATAAACAACACAATTGAAAAACTAATTGAATGGTTTAACATAAATAATTTATCAATAAACCTAAACAAGTCCGTCTGCATACAGTTTAATAAATCAAATAACCCTAAATACAATATAAAACTAAATATACCTAAAATTGACGTAGTAACACAAACAAAATTTCTAGGCGTATTTATAGACCAAGATATCAATTGGAAAACTCATATTGATAGTGTATCTAAAAGAATAAATAAGTTTGTATATGCACTCAAACAGGTTAGAAGCATTACTAACATTAAAACGGCAATAACATCATATCACGCATATGTCGAGTCGTTGTTACGATACGGTTTGATAATGTGGGGTAACAGCACCGATCATGATAGAGCATTCGTTGCTCAAAAAAAGTGCATTAGAGCGATTTACGGGCTCCAACCAGACGAATCATGTAGACCTATATTCAAAAAACTTGGTTTGTTACCGCTACCTTGCTTTATACGCTTGCTTTATATCTATGAGATTTGTATGTTTGTAAGGAAGAATCAGGATTTATTTCTTAAAGCAAATGATGTTAATGTCCGAAACCGACGAGACCCCAACAGGCTCGTACTAAGCGAGTTTCCAAGACTAACTAAATATAATAAAAGCTGCCTTGCAATGTGTGTACGTTTATATAATAAGTTACCAAATGATCTCAAAAATTTAAACACTAGATTATTTAAAAATAAAGTTTACGAATGGTTATGTGTTAATAGTTTCTATAGTGTTAAAGATTTCACTGACAGACAATGTTAATAAACAAGTCAAACCTACTGAAAAATTTGCATGCTTATTATTATATTGGCAAAACATGTTTTGTTCTAAATTGTTCTTTTACCATCTTTTTATACCGTGTTTTATGCAAATAAATATATTCTTATTCTTATTCTTAACGAACTTTCGCGCATGATTTCTCACTCACAGCTCTACGACTCACACTCGCCTCATGTCACCCTTTGGTTCCTTAAAATGTTAGCGAAGAATTTTTGAAAATTCTTGTTTTAATATAGTGATGGGATAATGCTCAGAAAGCTGCGGAATATCATTTTATAATTTACATTTATAAAAAATCATAGTGATAACAATAATATACGGAGTGGCAGGGACATCGACACGAAAACTGAAACCATGTATTCAGTACATGATTCTGAAGCCCCTGCGTTGAATTTTTCGTCGGTTATTTAAAAAAAAGACAGCTGTTCCATACATTTGACCGCGTAGGTATGAAACAGCTGATTTTTTTTTTAATAGCTGACGAAAAATTTCAACGCAGGGGAGTTCAGAATCATGTAGGTACTGAATCCATGGTTTCAGTTTTCGCGTCAATATCCATCCAATGGCAAGTTTCCATTTTTTTCAATCTTAAAAATATTACTGTTAAGCGAGTGTTATCAAAATCAAAACCGTGGAGTTTCTTGCCGGCTCTTCTCCATAGGAAGCGACCAATTGGAACCGTGCACCTAGCTTCTGACGTTTCATAAGTGCCCTTGTAGGTTTATGTGAAATAAAATATTTTGATTTTGATTTTGATTTTAAAATCTCATCAAAAAAAAAGTTTTGTCGACGGAAGAGCAGACAAAATGACAGATAAACAATGACAATCTGTCATTTTGTCTATTCATCCGTCGACGAAACTCGTTTCTACGGTGGTCATGCTACGCGTGCATCAGCACGCGTAGCCACCATCAGGTGGCTATGCCAGTGTTAGTCACACAGCGACATTACATCATGAAATAATAACAAGTCAAATATAGACTGCCTCGTTGGGGCGCAAACGCTACTGCTGAGCATTTCCTGGGCAAACAAACATATTTGTCTAGATAGGCAGTCAATGCTCAAGCTGTGAACTCGTCGAAAAAAATAGCGTCCAACTGTTGGCCGCTAAATGCACGTAGCAGTCCGGAGTCTGGATTCGTACCCAGTTGATGGCAATAGGCTGTGGGTGTATTCTGGATACAACTCTGCCCAACCCTTCTGGGAATACAGGGGTGATGTTATGAACTTAATTGACGAAAATGAAGTGTCATGCGATTTCGAACTGCGTGCGAAACAATTGTTTAATGTCACCTTGACGTCGATCTTTTAAAGGCTTCCTTTGGATGGATTTGGTTGGGCGCGGACTTCACCAAAGCGGAGATGTGCGGAGATGTCTGAAGCGGATGTTTTTCAGCTAGGGGGTGGGTGGTGGGGTATCTCCGCTAGAGCCAGCACACATCTCCGCTCTAGCCAGCACACATCTCCGCTCTAGCCAGCACACATCTCCACTCTAGCCAGCACACATCTCCTCTCTAGCCAGCACACATCTCCGCTCTAGCCAGCACACATCTCCGCTCTAGCCAGCACACATAACCGCTCCAGACAGCACACATCTCCGCTCGAGCCAGCACTCATCTCCGCTCTAGCCAGCACACATCTCCGCTCGAGACAGCACAGCGGAACGGAGCGGGGTGGAGCGGAGCGGAGTGGGTGGAGCGGAGCGGAGTGGGTGGAGCGGAGCGGAGTGGGTGGAGCGGAGCGGAGTGGGTGGAGCGGAGCGGAGCGGGGTGGAGCGGAGCGGAGCGGAGCGGGGTGGAGCTGAGCGGAACGGAGCGGGGTGCAGCGAAGCGAGGTGCAGCGGAGCGGAGCGGAGCGGGGTGGAGCGGAGCGGAGCGGGTGGAGCGGAGCGGGGTGGAGCGGAGCGGAGCGGGTGGAGCGGAGCGGAGCGGGGTGGAGCGGAGCGGAGCGGAGTGGAGCGGAGCGGAGTGGGGTGGAGCGGAGCGGAGCGGAGCGGGGTGGAGCTGAGCGGACCGGAGCGGGGTGCAGCGAAGCGAGGTGCAGCGGAGCGGAGTGGTCTGGAGCGGAGCGGAGCTGTGTGGAGTGGAGCGGAGCTGTGTAGAGTGGAGCGGAGCGGAGCGGAGCTGTGTGGGTTGGAGCGGAGCGGTGTGGAGCTGAGCGGAGTGGGGTTGAGTGCTCAGCTCCACACCGCTCCGCTCCAACCCACACAGCTCCGCTCCGGCCATCTGGTATACCTGTCAATGATAGTAAGACAATATTTAAAATTGGAAGATATTGGTAGTGGTCCTATTAAGTCCATATTAACCTCTGCGAAACGAACTTCTGGTACGTCGAATTTACCAAGAGGAGATGTGGTATGTCTTGTTACCTTCGATTTCTGACACGGAATGCACTCTCTAACCCAAGCACGAACGTCTTTCCTAAGGGAAGGCCAAACAAAACGTTCACTGACCATTTTGATGGATGCCTTCGCATCAGGGTGGCTTAGGCTGTGCAAAGTCTCGAACACACGGTGTCTGTGGGTAGCTGTCACAAAAGGTCTGTGTTTTGCCAAAGAAACATCACAATAAATATGTACGTTAGAATTTGGTACTTGCGCTAACTCCAGTGTCAACGAATGGTTACCCTTCAGTAGCTGTTGTTACTCTGGATCATCACGCTGCGCAAGGGCAAGCTCCATGAAATCCACTGGCGCAGTGACTGCCTCAATCCGAGACAGTGCATCGGCCACGTGGTTGTCCTGCCCGGAAATGTGCTGGATGTCAGTCGTGAACTGAGAAATAAAATATAATTGATTAATCTGTCTCGGTGAACCTTGTTGGTCCTTTTTTTTAAATACACTTATCAACGGCTTATGATCGGTGTAAACAGTGAAAAATCGTGCTTCTACCATATGTCGAAAATGCTTAATGGCCTCATATATAGCTAAGAGTTCGCGATCATAAGCGCTGTATTTCTGCTGCGTGGGGCTCATCTTCTTCGAGTAAAAAGCTAAGGGCTGCCAGATGTTTTCTACCTTCTGCTGTAATACAGCTCCTAAGGAAACATTGGATGCATCTACTATCAATGCCAGCTGCGCATCAATAACCGGGTGAACCAACAGTGCTGCATCTGAAAGGCTATGCATGGACTTCCCAGTTAATATAAATTTTTGAGCGTTGTAAACGCTCAAAAATTTATATTAACTGGGAAGTCCACTTCACTGGTTTCGATCCTTTCGTGTCTGGGCCTGCCAATAAATCATTAAGTGGGGCTTGTAACTCTGCTGCATTTTTAATGAAACGCCTATAAAAATTGAGCATTCCTAAAAATCTTCTTAAGCATCTTATTGTCTGAGGCGGTGGGTAATTCTGAATAGCCTTCACCTTCTCCTCTAAGGGGCGCACTCCTTTTGCTGAAACAGAATAACCAAGAAAAGTTACCTGTGGCTGACCAAAATTGCACTTAGCTACGTTGATGACCACTCCATACTCTTCGAGGCGTGCAAACAGCTTACGTAGATGTTCTTCATGCTCCTGAGTACTTCTAGAAGCTATTAAAAGGTCATCGATGTACGGAAAACAGAAGTCAAAATCACGTACCAATCCATCTATAAAACGTTGAAATGTCTGTGCAGCGTTTCTCAAACCAAATGACATAAAAGGAAATTCAAACAACCCAAACGGTGTCGTGATGGCTGTCTTCTCAATGTCTGCTGGATTAACTGGAATCTGTTGGTAGGCTTTGACTAAATCTACGACAGAGAAGATAGTGCTTCCATGTAAATGCTGTGAAAAATCTTCAATGTGACGTACCGGGTACCTATCTGGCACCGTCCTTGCATTCAATGCACGGTAGTCACCGCATGGTCTCCATGTGTCGTCGTGCTTGGGCACCAGGTGGAGAGCAGACGCCCAAGGTCCGCTGGAGCAACGAGCTGTGCCCTCCTTAACCATAGCTTGGAATTCTGACTTAGCTATCTTCAAACGATCTGGTGCTAAACGGCGTGGCCTGCAGAAAACGGGTGGTCCGGGCGTGGTATTAATAAAATGTACGGTAGAATGACGTACCTCCCTTGGTGCACCAGACGGACGTGAGATGGCTGGAAATTCTCGCAACAACTCGTGGTACCGAGAAGTGCCAGTAACAGCCTTGACGCTGGGGATCTCCATTTTTGCAATAGCTCCGCTAACAAAAAGGTTAGTTAATCCATCAATCAACCTATTGTTATGGCAATCTACTAAAAGATTATAATGGGAAAGAAAATCATACCCAATAATTGGTTTGGTCACATCTGCGACGACAAACCTCCAGCTAAACTCCCTGCGTAATCCTAAATTCAGCTGCAAATTAATATACCCGTACGCGGATATAACAGAATTATTAGCTGCGCTCAGGTCGTAATTTACACGTACCCGCTTTTCATTTAAATAACTGCGCGGGTAGACGCACAGATCGGAACCCGTATCAACCAGAAAAGGTTTTCTAGATTGATGATCTATGACGAATAAACGGCTGGAAATACTGCAGCAATCGCTCGCCATCGTTAGCGACTGGCTTTGGAGTTTTCCGAAGCATAATCGCATGGCTTTATGCAGTGATGAGCTTTTTCTGCAAATTTATGATGGTACCAACATAAACTACGATTGTCCACCATTTTGAATGGACGGCCTCTTGAATTGCTTCTTGAACGAGAGAATCGCCGGTTACGACTCCTATTTGACCTACCGCTGGTACGAGCTTGCCGATCCACTGTAGTGGATAACTCATCTAGCTTTTGCGTGAGACTGGCTATTTCTGAACGCATTACCTCAAGTAAGCTCCCTGCAGAGGATGAACTACTCGCGACCTGGGCCACCGGGTTCACCGGTGCAATCTCCAATACCCGGTCTGCCAGCTCCGCAACAGCTTCCAGGGACGTACTGGTTTGGGACGCTACAATCGCCTGCAGGCCGGTTGGCAGACGGCTGGTCCAGATGGTGCGCAGGAAGTCGTCAGGTACACCTCGGCCAGCCAGGCTCTGTAGGTGGCGAAGAAATGCCGATGGCTTGCGGTCTCCAAGTTCCTCATGAATAAGGAGTTGACGCACTTTCTTTTCCTGGGAAACTGACAAACGCTTAATTAGCTCGGTTTTAAGCTTTTCGTACTTGTTACTTGTAGGTGGATTTTCTACAATATCCTCTAGTTGAGCCATAATGGAAGGTTCTAGATTACCGACCACAGTAAAATATTTCGTCGCATCGGAAGTAATATTCGACAAAGCAAACTGGGCTTCAACTTGAGCAAACCATACCGCGGGTTTATCAGGCCAAAAAGGAGGAACACGTACTCTAACCTTAGCGATCTCTGCTGATCCTAATGCTGCAACCAACGCCTCCGTAAACTTTTCGTCCGCCATCTCTGCAATGACTTGCAGAAAAAATATTGCTCGACGTCAACGTGTCCTTCGCGAACGTTCCGGAAACTGCTCTGACGTCACGCGGTCGCGTCGCGGTATCTTCGCGCCGTGTATCACATCGGGGTCACCACTTTTGGAAGCGTATGGGCGTGTGAAATAATAGGCACGGCAAAGGTACAGTGAAAGTACATATATTACGGCAAAGATAAAGATGGAACAAGCGATAGGCAGAAGTTGTAGGATAAAAGGAAACGATTTTACTCAAGACAGGATACAATATAAAGTTCGGTAGATTAGAAATAAGAAATATTGAAATGCGCGAGATATTAATAATAAGCGGTAGCGAGCCAAAGCGACGAGGGTTCGCGTTGAGGGCTTCTGGCTGACTGGCCGGCGGTCGACGCCATCTGCGTCTTGAGCGGGCTGCGGAGGCGGTGCGGCGCGCGGGTTCCGGGGTGAGGTAGCCGACCGGTTTCCGCGGCAGGCAGTGCTCGCAGATCGGCGGCGCGCGCGCACCTTCACGCCGACAAGGGTTAGCGAACAATGGAATTATGTTAGTGTGGGTCGATAACATGACGCCACAAGCACACATCGGAACGGAGCGGGGTGGAGCGGAGCGGAGCGGGGTGGAGCGGAGCGGAGCGGGGTGGAGCGGAGCGGAGCGGGGTGGAGCGGAGCGGAGCGGGGTGGAGCGGAGCGGAGCGGGGTGGAGCGGAGCGGAGCGGGGTGGAGCGGAGCGGAGCGGAACGGAGCGGGGTGGAGCGGAGCGGAGCGGAGCGGAGCGGGGTGGAGCGGGGTGGAGCGGGGTGGAGCGGAGCGGAGCGGACACACCTCCGCTCTAGCCAGCACACATCTCCGCTCGAGCCAGCACACATCTCCGCTCTAGCCAGCACACATCTCCGCTCTAGCCAGCACACATCTCCGCTCGAGACAGCACAGCGTAGCGGAGCGGAGTAGAGCGGAGCGGAGCGCTACGCTCCACCCCGCTCCGCACTGCTTCACCCTGCTCCACTCCGCTGTGCTCTCTCGAGCGGAGATGTGCGCTGGCTAGAGCGGAGATGTGTGCGGCTAGAGTGGAGATGTGTGCTGGCTAGAGCGGAGATGTGTGCTGGCTAGAGCGGAGATGTGTGCTGGCTAGAGCGGAGATGTGTGCTGTCTCGAGCGGAGATGTGTGCTGGCTAGAGTGGAGATGTGTGCTGGCTAGAGCGGAGATGTGTGCTGGCTAGAGCGAAGATGTGTGCGGGCTAGAGCGGAGATGTGTGCTGGCTCGAGCGGAGATGTGTGCTGTCTCGAGCGGAGATGTGTGCTGGCTAGAGCGGAGATGTGTGCTGGCTAGAGCGGAGATGTGTGCTGGCTAGAGCGGAGATGTGTGCTGGCTAGAGCGGAGATGTGCTGACTCGATCCAGCACATCTCCGCCCTATGGCTAGAGCGGAGATGTGCTGGATCGAGCGCACACATCTCCGCTGCAGTCTAGCCTGTACGTATCACCGCACAGCTTCGGTGGATACACTAGGGTGTATGCTGGGGTGTGATGTTTTTCAGCTAGGGCTGAAAAACATCCGCTTCAGACATCTCCGCACATCTCCGCTTTGGTGAAGTCCGCGCCCAACCAAATCCATCCAAAGGAACCCAACAAACATTGATAGGTCGCCACAACGTGCTGATTTTAACATTTGGTTCTATACGCTGGTCGTAAATACGTCGCTATCACGTTGATACGACCGAGAATAGGCCCATTTTATACGAATCAGTGTCGTAGTGTCGTGTCGCAGTGTCGTATATTAATCACTATCTGGTTGAGTAGTGGTCGTATAGACGTCGTAAGATCGTCTTTTCGTCGAGTTATGATGTTTATTAGCGCTGCTTTGCGACATTTCATCGAGTAACTAGTATTCATCACGACTTTTATAAGGGATTTTGATGTAAAGTGATCGATTACGATTAATGTAATGAATTGAAACTTTACAACCGGACAACTTTTATACTGTGTTAGAATATAATAATACTTTTTATCATTGAAAGGGCATTACAGCCACTACAGCCATTTTATTTTTATTTATTTTATCTTCGAAACTCATGTTTGAGTGCATTAATCTTTTGGGAAATTAATTTTATGGAGTAATATTAGTGAGTTTTCTCAATATAATGGACGCGCTTTATAAATAATTTAATTAAGGTAATATTTTTACCCTATATTTTGACGAAAGTGTTAACAGTTACCTTAATACGACTTAGGATTAACGGCACAACCGTAACACAACATCTAAACGACTTTTCATTCCGTGTACTAATTTTTATCTGTATAATATCAGCCATATTATCGAAATCAGGGTTCATTTGGCTATTCAATCTGTGAAAAAACCATTTTAAATACATACATAAACAAGTGATTTATTTATTGGTGGTCTCGGTTATAATAAAAAATGATATGTAACATAATGGACATCGATAAGTTTTTAACCAAAACAGATTTTATCTTATTGATACGTATGTGTTTGAGATGGCCATGGATATCCACACACTTTTTACGCGCGAATCGTTGTTTTGGTTGCGGATTTCCGATAACTGGCAATGAAACCAAACCTACACATTTTATAGTGACTGAGGAAAATGTTAAATACATGTTAAATTTTGACAGTTCATTGCGTCATTTACGTTGTTGAGCAGATTTTTTTTCCAACTTATGAAGCAATGGATTAGCAATCTGTTTCAAATCGAAACAGACTGTGTTGTATTACGCAATTAGGGTACTGACTGGCCAACTTTATTATGCTGGTGTGCGTGACAGTTACGTCTTACTGTGCGTTTGCACTGGCGAAATATTCACGACAAAACATGTTGAAATCTCTAGTTCCTGTCAAACATTATATGGAAAATTGACAGAACAGAGATTTCAACATGTTTTGTTGTAAATGTTTTGCCAGTTGCACAGTTACACTCGTGCCACGTCGTTGTGCTTTTCTAGTGTGCGTGCATTTAGCGGCCAACAGTTGGACGCTATTTTTTTCGACGAGTTCACAGCTTGAGCATTGACTGCCTATCTAGACAAATATGTTTGTTTGCCCAGGAAATGCTCAGCAGTAGCGTTTGCGCCCCAACGAGGCAGTCTATATATGACTTGTTATTATTTCATGATGTAATGTCGCTGTGTGACTAACACTGGCATAGCCACCATCAGCACGCGTAGCATGACCACCGTAGAAACGAGTTTTGTCGACGGATGAATAGACAAAATGACAGATTGTTATTGTTTATCTGTCATTTTGTCTACTCTTCCGTCGACAAAACTTTATTTTTTGATGAGATTTTGATTTTGATAACACTCGCTTAACAGTAATATTTTTAAGATTGAAAATAATGGAAACTTGCCATTGGATGGATATTGACGCGAAAACTGAAACCATGGATTCAGTACCTACATGATTCTGAACTCCCCTGCGTTGAAATTTTTCGTCAGTTATTAAAAAAAAAATCTGCTGTTTCATACCTACGCGGTCAAATGTATGGAACAGCTGACTTTTTGTTTAAATAACCGACGAAAAATTTCAACGCAAGGGGTTCAGAATCATATACTGAATACATGGTTTCAGTTTTCGTGTCGATGTCCCTGCCACTCTGTATATTATTGTTATCACTATGATTTTTTATAAATGTAAATTATAAAATAATATTCCGCAGCTTTCTGAGCATTATCCCATCGCTATAATTAAAAGAAGAATTTTCAAAAAATTTTCGCTATCATTTTAAGGAACCAAAGGGTGACATGAGGCGAGTGTGAGTCGTAGAGGTGTGAGTGAGAAATCATGCGCGAAAGTTCGTTTTGTCACAGTATTATGTCTCGACAATGACCTTGAAATAATTACCTACGGCCGCTCGGTAGAAGAACCTTCCGCGACCGTGCGTAACTGCCGCGCACTCGAGACTTTAGTGGTTTAGGGTGTAAAGTTCACTCATCCACCATAGAAAAGGGAGGATCCTTCGACCAGACGGGTGTTGTGTCTGGCGGGCAACTGCCCCTCGGTTGAAATCAGAATCTTGTATAAAATTATGTCGATCGCACGGTAAACTCTAATAGCGCGATGCAGGATTTGTGTGACGTCATGTCTTTGATGCGTAGTTCGTATGTGGCGGTGTAACCGCTACAAGACTTGCGTACTGAGATTTCGAAGCGTGTTGTTTCGGCAGTTTTCTATGAAGATACTATAAATTTTTAATAGTCATTATTTCCCTAGCCTTTTCCCAACTATGTTGGGGTCGGCTTCCAGTCTAACCGGATGCAGCTGAATACCAGTATTTTACGTGGAGCGAAAATAAATAAAATTGAATTGTCTGTTTGTAATGTCAAAATAACAGCTGTTTAACCGACTTCAAAAAAAAGGAAGAGGTTCTCAATGCGTCGGGATATTTTTTTTTATGTATGTTCCCCGATTACTCGAAGACGGCTGGACCGATTAGAAAAAACTTTTTACAAAAATACAACCGACTTCCAAACTACAAAGTGAAAAATAACTAATTTCGGAAGTCGGTGTCAAAAACCTAAAATACTGATCAAAAGACACCGACTTCCAAAATTAAAGTTATTTTTCACTTTGTAGTTTGGAAGTCGGTTGTATTTTTTGTAGATTTTTTTTAATAAATGCATATGAAAGTATATACGGTACATACAACAAAAACACAATTATTAACATTTTCGTCTGTCTGTTTATTTCGGCTTATCTCCGAAACGGCAGGACCGATTTTGACGAGGCATTCACTGGCAGATAGCTGATGTTATTGATGATGTGTAACATTTTAAAACGAAAAGTGGCCTAAGTTACTACTTAGGCCACTTTTCGTTTTAAAATGTTTGTCTGTTCGTCCGTCTGTTTGTTTGTTCCGGCTAATCTCCGAAACGGCTGGACCGATTTTGACGGGACTTTCACTGGCAGCAAATAAATAAAATTGATGTATAGAATTCCACGCGGACGAAGTCGTGGGTATGTTTTGACATTTCGCAACTGCGCCCGTGCAAAACAAGGTCGGCTAATTTATTATAAGTAAATACACGATTACATTGTAATAGTTAATTATATTTCACGTTTAGACAAAAGTACAGATAAAGAGAACGATCATTATTATTTTTGATCGACAAATTGTATTAAACTAATTCTATAAGGCCCCGCAGACGACACGACGCGAGTCTAGAAGAACAATACTTCATGGAATTTGTTCTATTACGAGTCGCGTCGCGCCTATCTGCGGGAGCCTTTACAGGTTAATTCAGATTCAGAGTAGGTTTAAAGACAAACATTATTACGAGTTTCATAAAGTAGGTACGTAAGTAAATAGGGCGAGGGCTCTCGCGGACCGAAAATCCCTCTGGACGTACAACTTTGAACTTTATTCCACTTACAATAAAATCTATTTTACAATGGAATACAGAAATATTTAGCTGTACGCGAATCCACTGGTATTTTTCACGTCTTTTGCTTGTGAAAGTGTTATCTACGAAATTGACAATAAAATACACAACAAAATATAACGCCTTCCCAAAGGGTATGTGCTCTATCAACACCGCGCCTCGAAGCTGTGTAGTATATGCAACGTTGCTGCCACGCCGCCACCACACCGCTAGTCAGGCGCGGTCCGAGGGGTCCTGGGGGTCATGACCCCCAAAATCTTTCACGCTGTCGGCAGCCTTAATGAACTTTTAAAACTGTACTACAGCCACGGGTTACATTTTCAGGCTCGCTTCCCTCGCTCAACACCCGCCTTCTACATTCTCTTAATTCTTGATCTTTTCTTCATAAGTCGACATAGCAACTAATTCTTCGTTCTTTTTGAATAATCAAAAGAAAATCTAACCTGTCCGAGTGTGTGCAAAATTTTCGAGCTCACTTCGCTCGCTCTTGCATTCTGCATTCAGTTCAAAAGTTCTTAGAATTGAAAATATCTAACACAACCTAAACTATCCAAGGCTGCTTGTATCAAAAAAACCGGCCAAGTGCGTGTCGGACCACGCACAATGAAGGGTTCCGTAGTTGGGATGAATTTATCCCAAAAACAAACTTAACTTTGTAGTTGAAAAATATGTTCTCCCATACGGAATGTATGGGAAAACATGTTTTTCCAACTGCAAAGTTAAGTTGGTCGATTATTACTCGTTAACCTGTAGAGCCTACTTAGCTGTGATAGTTTTCCTTTTAATTTCGTTATATAAACTACTATTTTGTTTTTTTTCACACACCCAAAACCAGCCATTTAGCCGGCAGGGGGGGGGGGGGACACTTGACTCTTACAAAAATTAGCCCTTTAAAGCTTAATATTTCGCAAACGAAGTAAGTGAATGAGAGACAGTTAAAAAAATCTTGAATAATGTAGTTGAGCCTGACACCTGAAAAAAAAAGGAATAGTAAATCTTCAATATATTCCACCATCCATTACATCCATCCACAGTCACTTTATAGAATAGCAATATTCTGCTATAAACAACAATTGGGTCAATTATAAGCAACAATTGACTTAAATATTCTTACCTACTAATAATATTAATAGGCTAAGTACTAACAGCCGCACGGGGCAATCCATCAGGTTAAGCTACGCTTGCCGGGGTTGGTCCGTGGATGGGTGACCATTTCTACATACCGAAACTCCTTCATGCCTCGGAAAGCATGTTAAACCGTTGGTCCCAGATGTCATTTGTGGATCTTTGACAGTTGTTATGGGTCATCAGAAGCCCGAAAGTGACAATTAGTCTTACCAAGGGGTATCGTATTACCTAGTTATTGGGTTGTGGAGGTTAGATAGGTCACTCCATGTAAAATACTTGTATTCAGCTGCATCCGGTTAGACTGAAAGCCGACCCCAACATAGTTGGGTAAAGGCTGGGCAGATCGATTTTTTTAATAATATTAACAATAAGTGAAAAACATTTAAGATAGGTACTTAGATATATTTTCAGTTGCCTACCTACTTTCTTTACTTTGTTGTTATAATTGCTAAGTAAATATTCATATAAGTAGTAGGTTAGGCAACTGAAAATATATGTATGGTATTTAAATGTATGGTAAGTTTACGTTTGATGGTGCATTTCGTATTCACCAATAAACAATATGGGGTTTATTTATAAACGTTGCATAAAGTTATGTAATGATTAGCAACTGTTTAATCATACATTTTTGAGGTTTTAACGTCACTTAACTATAAGCAATGTTTATAAATACATCCCTATGTGTGTAACATTGTTGCTGTACTTAACACACATTCAATGTTCAACACTTAGAAAGAAAATAATAAGTAAGTACATACCTTAAACAGACAATGATGCTCCACTCCACCCCACTCCGCTCCACTCAGCTCCACCCCACACCGCTCCGCTCCGCTCCACTCCACACCACTCCGCTCCACTCCGCTCCGCTCCACCCCACTTCGCTGCACCCCGCTCCGTTCCGCTCCACTTCGCTCCGCTCCGCTCCACTCTGCTCCGCTCCACCCCGCTCTACTCCGCTCCACTCCGCTCCGCTCCGCTGTGCTGTCTCGAGCGGAGATGTGTGCTGTCTCAAGCCGAGATGTGTTCTGTCTCGAGCGGAGATGTGTGCTGGTTAGAGCACACAGCACACATCTCCGCTCTAGCCAGCACACATCTCCGCTCGAGACAGCACAGCGGAGCGGAGCGGGTTGGAGCGGAGCGGAGCGGGGTGGAGCGGGGTGGGGCGGAGCGGAGCGGGGTGGAGCGGAGCGGAGCGGGGTGGAGCGGAGCGGGGTGGAGCGGAACGGAGCGGGGTGCAGCGAAGTGGGGTGGAGCGGAGCGGAGCGGAGTGGTGTGGAGTGGAGCGGAGCGGAGCGGTGTGGGGTGGAGCTGAGTGGGCGGAGTGGGGTGGAGTGGAGCGGAGTGGAGTGGAGTCTACTCCACTCCGCTCTACGCTCCACCCCGTGCTCTAACCAGCACACATCTCCGCTCGAGACAGCACACATCTCCGGTTGAGACAGCACACATCTCCGCTCGAGACAGCACAGCGGAGCGGGGCGGGGTGGAGCGGGGCGGAGCGGGGTGGAGCGGAGTGGAGCGGGGTGGAGCGGAGCGGAGTGGAGCGGAGCGGAGTGGAGCGGAGCGGAGTGGAGCGGAGCGGAGCGGAGTGGAGCGTAGTGGAGCGGAACGGAGCGGGGTGCAGCGAAGTGGGGTGGAGCGGAGCGGAGCGGAGTGGTGTGGAGTTGAGCGGAGGGGTGTGGGGTGGAGCTGAGTGGAGCGGAGTGGGGTGGAGTGGAGCGGAGTGAAGTGGAGTGGAGTCTACTCTACACTCCGCTCCGCACCGCTCCGCTCCACCCCGCTCCGCTCCGCTCCGCTCCGCTCCACCCCGCTCCGCACCGCTCCACCCCGCTCCGCTACGCTCCACCCTGCTCCGCTCCGCTCCACCCCGTTCCGCTCCGCTCCACCCCGCTCCGCTGTGCTGTCTCGAGCGGAGATGTGTGCTGGCTAGAGCGGAGATGTGTGCTGTGTGCTCTAACCAGCACACATCTCCGCTCGAGACAGCACACATCTCCGCTTGAGACAGCACACATCTCCGCTCTAGCCAGCACACATCTCCCTGTTTTCGTGTCGATGTCCCTGCCACTCTGTATATTATTGTTATCACTATGATTTTTTATAAATGTAAATTATAAAATGATATTCCGCAGCTTTCTGAGCATTATCCCATCGCTATAATTAAAAGAAGAATTTTCAAAAATTCTTCGCTAACATTTTAAGGAACCAAAGGGTGACATGAGGCGAGTGTGAGTCGTAGAGGTGTGAGTGAGAAATCATGCGCGAAAGTTCGTTTTGTCACAGTATTATGTCTCGACAATGACCTTGAAATAATTACCTACGGCCGCTCGGTAGATGAACCTTCCGCGACCGTGCGTAACTGCCGCGCACTCGAGACTTTAGTGGTATGAGGAACAGGGTGCAAAGTTCACTCATCCGCCATAGAAAAGGGAGGATCCTTCGACCAGACGGGTGTTGTGTCTGGCGGGCAACTGCCCAACGGTTGAAATCAGAATCTTGTATAAAATTATGTCGATCGCTCGGTAAACTCTAATAGCGCGATGTAGGATTTGTGTGACGTCATGTCTTTGATGCGTAGTTCGTATGTGGCGGTGTAACCGCTACAAGACTTGCGTACTGAGATTTCGAAGCGCGTTGTTTCGGCAGTTTTCTATGAAGATACTATTAATTTTTAATAGTCATTATTTCCCTAGCCTTTTCCCAACTATGTTGGGGTCGGCTTCCAGTCTAACCGGATGCAGCTGAATACCAGTATTTTACGTGGAGCGAAAATAAATAACATTGAAGTGTCTGTTTGTATTGTCAAAATAACAGCTTTTTAACCGACTTCAATTCATCGGGATTTTTTTTTAATGTATGTTCCCCGATTACTCGACGGCTGGACCGATTTGAAAATTTTTTTTTTGTTTGAAAGGGTATTTTTTCAAGTTGGTCCCATTGTCATTTGATCACGATCTGATGATGGGATCTTGGAGGAATCGAGGGAACTCTTCAAATATTATAGGCACATCTATAGAGATTTGGGTATTTTTGATGAGCAGTTGACATAAGGCTATTGTAAAACAACGTTTGCCGGGGTCAGCTAGTTTTTACATATAATCTACATGCCAGACAAAAAAAAAAATTGTCTTCATACATATTTTAAAAGTGGACAGCCTCAGATAACTTAAATAAAACAAAAAAACATATAAAAAATAATATTTATTTAATTGAAAACCGTTTACTTTATGTCTTAAAAATATTAACAATTAGATTCTACAAATATTTGGGAGTCCGAACGATGATCGCATTCAATATCGACGAAAACAAACAAAATAAAAGATACTGACTCGAGAAGTTTCGTTTGAACTCTTACAAAAATGTCTTATTTATCAATTAAAACTAATTTCGTGTATTGCTATCCTTTACTTACATACAGGTGGTAGAAACAAATGGTGATTGTTTAAAATCGCGATTTTACTCGACTGTTTTGGGTCATATCAAACGCCCCTTTCCGATTCAATACGAAGTATATATTTTTCTATTTCGAACCTAATTTGACAAATTTTATTTACTTCCCTCTTTTTTATTTAATATGTGAGAAAGAGATAACAATAGCATAAATTACGTTAAGAGCGTTTATTCTGACAGTGGGCAACGTCGCAAATAGATGTCAAATATTTCGCTGTTTTGATTAATTTGGCAATATTACTGTATGGAAATATGAAATGTGGCTAACTAGTTCCCTAGAATATTAATAATGAATTGCAATTATAACACTGAATTTGATGTTGTAACAATTTTAGGTGTCAAAAAGGCATTTGGAAAGTTTCCAAATACTTTGTTTACATCTAAAACTAAATATTCGGTAATACGATATTCATTATTGCACTTCATAATCAATATTTTAGTTCCCTAGTTAGCGACATTTCTTAATTCCATACAGTAATATTGCTAAATTAATCAAAACAGGTAAATATTTGACAGTTATTTACGACGTTGCCAAGTTTTAGGATAAACCCTCTTAAGTGTCGATGAGTGACCTTATTGGTTATGGTGTTCAGGTGCGTAGTACTCGCAACCGGCGTGCGTGTATGACCAGATGTATGAACGTAAACGAGGCAAAAGGACTATGTAAGGATCGTAGCAGGTGGCGTTCTGTAGTTTCTGCCTACCCCCATGGGAACTTTATAATATTTAATTATAATCACAGATTTTTTGCATTCCATTTAATAGTCAATAGATTGTATTTTTTTTTCAATAATTACAGTAACAAAAAGAACTTTCATTTCTGTCCGTACATAGTCTGGCCACCGCTAAGTCTGCATAAGTAAAAAAACGGTGGAATTTGAAAATCTATAGACGGCAACACCATCCTGTCCTATGAAAAAGAATTTGATACTTTGTCTTTTTGTTTTTGACAGGTTATTTTGTTTATATTCTGATTTATTCCTGGTAAAGAATAGTCACTTTAGCACGATGCAGTGTGGATTTGATACAGTTTTGTCATCGTGTGGAGGTAGAGCATAGGTACGACATAGTCTATGCAAAATCAAAAGGTTAAATATCAAAATCATTAGATCTACTTACAACCCCGAAAATGACATAACTGACTGATGTAAAAGTATACCATATATAAAACTTTTTGGGGCTGTCCATTTATTCCATTGTAGACTTAGCATGGTCAGTCTATACTGCATAATTATTTACGATTAATTAATTGATTTTCGACCTTTTCCTACGATCCTAATAAATTAAAATAATCCTGTCGCCTGCATTAAAATCAGGTATTATACGCCTTGCCAAGCTCGTCAAAATTACATTTTATTCTTTTGAACCCGACATACAAACATTCACTTTCATATTTATAAATTACTACCCGCAACTTCGTCTGCATTGGTTCCTGGTTATAAACTATATGTGTGTCAAACATCCAATTCCGTTCAGCCGTTTTTGGGTTATTAACTAACATCCAAACATACAAACTTTCACATTTGATTTGTAATTATCTGCCTGTTATGTAGAGATCGGATATTTGGATGCATATTTACCTGAAGTTGAGTTGACTATTGTAGAATGCACTTTTGTATCGAAAAAATGCCGGGATTCCCGGATCTACTTTAACGAGTTGTCATTATAGAATCGAATGTATTATATTTACTAACGTTCAGGTGTTGGCCGGTTAAACTGCAAGCCGACCCCAACATGGTTGGGAAAAGGCTAGGCAGATGATGATGATGATGTTCAGGTGTTGGCTTATATGATAAATTTAGTACTTTTTATCTATAGAAATGCTAGCTAATGTTGTAAAGTAGGTTGCCAAATTGGCATAGCACATAGCGACAAACAACTCGGTGTCTTGAGTTTCGTAAAAAAATGTTTAGTGGGGATATACATTTTTATGTTAACACCGCAAAAGTAGCCTTCATAAGAGAGCTGATAAGTCATTTCCATACCTTGTATCTGATTTGTTGTGCATTCCCGGATGTTATGGAATTCCGAGATATTTTTAAATTAAGAAACCACTTCCATAATTTCTTAGCCAAAAATTTACTTTAGGTAAATATGGATCCGAATATCCGATCTCTACTGATAAGTTATCTGAAACTTGAACCAGTCCTGAAAAGACCAACAATATCTTATTTAAGACAAATTTTTCAATAGTTTGATATTTTTGTATCTGATGAATATTGCAGTTTGACAGTTTTTCTATAGAAGTTATGTCACACTGTCATATTTCTGTACTTTCAGTGAAAAGTGATGTAACTGGAAAATCATGATTTTGAGAAAATGAATGTTAAAGTTTAAAAAAATCTGACTCTTTGTCTACTTCACTAAAATGAGTACTGATTACTGACATTGGTAAACAAGATCTTAGAGCACGATTTAGTGTAAGAAAAAACAGATTAATTTGTATGGTTTTTTTATAATTTAAAAAGAAATCCAGTTGTATCACGTAACACTATATTAAGTCGTTTTATGTGTAAATTAATTTAAAATGACTTGAACCATTTTACACATTATTTATTGGTTGGTGTTGGATGATTATGTGTACCTAAATATATCAGTTTGTACTAATTCACATAGATCGCGTAATAAGAGTCACATACATTTGTATTAATATACATTAAGGTACTTGAAATATTTGTTCAGTTCACATTGATATAATTTAAAATGTATTTTATTACACATTAAAAACGTAAAAAATGCTTAGTTAGAGCACTTTACACCAAAATAAGCTTGCTCAATTTTAATCTTAGAGGGGTACCAATCAGACCAAAAAATTGCATTTTTTTACTGTTAAACTTAGTGTAAGAATATTAAAACTGATATAAGTCAAGATATATCACTTTTCACTGAAGGTACAGATTTATATTTTGACACGTTTCTTATGATAAAAGATGATACTACTGAAAAATCAGCCTTTATGCCCGAGATACATGATTTACAGGCTAGTATTCCAAAGCTAGGCGATATCGCTGTCGCGCTCGGTTGCGATACCAATTCGGTATTGCGTACCGAATCGGTATCGCGTACCGAAACGGTACGCGAATATCGCTGTCGCGCTCGGTAGGCGATATCGGTATCGCGTATCAATTCGGTATTGCGAACCGAATCGGTATCGCGTACCGAATCGGTATCGCGTACCAATTCGGTATAGCGTACCGAATCGGTATCGCAACCGAACGCGACAGCAGTATCGCTTGTATCTGAACAGAACTTTAATTATTTTTTTCATAATTGGAGTACAGGTTACTTGTATACATTGTTTATCGTGTCTACAAGAAGTGTCTGCACTAGCTGGCAACAGCGCGCGCCGAGGGAGGACTTGCTGCCGATATACCGCAGCTCTCTGCCGCGCGGGACGCTAGCAGGGAACTTATCTGTAAAGGAAGATAATACTTTGAGAGGACTTTCCTATATTTTATTTGAAAATTCTGGTCCTATAAAATCTTATTGACCCTCTAATGATGCATAACTTTTTTTATAATTGAGCCTCTTTTTAACTTTCCTGCCTTTTCTCACAGTCAGTCGCAGTAACTAAGCTAGGGCACCCGATCAAGTGGGTTACATTAGAACTGAACGGCAGCAGCGGCCGGTGCGCTACATCCAAGTTGGTCGCATTACTTGGCTATTCAGTATTTGTTGGACCCAAAATAGGAATTATTAAAGGTTCACAAAAAGAGGTGCAATCATATTAGTGTCAATAATATTTTGAAGAGTTCAAAATAAGAATGATTTGAGGATTTCAAAAAGAGGCGCAATCGTTATATTAGAGGGTCAATAATATTTTTTGGAGCTCAAAATAATTATTTGTAGTTCACAAAAAGAGGCGCAAAAAGTATATTAGAGTGTACGGAAATATATTGGAGTGTAGTGGCCCAGTGGTAACGGCCGCGACTTACGAGTTGTAGGTCGTAGGTTCGAACCCAGACAGGCACTTTAGTTTGTGTAAATTATTTTATCACCACTGCTCTCAAAACCGTGAAGGAAAACATCGTGAGGAAACCGGCATGTCTTAGAACTGAAAATTCGAAGACATGTGACATCTACCAACCCGCACTGGGCCCGCGTGGTGGATTACGGGCCACTCCTTCTCACAGAGAGGAGGCCGCAGTCCCAGCAGTGGGAACATTTATGGGCTGATGATGATGATGTACTTAACATTCTGTATTATTCCCGTGTCAGTATGTTTGTGTTACCTTATGGCTGGCCGCGTGCGTGGTGTCGGGCGGCAGTTTGAGCGCACGTAACAGAGCCGCCAGGTGCGCGGGCGGCTCCTGCGCGGCCAGCGTGCACTGTATTGTTCCCGTGTCAGTATGTTTGTGTTACCTTATGGCTGGCCGCGTGCGTGGTGTCGGGCGGCAGTTTGAGCGCACGTAACAGAGCCGCCAGGTGCGCGGGCGGCTCCTGCGCGGCCAGCGTGCACTGTATTGTTCCCGTGTCAGTATGTTTGTGTTACCTTATGGCTGGCCGCGTGCGTGGTGTCGGGCGGCAGTTTGAGCGCACGTAACAGAGCCGCCAGGTGCGCGGGCGGCTCCTGCGCGGCCAGCGTGCACTGCACCAGGCGCGCGCCCATCTCTGTGCGGGCGAAGCGACCGCCCACACTCCTGAGGAAAGTAATATGTTAGGAGCGAATTCATAAAAGAGATCTGACAGGAGGATTCAGGGGCGTATCCAGCATTTTTACAACGCTGAAGTAAATAAACTCGATAAGTAGTAAGAAATTCTTTCGATAAAACTCTTTAACTACGCATGCGCGCTCGATTCATCGATATTGCATTGCTTCACGCGGTAATTTTGAATATTACCAAAGGAATTATTAATTTTATTACTTAATTAGCTTTTGCCCGTGGCTTCGCCCGCGTGGATGTCGGAAAATATCCCACGGGAACGTACTACTGAGATTTCATACCTAATAACCGAGGAAAAGGTCATTAACTCCTACCACTGCGCCTGCGTTTGCTGCAAGTAATTTTGAAACTGTGATATCTTTTAACTATTAATTTAAATGATATGATATAAAAGCATATTTTACATAACATAACATCACATCTTGTTTCCCCGAAGGGTTGGGCAGAGGTGTCCCTGTAGCAGGTACACCCACATTTCGCCAGTTATATTTAAATCCCATGTAATAGGGGGCGAGCCTATTGCCATCAACTGGGCACAAATCCAGTCTCCGAGCTGCTACTGAGAAATTTCAGATAGAAAAACCCAATAACACTTTGCCCGACCCGGGAATCGAACCCAGGATTCGAGTCAGGGACCAGGGTGGGGCAGATGCACCTTGCCTCAGCGTGGGTACGCCCATGGGTGGATTGACGAAGACACGTCATGTTTTGCAAAAAAACACTATAAAGAAAAACAACAGACTTCCAAAAAAACACTACGATGTAAATAATAACTATAATTTCGGAAATCCGTGACAAAAAACGAAAATTCAAAACCAAAGACCTTCCGAAATTAACGTTATATTTGACTTCGTAGTGGTTTTTTTTTTGGAAGTCGGTTGTCATTTTTTTTTAAAGTTTTTTTTACTATTTTTAAGTTGTGGTACCTACCCCACACAAATTCGAATACCACTACCTGCTATGTAAATAGTAGTGACAAGAACTTGATTATAACATCAACCACATAGAAAAATATGTATTATTAAAGACAAACATTATTACGAGTTTCATAAAGTAGGTACGTAAGTAAATAGGGCGAGCGCTCTCGCGGACCGAAAATCCCTCTGGACGTACAACTTTGAACTTTATTCCACTTACAATAAAATCTATTTTACAATGGAATACAGAAATATTTAGCTGTACGCGAATCCACTGGTATTTTTCACGTCTTTTGCTTGTGAAAGTGTTATCTACGAAATTGACAATAAAATACACAACAAAATATAACGCCTTCCCAAAGGGTATGTGCTCTATCAACACCGCGCCTCGAAGCTGTGTAGTATATGCAACGTTGCTGCCACGCCGCCACCACACCGCTAGTTAGGCGCGGTCCGAGAGGGGGTCCTGGGGGTCATGACCCCCCCAAAATCTTTCACGCTGTCGGCAGCCTTAATGAACTTTTAAAACTGTACTACAACCACGGGTTACATTTTCAGGCTCGCTTTCCTCGCTCAACACCCGCCTTCTACATTCTCTTAATTCTTGATATTTTCTTCATAAGTCGACATAGCAACTAATTCCTCGTTCGTTTTGAATAATGTAAAGAAAATCTAACCTGTCCGAGTGTGTGCAAAATTTTCGAGCTCACTTCGCTCGCTCTTGCATTCTGCATTCAGTTCAAAAGTTCTTAGAATTGAAAATATCTAACACAACCTAACCTATCCAAGGCTGGTTGTATCAAAAAAACCGGCCAAGTGCGTGTCGGACCACGCACAATGAAGGGTTCCGTAACTACGGAACCCTTCATTGACCCTTCATTGAAGTTTGTTTTTGGGATAAATTCATCCCAACTGGGATGAATTTATCCCAAAAACAAACTTAACTTTGTAGTTGAAAAATATGTTCTCCCATACGGAATGTATGGGAAAACATGTTTTTCCAACTGCAAATTTAAGTTGGTCGATTATTACTCGTTAACCTGTAGAGCCTACTTAGCTGTGATAGTTTTCCTTTTAATTTCGTTATATAAACTACTGTTGTGATTTTTTTCACACACCCAAAACCAACCATTTAGCCAGCAGGGGGGGGGGGATACTTGACTCTAACAAAAATTAGCCCTTTAAAGCTTAATATTTCGCAAACGAATCCCTGAATCCAAAAACGGTTTTCACAAACTCGCAATATTTTTTCTCTGCTTAAGTACTCTGGGACACGACGCCATCGCCGCGCTGCCGCCAGTCCGTCGCCGCACCGTTTAAACAATACTAGCGGCAGGCGCGGTCGCAGCCGAAGATTTTAGGGGGGTCACCATGGGTGCCGAGGAATTTGTGCATATAATAATATCTCCAGCTCCACATTACTTATGCTATTCAGGGACGCAGATTTTACATGCGGGGGGGGGGGGGGGGCTGTAATTGCAAGCAAATTAATCTCAGTAGCAGCACTTTTTGATACAACCAGCCTTGGATAGGTTAGGTTGTGTTAGATATTTTCAATTCTAAGAACTTTTGAACTGAATGCAGAATGCAAGAGCGAGCGAAGTGAGGTCGAAATTTTGCACACACTCGGACAGGTTAGATTTTCTTTACATTATTCAAAACGAACGAGGAATTAGTTGCTATGTCGACTTATGAAGAAAAGATCAAGAATTAAGAGAATGTAGAAGGCGGGTGTTGAGCGAGGAAAGCGGGCCTGAAAATGTAACCCGTGGCTGTAGTACAGTTTTAAAAGTTCATTAAGGCTGCCGACAGCGTGAAAGATTTTGGGGGGGTCATGACCCCCAGGACCCCCTCTCGGACCGCGCCTGACTAGCGGTGTGGTGGCGGCGTGGCAGCAACGTTGCATATACTACACAGCTTCGAGGCGCGGTGTTGATAGAGCACATACCCTTTGTGGAGGCGTTATATTTTGTTGTGTATTTTATTGTCAATTTCGTAGATAACACTTTCACAAGCAAAATTCGTAAAAAATGATTCGCGTACAGCTAAATATTTCTGTATTCCATTGAAAAATAGACTTTATTTTAAGTGAAATAAAGTTCAAAGTTGTACGTCCAGAGGGATTTTCGGTTCGCGAGAGCGCTCGCGCTATTTACTTACGTACCTACTTTATGAAACTCGTAATAATGTTTGTCTTTAAACCTACTCTGAATCTGAATTACCCTGTAAAGGCTCCCCGCAGATAGGCGCGACGCGACTCGTAATAGAACAAACTCCATGAAGTATTGCTCTTCTAGACTCGCGTCGTGTCGTCTGTGGGAGCCTTATAGAATTAGTATTAATATAATTTGTCGATCAAAAATAATAATGATCGTTCTCTTTATCTGTACTTTTGTCTAAACGTGAAATATAATTAACTATTACAATGTAATCGTGTATTTACTTATAATAAACTAGCTGACCCAGCAAACTTCGTTCCGCCTAACAGTCAATGAATGTACATGTTTAGGATTTTAAAATTTCTACCCTAACTATCCTACCTACCCAACGTACAGACGCCAGCACATCAAGCTACCCGAAACTGTCAAATTTTCCCAATCAACTTTGAACCTTATGTGTCAGCGATAAAGTTGAGAATCCCTTAAATAAATTTGACAGATTGTAGTAGCCTGATGTGCTGGCGTCTGTACCTACCGAGATATCAAAAAAGCCGATCCACACAAAATGTATGAGAACGTGAATTTTCTTCATATTTTTTTTTCGTGACTTTTTCCATGTTTTCTCACCGTTTAAACCTTCCCTGGACTACGACAAACATTTCAAAACCAAAATCAGCTAAATCGGCCCAGCCGTTCTCGAGTTTTAGTGAGACTAACGAACAGCAATTGATTTTTATATATCGACGCTTGAAAGGCAACACTGACTAAGCGACATGGATTCCCATGTCGCTTAGTCAATGTTGCCTTTCAAGCGTCGATATATAGATTAGCCGACCTTGTTTTGCATGGGCGCAGTGACGAAATGTCAAAACATCGAGATCTCTGAGCTATATTATTTACTAGCTGTTACCCACGAATCCGTCCGCGTGCAATTCCATACATCAATTTTATTTATTTGCTGCCAGTGAAAGTCCCGTCATAATCGGTCCAGCCGTTTCGGAGATTAGCCGGAACAAACAAGAAGACGGACGAACAGACAAACATTTTAAAAGCAAAAGTAGCCTAAGTTACTCCTTATAACGTCAGTTATCTGCCAGTGAATGCCCCGTCAAAATCGGTCCTGCCGTTTCGGAGATTAGCCGGAACAAACAGACAGACAAAAATAGTGTTTTTGTTGTATGTACCGTATATACGCATTTAGTAAAAGAACTTACAAAAAATACAACCGACTTCCAAACTACAAAGTGAAAAATAACTTTAATTTCGGAAGTCGGTGTCTTTGGATCAGTATTTTAGTTTTTTCACACCGACTTCCGAAATTAAAGTTATTTTTCACTTTGTAGTTTGGAAGTCGGTTGTATTTTTTGTAAAATTTTTCAAATCGGTCCAGCCGTCTTCGAGTAATCGGGGAACATACATAAAAAAAAAAATATCCCGACGCATTGAGAACCTCCTCCTTTTTTTTAAGTTGGTTAAAAAGCTGTTATTTTGACATTACAAACAGACAATTCAATTTTATTTATTTTAGCTCCACGTAAAATACTAGTATTCAGCTGCATCCGGTTAGACTGGAAGCCGACCCCAACATAGTTGGGAAAAGGCTAGGGAAATAATGACTATTAAAAATTAATTGTATCTTCATAGAAAACTGCAGAAACAACGCGCTTCGAAATCTCAGTACGCAAGTCTTGTAGCGGTTACACCGCCACATACGAACTACGCATCAAAGACATGACGTCTCACAAATCCTGCATCGCGCAGTTAGAGTTTACTGAGCGATCGACATAATTTAATACAAGATTCTGATTTCAACCGATGGGCAGTTGCCCGTCAGACACAACACCCGTCTGGTCGAAGGATCCTCCCTTTTCTATGGTGGATGAGTGAACTTTACACCCTGTTCCTCATACCACTAAAGTCTCGAGTGCGCGGCAGTTACGCACGGTCGCGGAAGGTTCATCCACCAAGCGGCCGTAGGTAATTATTTCAAGGTCATTGTCGAGACATAATACTGTGACAATACGAACTTTCGCGCATGATTTCTCACTCACACCTCTACGACTCACACTCGCCTCATGTCACCCTTTGGTTCCTTAAAATGTTAGCGAAGAATTTTCAAAAATTCTTCTTTTAATTATAGCGATGGGATAATGCTCAGAAAGCTGCGGAATATCATTTTATAATTTACATTTATAAAAAATCATAGTGATAACAATAATATACAGAGTGGCAGGGACATCGACACGAAAACTGAAACCATGTATTCAGTATATGATTCTGAACCCCTGCGTTGAAATTTTTCGTCGGTTATTTTAAAAAAAAGTCAGCTGTTCCATACATTTGACCGTGTAGGTATGAAACAGCAGATTCTTTTTTAATAACTGACGAAAAATTTCAACGCAGGGGAGTTCAGAATCATGTAGGTACTGAATCCATGGTTTCAGTTTTCGCGTCAATATCCATCCAATGGCAAGTTTCCATTATTTTCAATCTTAAAAATATTACTGTTAAGCGAGTGTTATCAAAATCAAAATCTCATCAAAAAAAAAAGTTTTGTCGACGGAAGAGTAGACAAAATGACAGATAAACAATAACAATCAGTCATTTTGTCTATTCATCCGTCGACAAAACTCGTTTCTACGGTGGTCATGCTACGCGTGCTGATGGTGGCTATGCCAGTGTTAGTCACACAGCGACATTACATCATGAAATAATAACAAGTCTACTAGACTGCCTCGTTGGGGCACAAACGCTACTGCTGAGCATTTCCTGGGCAAACAAACATATTTGTCTAGATAGGCAGTCAATGCTCAAGTTGTGAACTCGTCGAAAAAAATAGCGTCCAACTGTTGGCCGCTAAATGCACGCACACTAGAAAAGCACAACGACGTGGACGAGTGTAACTGTGCAACTGGCAAAACATTTACAACAAAACATGTTGAAATCTCTGTTCTGTCAACTTTCCATATCATGTTTGACAGGAACTAGAGATTTCAACATGTTTTGTCGTGAATATTTCGCCAGTGCAAACGCACAGTAAGACGTAACTGTCACGCACACCAGCATAATAAAGTTGGCCAGTCAGTACCCTAATTGCGTAACACAACACAATCTGTTTCGATTTGAAACAGATTGCTAATCCATTGCTTCATAAGTTGGAAAAAAAATCTGCCCAGCAACGTAAATGACGCAATGAACTGTCAAAATGAAACAGAAAAGGGAGGATCCTTCGACAGGTTGAAATCAGAATCTTGTATATAATTATGTCGATCGCACGGTAAACTCTAATAGCGCGATGCAGGATTCGTGTGACGTCATGTCTTTGATGCGTAATTCGTATGTGGCAGTGTAACCGCTACAAGACTTGCGTACCTACTGAGATTTCGAAGCGCGTTGTTTCGGCAATTTTCTATGAAGATAGGTACTATTTACTTTTAATAGACATTATTTCCCGAGCCTTTTCACCACTATGTTGGGGTCGGCTTCCAGTCTAACCGGATGCAGCTGAATACCACTATTTTACGTGGACCGAAAATAAATAAAATTGAAGTGTCTGTTTGTAATATCAAAATAACAGCTTTTTAACCGACTTCAAAAAAAGGAGGCGGTTCTCAATTCGTCGGGATTTTTTTTTTTTTACTTATGTTCCCCGATTACTCGAAGACGGCTGGAAGGTTTTGAAAAATGGTATTGACGTGAATAAGTCAGCAGGTCCTGATGGGAAAAAACAGGTATATTGTGTCCAATTTGCTTATCTGTTCCGACTACTTGTCCTCCACTATGTCTGAACCCTCTCAAGTGGATGTGGTCTACACTGATTACAGCAAAGCATTTGACCGTATAGACCACAGTATCCTTTTACGTAACCTGCTTGCAGTGGGTATCAGAGGCGATTTATTCAGATGGTTTACATCTTATATTGAGAATCGCTGTCAAACAGTCGTACTAAATGGATACAGTTCTGTAACTGTTAAAATACCCTCGGGAATACCACAAGGATCCCTTTTGGGTCCTTTACTTTTCATTATTTTTATAAATGACATTGGTTCGTGCTTAACCCGTTCCAAAATAATTCTTTATGCCGACGACATGAAAATTGTATGCCCTATATCGGAACTTTCCGACTGTTTTGGTTTACAGCGGGATTTAGATGGACTTCAAAATTATTGTCTCCTTAATAAACTTGAACTGAATGTTTCTAAATGTTTTGTTAATACTTACACACGCAAACCACATGCAATCACGTTTCAGTATAAGTTACATAGTACTATTATAAATAGGATAAGCGTTATCCCCTGATAACGCTTCACTTTACGCAGGTCCCTACCTGGGAGTAACGTTTGACTCTAAATTACTTTTTGATGCACACATCGAAAACATTGTTAATAAAGCTTCCAGAGCACGGATTTATACTTAGTTTATCGGCTGATTTTAAAAACGTAAAAACGTTGAAAATTCTTTATTGTGCTTTTGTCCGCAGCCATTTGGAGTACGCCTCGCAAGTGTGGAACCCTTATTATGATATTTATATAGACAGAATTGAGGGAATTCAAAAGCGGTTCCTACGTTTCTTGCAGCACAAAACTAGGAAATATACTCCCAATCATATAGCGCTTTGGAGGAGTGTCGTAGGTTGATAAAAATAATACTCGGACTCCAGATTTGTACAGAATAATGAAGAATAATATTTATTTAAATAATGTTCCTACTTATGTACTATTTACAACTATCAACTAACTAGTAAGACTACATATATTTACAAAAGGTTTGACCAATCAGATCACAGCACGTTGTTGACTGTTTGATCCGCACGGTGTCGCCATAGACGCGCGCGCACATCTCGTCGCGCTCTGACACCGCGGTTATAAATATATGTGACACACGCGCACCGGCATTCATCGAGGCGGCGTTGTCCAGTGATGGTGTGAGTGTAGAGCGCGCGTGCGGCAGAAGACAGGGGCGAAGCCCGGAGTACGTCTGGTGGCGTGTGGCGTCGACAGTTCCTGTTCTGTGCTTCCTCTAACAGTTTCCCTGTTTCTTGTTCAGAGTGTCAAAAACGTGCTATGCCCAAAGTTCTTTTGAGAACTGTTGTGATCTAAATTTCTTGGTATCAGAAGGTCAAAAACGTGGTGTGATGAGTGGTGGCTACAGCGCGCTGTAAAAGGTTTCACATCTTACCACTTTATGAACGCAGACGCATTGCAGATATGACGTATTTATTGAAAATCGCAAATGGTACTATAGATTGCCCTGAGCTGTTAGGTAGTTTAGGGTTAGTTACACACTGCAAAATGTTTCGCAAACCTAGTTTGTTGCATGTCCCTCATTCCAAGTCCGCGTACAGGCAGAATTCATTTCTAATCCGTGCGTGCAGACGTTTTAATAAACTGGTGAACATGATTTGGATATATTCAACACCCGTGTTTCTCAGCTTAAGCATTTGTTGGTAAAAAGCTTCTTTACGGAAAAATAATTGTTAGCAAAATCAGATTTTTAGTTTGTAATTTATCGTGTGCTATTTTTTTCCCTAATTTATGTTTAATAGGTATTTTGTACCGACCTTTTTTTTCCTCTTTTTTATGTTACGTGTTTATCTGTGGAAACTTGTAAATGGCCTTCAATTTTATATAATTTAAGAACACTGTGTAAGTGAGCTGTAAGTTTCCACAGAGTTTCCGAATATAATAATAATAATAATATCCCCACCGCCGTATCTCTACGTTGACGTCGTGGTGGGGCTTGCGCGCTCCGAATTCTGGGTCTGTGCCGGAAGTTTATTTTGCCGGAACAGGTCTAGGATGAGGAGCCAGACCAAGAGAGATACAAAAACCCGCAGGGCAGCATGTGGCGAGCTGTTGGGCAGTAGCGACCCCACGGACCCTATCTCCCCGGAGAAATCTTGTTCCTCACCTCTGGCTTGCCTTAATTAGCCGGTTGGAGTGAGCACTGACGAGGAACAGAGCTCCCACCTCATTCTCGCCTTTATTGGCCGGCTTGAGTGGAGATTCGCAAGAGCAAACGTGCTCGGAGGAAGGAAGTATTTCAGTAAGTGCTCGTAGGGATCTTGACCATCTTCCGGGCTCTGGGATTGTTCTGAAAGCCGTGAATTACCTCTCCACTCCTCAAGCACCTCAAGACATGTTGCCCCCTTGTTGCTACGACACTTTATGCTAGCGACCGTTTTTGGGGGCCCATTAATGAGTGTGCAAGTCACCCACTGCCATTTTATCCGTGTGCATATAAAACATTGATCAGGCAGGGGCCATAGTCCTTCCATAGTTTCAGGTGATCAGTCCACTTTAGCCACCCAAACCCATAGTCCAATATCTTTTTTTCCTTAATTACAATAGTCCTACACCAACCGGGGGTTGTCCTTGGCTGCACTTGCATAGTACGAACAGGGATAATCGTCGGTTGGTACCTCATTTCATTAAAAACGTCTAAGGGGCCTCTGCGAGTTGGCTTCGGCCCCTCGTACGCCTTCCAAAGGTCCGGGACCCTAGGGTTCCGAGAAATGTCAAAGACGTAAAAATATTAATAATAACGCCCCACCGTCGTATCTCTACGTTGACGTCGTGGTGGGGCTTGCGCGCTCCGAACTCTGGGCCTGTGCCGGTAGAGTTTACTTTGCCGGAACAGGTCTGGGATTAGGAGCCAGACCAAAAGAGATACAAAAACCCGCAGGGCAGTATGTGGCGAGCTGTTGGGCAGTAGCGACCCCACGGACCCTATCTCCCGGGAGAAGTCTTGTTCCTCACCTCTGGCTTGCCTTTATTGGCCGGCTGGAGAGAACACTGACGAGGAACAGAGCTCCCGCCTCATTCTTGCCTTAATTGGCCGGCTTGAGTGGAGATTCGCAAGAGCAAACGTGCTCGGAGGAAGGAAGTATTCCAGTAAGATGCTGGTAGGGATCTTGACCGTACTTCCGGGATTGTCCTAATAGCCGTGGAATACCTCTCCACTCCTCATAAGCAACTCAGGACGTGTTGCCCCCTTGTCGCTACGACACTATGTGCTAGCAACCGTTTTCGGGGGCCCATTATTGAGCGTGCAAGTCACCCCCTGCCATTTTATCTGTGTATTTTATATAAAACATTGATCAGGCAGGGGCCGTAGTCTTTCCATAGTCCTAGATAACCAGTTCACTTTAGCCATCCAAACCCATAACCCAATATCTTTGTTTCCATATCCTGCAATAGTTCTACACCAACCGGGGGTTGTCCTTGGATGTATTTACGTAGTGCGGACAGGGATAATCGTCGGTTGGTGCCTCATTTCATTAAAAATGTCTAACGGGCCTCTGCGAGTTGGCTTCGGCCCCTCGTACGCCTTCCAAAGGTCCGGGACCCCAGAGTCTCGAGATGTGTCAAAGACATGAAAATATTAATAATATTAGCCTTAATTAACAATCTTACAATCAAGTTACATATATTATTTAGATAATAAAAATAAAGTTATTTTTCAGACATCGGTTTCCGAAGATTGTTTTGCTTTAGCATAGGCCTCCCCCATATTCTTCCAGAGTTCCCGGTCATGGGTTTTCCTCTTCCACATTGGCCCGGCTGTCGCTTTAAGGTCGTCGTCCCATCTTCGTGTCGGGCGTCCTCTTTTCCTTTTACCTTCTCTTGGGTACCATTCGGCTACTAATTTAGCCCATTTCTCCTTTTTGTCCCTGATCAGGTGGCCCGCCCATTTCCACTTCAGCCTTTTCACCTTGCACGACACGTCCGCAATTTTCGTTTTCCCTCGGATATGTTTAAGACTTAATTTGTCTTTTCTCTTAACATTAAGCATACTTCTTTCCATGTTGTGTTGGCATGTTTGTAATTTCTTAGCATTTTGCTTAGTTAAAGCCCATGTTTGGCAACCGTAAGTCATGGTAGGAAGTATGCAAGAGTCAAATACTTTGGTTTTTAACGTCATCGGTATTGACTGATTTTTTGTGACTTCTTTTAGGGACCAATATCGCTTCCACGCTACATTTACCCTGTTGTGTACTTCTTTTGACGTATCGTTTGTAAGAGATATGATCTGTCCAAGGTAAATGTATTCATCTACAAACTCGATTAGATCGTTGTTGACCCGTATGGGTGGTTTCGAACGATTCGTCATCAATTTGGTTTTTGTTAGATTGATCTGCAGACCTACTTTTTGGCTTTCCTCTACAAGTTGTCTGAGCATAGTTTGTAGTTGATCCGGGTTATCAGAAATTATTATAAGGTCATCTGCAAATCGAAGGTGGTTCAGCATCACTCCATTTACCTTAATACCGTAAGTTGACCATTCCAGGTTTCGAAACACAAGTTCCAACGTTGCTGAGAATAATTTAGGTGATAAGGGATCACCCTGTCTGACGCCTTTTTTAATGGGGAATAATTCTCCCAGTCTTTCCGTTTTAATTTTCGCGGTCATGTTTTTGTAGATGTTCCGTATGACCCAAATATATTTCTTAGGTACTCCTTGACTAGCCAGCGCTTCCCAAATCTTTTTGTGTTTTAGAGAGTCAAATGCCTTATGATAGTCTACAAACGCTAGATAGTAAGGTAATCCATATTCTTTGTACTTCTCTGTGATTTGTTTGATAGTAAAAATATGGTCTATGGTCGAGAAACCGCTGCGGAATCCTGTCTGTTCTTTTGGCTGGTTTTCATCTAAACTATTTGTAATCCGACCTAGTATAATTTTTGAAAATATTTTGTAAAGATTGGACATGAGACTTATTGGTCTATAGTTGTTAATTCTATTTATTTGTTGTTGTCTCTTTTTTATGTTACGTGTTTATCTGTGGAAACTTGTAAATGGCCTTCAATTTTATATAATTTAAGAACACTGTGTAAGTGAGCTGTAAGTTTCCCGAATATAATAAAAAAAAAAAAATTATAATAAAAAAATAGAGCGGAGATATGTGCTGGCTAGAGCGGAGATGTGCTAGATCGAGCGGAGATGTGTGCTGGCTAGAGCGGAGATGTGGTGGATCGAGCGGAGATGTGCTTGATCGAGCGGAGATATGTGCTGGCTAGAGCGGAGATGTGCTGGATCGAGCGAAGATGTGTGCTGGCTAGAGCGAAGATGTGCTGGATCGAGCGGAGATGTGTGCTGGATGGAGCGGAGATGGGTGCTGGCTAGAGCGAAGATGTGTGCTGGCTAGAGCGGAGATGTGTGCTGGCTCGAGCGGAGATGTGTGCTGACTCGAGCGGAGATGTGTGCTGGCTTAAGCGGAGATGTGTGCTGGCTAGAGCGGAGATGTGCAGTGCTATTCTGTAACCATCTCACCGTGTTATCTTAGGTGATGTGAGTGTGGAGTGAGCTGTCAGTTGCTAAGGATTGACACTATTTTCAGCTCACTTCACCTAAGATATCACGGTGAAATTTTTACAGAATAGCACTAGTGTGCTGGCTAGAGCGGAGATGTGTGCTGGCTAGAGCGGAGATGTGTACTGGCTAGAGCGGAGATGTGTGCTGGCTAGAGCGGAGATGTGTACTGGCTAGAGCGGAGATGTGTGCTAGCTCAAGTGGAGATGTGTGCTGGCTCGAGCGGTGATGTGTGCTGTCTCAAGCGGAGATGCGTGCTGGCTAGAGCGGAGATGTGTGCTGGCTCGAGCGGAAATGTGTGCTGGCTCGAGCGGAAATGTATGCTGGCTCGAGCGGAGATGTATGCTGGCTCGCGCGGAGATGTGTGCTGGCTAGAGCGGAGATGTGTGCTGTCTCAAGCGGAGATGCGTGCTGGCTAGAGCGGAGATGTGTGCTGGCTCGAGCGGAAATGTGTGCTGGCTCGAGCGGAAATGTATGCTGGCTCGAGCGGAGATGTATGCTGGCTAGAGCGGAGATGTGTACTGGCTAGAGCGGAGATGTGTGCTGGCTCAAGTGGAGATGTGTGCTGGCTCGAGCGGTGATGTGTGCTGTCTCAAGCGGAGATGCGTGCTGGCTAGAGCGGAGATGTGTGCTGGCTCGAGCGGAAATGTGTGCTGGCTCGAGCGGAAATGTATGCTGGCTCGAGCGGAGATGTATGCTGGCTCGCGTGGAGATGTGTGCTGGCTCGAGCGGTGATGTGTGCTGTCTCAAGCGGAGATGCGTGCTGGCTAGAGCGGAGATGTGTGCTGGCTCGAGCGGAAATGAGTGCTGGCTCGAGCGGAAATGTATGCTGGCTCGAGCGGAGATGTATGCTGGCTCGCGCGGAGATGTGTGCTGGCTAGAGCGGAGATGTGTGCTGGCTAGAGCGGATATGTGTGCTGGCTAGAGCGGAGATATGTACTGGCTAGAGCGGAGATGTGTGCTGGCTACAGCGGAGATGTGTGCTGGCTAGAGCGGAGATGTGTACTGGCTAGAGCGAAGATGTGTGCTGGCTAGAGCGGAGATGTGTACTGGCTAGAACGGAGATGTGCGCTGGCTAGAGCGGAGATGTGTGCTGGCTAGAGTGGAGATGTGTGCTGGCTAGAGTGAAACTGTTACGGCACCGCTCATATCTCTTCTCGTCTCCGCTGCGCGCCGTCGCTAGCTTGCGAGACACAGCTCACATTTCCGCTTTGTACTGCCGCCCAGTTCTCGGCGAGGCATAGCTCACATCTCCGATTCGATCGCGCCATACAAATATGATACATCTCCGGTCAGTGGTCTCCACTGAAGCTGAGAGGAAACAAGATGTGTGAATAACGAAATTCTATTGGTTGTTTAAAGCACATCTTCTCTACTCTGTCTCGTCTCCGTTTTGGTTGGAGTCCGGGCCTTAAAGAGACAAGTAAAGACAATACTGCAGGTAGTCTGTAGTGTACCTACCATTTATATACAAGGTGGAGACGACATTACGACCATAAATTTAACTACGTATATCTAATTGCAATTAAATGAAAGAAAATTTAAAACTCATATTAAAAATACACTTTGTAAACAATCATATTACAAATTAGAGGTTTATATCCAAGATAAGAGTACTTGGAAACATGCTGGTCCTGCTCCATAGGACAATTTAGAATCAAGACAAAATCAAACTGGTTGCTAATTTAATTGTAAAATTTATTACTTTGTGTTTTATGACATTGATTTTACATTCTGTGATTACTTCCTCACACACTGACTTATTAATTGTAAAATTTTAGGAAAATCGTCTACTTTTACAATTTTTGTAAATATGTGAGCACCATGTATCTATCACATATTAAATTATCTGTCGTTGCTTCATTTTTAATTCTTTTTACCTATTGTGGTATAGTAATTTTATTCTAGTTGCATCGTCTTCACATATAATAATTATTTAACAAATGTACGTACATATACAAACAATTGTAAAACATTTTAAAAGAGTAACGGTGGAGTTTCCTGCCCATTCTTCTCCATACGAAAACTACCTTTTGGAAGTGGCGACTAGAATCAATTTTATTATTTTGTAATTTTTGACGTTCAAAAGTGCCATACATGGGCCTATTTGAAATAAATGATTTGACTTTGACTTTAATGACGTTCTTAGTCCGCATACGAAAATTCAATCAAATATATCCAATAGTTTAGTCACTATAGCTAGTCAAAGATTGGCAAAACCCATAGTCGGCGTATCACTACTATTTAGTTTGTTTGAAAAAATCACTTTTTTAATTTCAATGCTAGGATTTATTTGATGGTTCCAAAATACTCTTATGTATTAGTATTGCCCGTGTTTTTATTTATTGTCGTATTGTTGTCTCCACATTGTATACAATAAGTACTCAATGCATAAATAATATATATATTATATACAAAATAATAATGGAACAAGATAAAAGAACTATGTATTATGATAATGTTTAACAAGAGGGGTGAGCCTAGGTAAAAAAAAATTTATATATATTTAGTCCGTCAGTCAGTTAATAAAAAAAATATTAAACATGTATTTTTTTGCTCTATCATATTAATAAAAAATGACTTAGATAAAACGCATTAAAGTGGGGGTCGCTAAAGTCCCCGTCACGAGAAGCTATAATTTTTGTAAATAAAGAACTTCTACCAAGTTACGTAGCGACAATTTAATCAACAACAAATAATCCCAAATTCAATGAAGTCAAAGTAACGTACGTGTTATACGAAACTAATGAGCAATTTCACTTGATCGGGTTATATTTTAGCGATATAAAGCGCTGTCGTCTAATGTTTTGTGGTACTGGAACGCATCTGATTCATGGAACGTAAACATTTGGGCCACGATTTTGAAATAAGTTCATGCTGACGTTGTCTCTGCTGTCTTTCGAGTTTCGAATGCGTCTGTTTGTTTGTGGTGTTTTCGCGGATTAGGTTAAAGAAAATAACATTTATGGCAAAATTTATGAAAGGATAGATAGCACGGTAGACAGTTTTGTTATCCATGTAACTGATTCTGAAACAGAATATTCAGAATCGTCTGAAGACAGTAATTAGATGTGTGTGTTAATATAATTATATCCCTGTAAAAAAATAGTACTAAAACTGTTTTTATTACCCAAAGATTGCAAACCTCTGAATGTGTGTTTACAAAATTTATAGCTTCTCGTGACGGGGACTTTAGTTCGCTACGTCACAAGTAGGTAAGTATAAAATCTACATACTCGTGACCAGTGGCGTAGCGTGCCTTGGCGGGGCCCCGTATAAAAATTTGTTTGGGGGCCCTTATGAAGGGTAAAGATTTTTCACAAAAGAAAAAACTAAATGTTTCAAAATTAAAAGAAATATTTATTCATCATATTACACACAGTCACTTTTTCCAAAATTTCTACAATCAATTCAAATTAAATACACACTCTTCTTGCCTTTTTTTCGGCAAACTGATTTATTAAATCATTTATAGCTGATGATGAATTTGGGAAGTTTTATTAATTTTTGCTTACGCACGTCGGGGGCCCCTGTGGCCCGGGGGCCCCGTTTAATTGATACGGCAGATACGGCGGTAGCTACGCCCCTGCTCGTGAAGTCATGGCATATTTAAACTCAATGTATCGTCGTAATCGTTTGATTACGTAAAAAAAAAATACGTGTCTTATAAATAAAATTCTCGTGTCAATGTTAGTTACCTTACTCCTCCGAAACGGCTTTACTGATTTTTACCAAATTTTATATGCATATTCAGTAGGTCTGAGAATCGGCTATCTATTTTTCATACCCCTAAGTGATAAGGGTTGTCCACCCCAAACAAATAATTGGCAAAACAACGTTTGCCGGGGTCAGCTAGTTTTTATATATAATCTACATGCTGGACAAAAAAAATTTTTGTCTTCATACATATTTTTAAAGTGGACAGCCTCAGATTAAGTAAATAAAACAAAAAATATATTAAAAATAATATTTATTTAATTGAAAACCGTTTACTTAATGTCTTAAAAATATTAACAATTAGATTCTACAAATATTTGGAGTCCGAACGATGAACGCATTCAATATCGACGAAAACAAAAAAAATAAAAGATACTGACTCGAGAAGTTTCGTTTGAACTCTTACAAAAATGTCTTATTTATCAATTAAAACTAATTTCGTGTATTGCTATCCTTTACTTACATACAGGTGGTAGAAAGAGATGGTGATTGTTTAAAATCGCGATTTTACTCGACTGTTTTGGGTCGTATCAAACGCCCCTTTCCGATTCAATACGAAGTATATATTTTTCTATTTCGAACCTAATTTGACAAATTTTATTTGCTTCCCTCTCTTTTTATTTCATATGTGAGAAAGAGATAACAATAGCATAAATTACGATAACAGCGTTTATTCTGAAAGTGGGCAACGTAGCAAATAGATGTCAAATATTTCGCTGTTTTGATTAATTTGGCAATATTACTGTATGGAAATATGAAATGTGGCTAACTAGTTCCCTAGAATATTAATAATGAATTGCAATTATAACACTGAATTTGATGTTGTAACAATTTTAGGTGTCAAAAAGGCATTTGGAAAGTTTCCAAATACTTTTTTTACATCTAAAACTAAATATTCGGTAATACGATATTCATTATTGCACTTCATAATCAATATTTTAGTTCCCTAGTTAGCGACATTTCTTAATTCCATACAGTAATATTGCTAAATTAATCAAAACAGGTAAATATTTGACAGCTATTTACGACGTTGCCAACTTTTAGGATAAACCCTCTTAAGTGTCGACGAGTGACCTTATTGGTTATGGTGTTCAGGTGCGTAGTACTCGCAACCGGCGTGCGTGTATGACCAGATGTATGAACGTAAGTAAACGAGGCAAAAGCAGTATGTAAGGATCGTAGCAGGTGGCGTTCTGTAGTTTCTGCCTACCCCCATGGGAACTTTATAATATTTAATTATAATCACAGATTTTTTGCATTCCATTTAATAGTCAATAGATTGTATTTTTTTTCAATAATTACAGTTACAAAAAGAACCTTCATTTCTGTCCGTACATAGTCTGGCCACCGCTAAGTCTGCATAAGTAAAAAAAACGGTGGAATTTGAAAATCTATAGACGGGAACACCATCCTGTCCTATGAAAAAAGAATTTGATACTTTGTTTGTCTTTTTGTTTTTGATAGGTTATTTTGTTTATATTCTGATTTATTCCTGGTAAAGAATAGTCACTTTAGCACGATGCAGTGTGGATTTGATACAGTTTTGTCATCGTATGGAGGTAGAGCATGTGTACGACATAGTCTATTATGCAAAATCAAAAGGCAAAATATCAAAATCATTAGAACCCCAAACACCCCCGAAACTGACATAACTGACTGATGTAAAAGTATACCATATATAAAACTTTTTGGGGTTGCCCATTTATTCTATTGCAGACTTAGCATGGCCAGTCTATACTGCATAATTATTTAAGATTAATTAATTGATTTTCGACCTTTTCCTACGATCCTAATAAATTAAAATAATCCTGTCGCCTGCATTCAAATCAGGTATTATACGCCTTGCCAAGCTCGTCAAAATTACATTTTATTCTTTTAAACCCGACATACAAACATTCACTTTCATATTTATAAATTACTACCCGCAACTTCGTCTGCATTGGTTCCTGGTTAAAAACTATATGTGTGTCAAACATCCAATTCCGTTCAGCCGTTTTTGGGTTATTAACTAACATCCAAACATACAAACTTTCACATTTGATTTGTAATTATCTGCCTGTTATGTAGAGATCGGATATTTGGATGCATATTTACCTGAAGTTGAGTTGACTATTGTAGAATGCACTTTTGTATCGAAAAAATCCCGGGATTCCCGGATCTACTTTAACGAGTTGTGATTATAGAATCGAATGTATTATATTTACTAACGTTCAGGTGTTGGCCGGTTAGACTGCAAGCCGACCCCAACATGGTTGGGAAAAGGCTAGGCAGATGATGATGATGATGTTCAGGTGTTGGCTTATATGATAAATTTAGTACTTTTTATCTATAGAAATGCTAGCTAATGTTGTAAAGTAGGTTGCCAAATTGGCATAGCACATAGCGACAAACAACTCGGTATGTCTTGAGTTTCGTAAAAAAATGTTTAGTGGGTATATACATTTTTATGTTAACACCGCAAAAGTAACCTTCATAAGAGAGCTGATAAGTCATTTCCATACCATGTATCGGATAGTTGTTTGTGCATTCTCGGATGTTATGGAATTCCGAGATATTTTTAAATTAATAAACCACTTCCATAATTTTTTAGCCATAAATTTACTTTAGGTAAATATGCATCCGAATATCTGATCTCTACTGATAAGTTATCTGAAACTTGAACCAGTACTGAACCAACAATATCTTATTTAGGACAAATTTTTCAATAGTTTGATATTTTGGTATCTGATCAATAAATATTGCAGTTTGACAGTTTTTCTATAGAAGTTATGTCACACTGTCATATTTCTGTACCTTCAGTGAAAAGTGATGTAACTGGAAAAATCATGATTTTGAGAAAATTAATGTTAAAGTATTAAAAAAATCTGACTCTTTGTCTACTTCACTAAAATGAGTACTGATTACTGACATTGGTAAACTATATCTTAGAGCACGATTTAGTGTAAGAAGAAACAGATTAAATTGTATAGTTTTTTTTATAATTTAAAAATAAATCCAGTTGTATCACGTAACACAACTATATTAAAGTCGTTTTATGTGTAAATTAATTTAAAATTACTTGAACCATTTTACACATTATCTGGGTGTTGGATGATTATGTGTAAATATATCAGTTTGTACTAATTCACATAAATCGCGTAATAAGAGTCACATACATTTGTATTAATATACATTAAGGTACTTGAAATATTTGTTCAGTTCACATTGATATAATTTAAAATGTATTTTATTACACATTAATAAATGTAAAAAATGCTTAGTTAGAGCACTTTACACCAAAATAAGCTTGCTAAATTTTAATCTTAGAGGGGTACCAATTAGACCAAAAAATTGCATTTTTTTTACTGTTAAACTTAGTGTAAGGATATTAAAACTGATATAAGTCAAGATATATCACTTTTCACTGAAGGTACAGATTTATATTGTGACATTTTGACACGTTTCTTATGATAAAAGATGAGACTACTGAAAAATCAGCCTTTAATGCCCGAGATACATGATTTACAGGCTAGTATTCCAAAGCGATATCGCTGTCGCGCTCGGTTGCGATACCAATTCGGTATTGCGTACCGAATTGGTACGCGATTCCGATTCGGTACGCGATACCGATTCGGTTCGCGATACCGAATCGGTATCGCGTACCAATTCGGTATAGCGTACCAATTCGGTATCGCGAATCGAATCGGTATCGCGTACCGAATCGGTATCGCGTACCAATTCGGTATAGCGTACCGAATCGGTATCGCAACCGAACGCGACAGCAGTATCGCTTATATCTGAACAGGTCTTTAATAATTTTTTCATAATTGGAGTACAGGTTACTTGTATACATTGTTTATCGTGTCTATAAGAAGTGTCTGCACTAGCTGGCAACAGCGCGCGCCGAGGGAGGACTTGCTGCCGATATACCGCAGCTCTCTGCCGCGCGGGACGCTAGCAGGGAACTTATCTGTAAAGGAAGATAATACTTTGAGAGGACTTTCCTATATTTTATTTGAAAATTCTGGTCCTCTAAAATCTTATTGACCCTCTAATGATGCACACCTTTTTTAATAACTGACCCTCTTTTTAAATTTTTGAGAGGACTTTCCTATATTTCATTTCAGAAAATACTGATAAGTACTCTAAAAAATTATTGACCCTCTAATGGTGCACACCTTTTTTAAATAATTGACCCTCTTTTTATCTTTCCTGCCTTTTCTCACTCTCGCAGTAACTAAGCTAGGGCACCAGTAGTTGTTAATTGGGGTTTCTAGATCAGATCTTTGCGATCTGATCTAGAAGCCCCCAATTAACAATGTTCATCTATTCAAACAATATTTTGTATTCTGAATAATTATTTTACAAATACCTTCAGAAGTATACTTCACTGAATCTTGCATTGTAGTCAATATAATGTATTTAATTTATTTTAAATTGTTAAATTCAGTTTCTGATTCAACCTTTTAACTACAATTCTAGGAATCGTATCTCATAAAATGACTAAGTAATTTATAGTTACTTGTTGCTCCATTGCTAATAGCATTGAGTAGCTTATTCAGCAGACAATCAATATATCCTCCTTCACTTTTGTTAGTTTATGAAATAGACGTTTTGATTTGTCAACATAATCTGTTCCTTTTACAGCATTTAAATAAAAGCAATCAGGAAAAAATGTAGCATGTTGCATCCAAGGTTCATCGTAATACTCCCAATCTTTGATACCACCCCCACACGAAAAACACATAACTTTATCGTTTAAACCACTTCCACAGTAAAAAAAACCTGCATCGGCCATTTCCATCACCAATCTTCGTTTTGAATCTACTGTAGCCCAATAATGTCTGAATGAACATAATCGAATTTTATATTCATTATATAATTCATAACGTGGGGTGGAATAATTTTGAATCATTTTATGAGTCTTTATACGGGTATGTATGAAAGCAGAATGAAGTCTTGTATCTGGTGTTGTCAATTTATCAAGATATGCTGCGAGTCATACCTATGGGGGCAGAACTTACCTATTGACCTTTTTTTTGGTATCTTTAGAATATTACAGCACAGTTCGCTGTGGTATTCTGTTTCTAATGTATTTGTTATGAAATAAAACAAGAAACCTTTTACTCAAAAACCTTTATTCTGATTATATCGTTATGATATAAATAGCTATACAAATTACTTTCTAACTTATATTTTTTCAAGGCAGCCCTTGTCTTCTAAATTACTGTTAAAAATACTTTTATTATCAGTCCACCTTTTTAAACAAGTAACATTTTTTAAAGCACATACATTCGAATGATACACACAGCTAAATATATTACTAGACATTCTATAATCATCAAACAATTTCTCTAAACTAGGACAGTTCTTATCTTCTAAATTATATATTTTATCATGTTTTACAATGTTTCTTAGCCACGACACTTTTTCACATCCTTTAACATAAATGATTTTATCTTTCAGATAAGGTACAATATATTGCTCTAAGTTTAAGTATGGTATAAAACCCTCTCTCCAGAAAATTTTTCTGTTTCTTTGTATCCAATATACTTGCAATCTTTCTTTTTTTGTGAGCTTGTAAAATGGGTATGGTGGTTTGATTAATAATACCATAATTTGATTTCCGCATGCTACTGCTATTTCTTTCACGATGAACTCGTTACTTTCCGTCTTAAACCCTTGCACATCGACTATAGCGTTCATAATAATTTCTTTACAATACCACTTAAGGGTTTATATTCGAATAGACGATCGTTGATAATTAGACAATAGGCAGATGTATTTTCTGGTATATCTTCAGAACTTTCTATTTCTAGTCTCACATCTACAGCCCCAGTTTTCAAGGCTTCGTTCTGTCTTGAGCAATCAATTACAAATAAAGGAGCCTTTTCTTTAAATTCGTC